>OZ010586.1:119001713-119056713 GCA_963932145.1 Acanthosepion lycidas
GAAGAAGAAGAAGAAGAAGAAGATATTTTTTTCAAAAGTCCTTATTGGAAAATGTCATGATGCCATTACTGATCTTAAATCTCTGGTCGGACCCGGAAAGAAATGAGTATACACCATAAACAAAAGAAATAAAACAAAAACAACAACAACAGCAACAACAACAATAATAATAATAATGCTTATCTTTTTTGTTTTGGTGAGTTGTGATTTTGCTTCATTTTACTATTAATAAAACGTTTAGCATTCTTAAGTCCCACTTTTTCCTTGTCTTCCTTCTCAGATTGCACACTGAAAAAAAGGATGCTCAATGCCATAAAAATGTCAGAGCTTTAATAGAGTTCAAGTCAACGCAATTCGTCCTGTCGATGGCGTTTATCATGAAACTGTCTGTCACCTCTAAGTGATGAATTTAATGTTCACTTTTAAATTTACATACGTTCTGTCTCTGATATTGAGCACGTTATCTCATGAATATAGCATACCTTGAAACTATATTTCTTTACATATATATATATATATATATATATATCGTAAGTTGACTTGCCATATATTGCAATTCTTGGACATATCACCCAAATTCTCACAAAAATTAAAATACTTCTATCAGCATAATTTAAATATTAGAATCACAAAATATTAGCGCATTCTATGCCTCTCATAGTTTGTTGATATTTTTCTGTCTGTCTGCTTACCTGCCAATTTATCATAAAGGTGAGGAACGAGCAGTGATTTTGAATAATGTTTTTCTAGTTTTCATTGTTAAATTCATACCTGTCCAAATACAATCAATAAAATCTTGTTTCCAAAATGATTGACTAGAGAAATGCATTTCCCTCAACAATTCAAATCTTTCAATTTCTTTGAGACAGTATAGGTCATTGCCTCCACCTTGAAGCTGGTCTCGATTCAGAGTGAAAAAAAGAGTCGAAGAAAGTGAAGGATAAATAGGAGAGGTGGGATAAGAAAAGGAAGATTTGAATGGATTATACCGAATAAACCTGTATTTATTTCTTTTACGATGCAGGAATTTTCTTTCGCTTCGGATGATAGAGAGGAAATCAAAATGTTTTTATTACGTTCATTTTTTTTTTTAATTCTCAATGTGCAAAATAATAATCAGTAAGTCAGTGTTTGTTATAAATCACAATGAAACATTTCTTGTATCTACTTTATCCAATTACCAAAACCCACATTTTATTTTGTATTAGAATAAATAAACGAGAAGAAATATTTTCAAAAATAAAATCGAAATTTATGCGGAAGGAAAATGGATGCTGAATGAACGGTTTTCTCCAGCTGTATTGCCTAAAGAAAGATTGAAAATTACTCTCCCTGGAACGAGTAACCATGAAATATTTCTGTGATTATAAAAGAAAATCTTGCAAAGGAAAATTGTGATTTTTTTAAATTTTTTTTAAACAAGGAGAGGGAAACTTGTAAAATACGAAATTCGCTAAACAATGAGTAAAGCTGAAAGAAATAACAAAGCAAAAAATTATCAAGTATTTGACGCAGCTGGAGAAATCGGACTAATCTCAATGATTTGAGCAAAGATTGTAGAAGTCAAATTCCGAAGCAATATAGAGATCATCAAGTCGATAAACTTTTTGACAATAGCCAAATTATAAATGAGACTACTTAAGTAATTAGACAATTTTTTTGTCAATTAAACTTCAGTGTTAAACCACAAGCTATGGTCGGTGTGAAAACTCAATGAGTGCAAATAATAATAAATAAATAACTTGGTGTTACACCAGCCATGGCTCTCATAAGTTTTTTTTTTTTAAATCTTTTTTGATTGTAGATATTAGCATCGAAGGAATCAATAGATTTTGATTTTTAACCCGACATTATTTCTCATTACACCAAACGTTATTCTTAGTGAAGACATGTTTGATTAAAGATATGTAAAGACAAGTATTTTCATAATTTTAATTTTAATTTTTTAACACTGCCATTTATTATTATTTTATCTACATGAGGTCCATTTTTCGTATCGTTGTTATTGCTATCACAAATGTTACAGCCGTTGTGTATTTCTGCCTTGTATGTCAATCCGGTTAAACTACAGCGAATTTTGAAATGAACAAATTTATTTAATCTACAGGGTTAAACGAGGGTAAATTCTGTTATTACTGATATGTTTCTACTGAGCCAAAGGACATACTGCCCGATTCAGCACATCACGGGACACTAGATTAGGACATTAAAGTGTTGGTTAGTCAATTTGATGGAAACTGTGCGAGCAATGACTAAGGAATACTAAAGAATTAGCAGCGATATCCCTAGAGATGTGATCAGTGAAACGAGAACAGTCTAACCCCTAGTTTAAATAAAGGGTTGTAATTCTATCTGGGTTACCCAGATCGACATATGACTGAAAAAGGCCGAAGCAAAGATCTGGATAGTAGTCCGCATGTAAATAACGATAACCCCCTCATCACAGAATTTTAAGCAGAAACTGCGGCCTGCGCATTCGTTAAAGGGAATATTCTTTTCCAGTAGAATTTGAAATGCGCCTCACTGTCAGATCTAGGACGTAAGATAACGACATTATTTTTATTTAATGCACAATTAATCTTATAAAACCGGGAAGGAGGCATGCGAATGTATTTAGACCTAAGACACACTGTTTAAGAAAACAAGGTATCTACTCAAATAGGTGTGTCCACTAGAAATAAATTTTAGGTAATAAGATGGTAACCTGAACATGTTTCGTCTTCGTAAATTAAAATAGGTCTTTCAGATTTTCTGGCGCTTTGTCTAACCAGAACCAGGTAAGCATGTCCTGTAAAGCCTGAAGAATTGTGAATCTCTATTCGTAAACGGGAGTAGTGATATCGTGTCGAGAGGGGTGTTTTGTTTATTTTCACTTTAAAGAATAAGGTAACCAAAACAAATTTAGTCATATTTACATATTTGGGACCCTCTGAAACGGAGACAGAATTATTGGTTGCACTTGAAAGGTTTTGCGCTGCATTTATCAAAACCATATTTGCTCGTGATGCACGTGAATTTGTCTTGTCAGAATAACTTAATACAGAATGTTTGTTCAGAATGAATAGAAAATAGAAAAAAAAAAGAACATTGATAGAACATCCATTCACTATATTGATTTTATACTGTCTACATCCCATTTAAGGGTGCATTGAAAATTATATTAGGGTGATTTATAAATCCCGTACAGGACCTTAATACGATCCACGATAATTTGGGTGGTCACATTTTGAAAACTATATAAGCCTGCTATATTGCAAAATCCAAAATACGAAAGATCTGAATAAATCTGTAGGAATAGATCTTCATAAGCCATCGGTAGACTTTAGATGAATTACGCCATGGACATTGTCACGTTGTGGAAGGGCCGTCTCTCTTGGAAGATATTTCTAATATATTATATCGTCCTTTGGTGATGCTACATTTCTCTCATTCACAGAGGCGTGTATATTGACACTCATCCGCCTTAGGATATGTCGCTTTAAGCGAAAATGATTGACTCAGAATAGAAGATTGCGCAGAGAGAGGAAATAATGACTGACTCAAATATAAATTAGATTCAAAATGGTTTATTTTTTTTAATTTCACGAAAACGTATCTCTGATGCCAGTGTAGCAAGATCTTGCAACTGTTTTTTACATTTCTTACAACTATGAAAGCTAATTTAGCTAAGCTATAGATTTGAGAAATATCATTCGGCCATTATTGCATTTATTGTATTAAAAATACAATTATGGCACAAGGCTGAAACGAGAGAAAGGGGTTGAGGCTGGTCTTTATTATCTATCTTATACCTAGCTAATCCGATGCACGACCCATTCATTCGTTACAATTTGTTGAGTCACCACAAAAACTCGTCCGTCACCAATCAATCCTCCATGCACCATACTACCGCATCCTCTCAAGGGGGCCCTACAAAACGCACTGTTGAAGTCATAATGGACCCACGTGGACCCATTTAGTTACTCTTTATTTAATTTTCTCAGTTAATTTATTTCATACTCTTCGCTATTTCTTTACATCCATTCTGCATTTAAGTAAAACATTTCATTCTTTTTATTTATTTCTTTTGACTTGTTTACTGAGCAGAATCGATCATGAAATCTTTTTTTTTTTTTTCATTTCACTCTCCTATTTTTTATTTCTTTAAGTCTGTCTACGACGATTAAAGAAATGTTTTTCTTTTCCTCTCCCTTTTTCGCGATGTTCTCTTTTGCCATTTCTTCCATTCTTCTTCTAATGTTTTCTAATACCTCCGATGTCTATGTTCGACTTGTCTAGGATTTATGTGAAGGACCTCACGCCCTTCCGTGCCTGTGTCTCGGATGTCACTCGAGCTGTTTGATTCGTTAATTATATTTATCTATAAAGACATTTTGTTCCTGCAACAAAAAGACCTACATGCTCATACAGAAATCCAGATAATAATTTTCTGAGTTTCTTTTAAATGGCATCTGTCGAATTAATTTGTCAACATTTCCTAGAGTTCGAAATGCGTTGAAATATTCCATCACTTTTCTCCAAGACTCTTAATCAAAACAAAATGTCCAATTACAGTAAATGGCGCATAAAATTCATCATATAAATTGCTAATAATATACCAATAATATAACATGATGCTATAAGCAATAAATTTCTGCCGGTTACTGATGGCCACTGTTCATTTTAGTTGTTTTTTCATATATACACGTATGTGGGTGTTTGAATGTGAGGGTGTTTGCATATAACTTTACTTTTATATATGACACAATTTGGCTGTTTATATATGCAAAAATATACTGACATATTAGTGCATGTATATATTTATAATTGTTTGTGTGAGTATATGCTAGTCTATATATGCTCATTATTGTAAATAGGTATGCGTGTGGATTTATTTCTATCTGGAAGTGCACTAGTTCAACCTCGTTTCTGCGTAAGCATTACGATAATGCGTGACTGTAGGATCTTGTCTCTTCTGTTAGGGTGTTTGAAAAGAAAACGAAAAGGGATACATATTTCATAACTCCGTGTTTTCTTCAGGCAACTATCAATGTCGTCTTTGTGTTGCTTTCGTTTTACTTAAAGGAATAACAGATTTTTACAAAAAAGGTAGAATACAGTCATATTCAATCGAACAATTGTGTTGTGTCCTTTCTGAACCGATCAATATGAGCGAAATTTAAAACGTTACAGCGGAACAAACGTGATTCAACGGAGAATTCTATTCCACACTTGCAAGCACTTTTTTTTCTTGCAGGCAGGAAATATATAAATATTTGATATTTTGATGTTAACTCGATTCTGGAAACTGGCAAAATAACGAAAATCAGGCGAGTTTTCTCTAAGAACGAAATAAAGATCACTGAATCATAGAAAAAGAGTTTCAGATCAGCAACTCCAATCCAATTCATTTTAATAAAAAAAGTATGAAAAATTATAAAGTAAATGAAAATAAGAATAAGCAACAGAAGAAGCAGCATACTGTCGCATTCCGTTCCCATGGAGACGGAGTCGACTGAACTGGAACGCGAGAAAATGCGAGAGAAAGAATGAAGACGGAAATAACTAAATTTGGACGATTCTGTTTATTTCCTCGATGCAATCGATTGTCGTAATTCTAAGACGGAGTCCAAGATTTCTAGGAATATTTAAAGTACAGTTTTTTTTTGTTTGTTTTTTTGTTTTGTTTTTTTGTTTTTTTTTGCAGCGATCATTTACGTTAATCCCGAAAATTTTATTCACATCAGTTATCGCAATTTTTTAATTTTACTGGTGGTGGTTAATCTTCGATCGAAAATTTTAAGTAAAAACCCAAAAGTATTTATGAAAGCTATCAGGTATTTTAAACTTTTAAATTTGTGATTGTCCTCCAGTCGATGGCGCGCCATATAACGACGTGAACAATTACAATATAATAAATATATATTCTATAGAAGAACAAATTCTTGCAGAAATGCTGTACGCATGTTCATCTTGATGAGATAAAACAAAACATGTTCTTCAATAAAAGTATCTTTAAGCTCGAGGACGTCATATATGAAACCTCTGAAGTGAGGTAATGCCTGTATGAATCAAGGTAGTTCACAACACCCTATTATCAAGTCAGTATTAAACTACTCACTGGTACTCATTGGGTACTGGAGAGAAAAGAACACTGCATGAAAACTATCAGTTTCACGACTTGCGGCTAATTTTTGAACAAGACTACGCTGAAGCGCCAAAATATTAGACATTCTGAAGCCTATGTCCCCCCTCTCTCTCTCTCTCTCTCACTCCGTCTCTCACTCATCATATATGCAGACTGTGATGGATAAATGGTCATCTACATTACGCAAAAATGAAAATAACACTGACATCTCATTTTAACAGATGTATTCACCAAAATTAACACAAATATATCTTGAAATACTAAAGAGGAAGCTTATTCAATGGAATTCCCATTGGCTTCAACCACGCTCTCCAGACAACTTCGGAATCTCAAGCATCTCTTCTGGACGGTCTCCTTCTTTAAGTTGATGAATGCTGCCGTAATCATTGCCTTCCTTTCATTTTAGTGTTACAAGCAGTTTTGTTGGTTTCTCGCTCAACTGCGCCCGCACATAATAATCAACGTGTTTTTAGACTGTGGAGTTAGGTGTCCACATGTAAAGGGTGATGTAGTCCTCCAGCAGCCACCCTTTTGACTTAGGGAGGAACCACCTTCTCAAACCACTAGATGTAGTTTAGTTGAATCTCACCGACAAATTCGGGAGTTCGTTTCTCTCAGAGTAGAGAGGGAAAGTAAGACAAAATTCTGGGTATGGGGGGTGAGGAAAGGATAAAAATAAGAATGGGGATTAAGGCATCAGAAGATATCGATTGATATTACGTTTAATGTTTTGAAGATTATATTTATCAGGGAAGCTAGTAAGGGTGTTCCACTATCAGTAATTGTAAGAGAAGAAGTGGCGGTTACATTTAACTTTTTTGACAGTAAAATGGTGGAACCGAGATGCCAACCAAGTAGGGCGCTTAAATTCATGCAGTCAGGGCGCCATTGAAAATAGTTCGTCAGAGCAGATGCCATGAAAATGTTTATAGAAACGACAGAGGGAAGCAACATTATGTCGGTTAGAAAGTGACTGGAGTCAAGACACCAAGTCAGGGCCGATTACGTTTCATATCCGTCTTTGGATTTTGTCGAGAACCTCGAAACGAACTTGGGGGCACCAGACCATATATGACAACAGTATTCAATGCATAGACGAATGGTAAATTTGTAAACGTGATGGATGGATTTAGACGAGAAAAAATCTTCTGGCACGACACAGATAACTAACTTTCCTTTCGGTAGATGCAGCTATTGATTCAATGTAGTTGTTCCACCTCAGGTCAGTGGAAAAGGTGAGACAAAAAGGTGCAGTGAGACGCTGACGTGAAGTTGAGCATCAAGCATGCTGACAGGAGGCAGATAAGTCTCTCTAGGATGGTTAAATGAGAGCAGTTTTGTTTTGGATGCATTAAAATTTACAAACAATTTCCTGTCCTAGCCAACCACAGAATGGAGGTCGTTTTTGGGAACAATGGTCAGGTTAACTGTCAGCAATCTCTGGTTTACTCTTGAGACAGGGAGTAAATGGTGGTGTCGTCTGCGTAGATGCCGACTTGAGAACTGCTGACGTCAATAAGATCATTGATGATGATCAGAAACAATGTAGGGCCAAGGATAGAGCATTGGGGGACATCAGCGTTCGTATGTAAGGAACAGGAACATGATCCGTTCAGGACAACCTTCTTTTCAATGTTAGACAAGAATGATTGGATTAAATCAAATAATCATCCTGTAATACCATATCCGTTCAGCTTACTAGAATGCCATATGATATATCTAGTGCTACAGCTTGAGCTTCGCCGTTATTGTCAAGAGCTTGGTATACATATTCAATTATGGCACATCAGCGGTAGACTGTGAAAAGCGGAAACCATATTGTTTGTCAGTGAGTAGACTGTGGGAGGTAAGATGCTTAACCACTTTGACATTAAAGCCTCGAAGATAGAGCGGTAGTTAGATGGGTCAGAAGGGTTTCCAGAGGTCTTAAATATAGAGACGACAGAGGCAAGAATCAGCGAGGCAATAGTTGTATAGTTTGGAGAGAAATGGAAAGAGCCGAGGGGCACATTTCATTAGGACTACGGCTGCTATCACGTCACTATCACTTGCTTTATGAGAGCCTAATTTAGAGATTTTGGCCAGCTACATCGACGGGTTTATGCTCGTCTTCCTCAACAGAGCCTCAATTCTAGCCTCGGATGATTTGAGTGTTGTGTTTGATGAGAATTACCGAGTAAAACATTCAGTCTTATCAGCTGCGGATGTTAGGACTTCCAATTGATTGAATAGAAGAGGAATTGAGGATTTACTGTTCTTCAGAACACTCTTGCTGAGCTGATATATATATATATATATATATATATATATATACTGTATATTTAGCCAGCAATTTTTCATTAAATAATATAGACAAATTTTGTCTATTTATTTTAAGTAAGTTCCTTTCATATTGTCTGATAAGCTTAATCACATTATCGTTGAAAGACAAAAGGAAAACACCATATTGATATATGTTTAAATTCAATCTAAGCCTATAATTTATTTATTTATACCATACTTAATACTTCTCGTTTTTCATTCTCGATTGGTCATGTGTGACGTCGCGATCTGCGACGCGATTTTCGCGTCCGCGTCTCGTATATACGAGTTTGTCGTTACTTGGAAACTTTTTCATGCAGCACGCGCGGACTATCATTGTTATTTTGTTCGTGTGTTGATTGATTTATTGAAATTGTCATCTTTGATAATGGCTTATGTAAGCCGAAAAATATGAAAGGAATTTACTTAATATATATATATAAAACTTGTGTATATTATTTAATGAAACATACATTTTCATATATATATATATATATATATATATATATATATATATATATATATATATATATATATATATAGTGGATTCTCCCGTCGTTGCTCCATGCTGACTGTTGACCCGCGCTTACCTGGAATTCTTTTTGACAACGTATGCGGGCCAGGAAACTTAGTTCCTAGCAACCCACAGCCAGAAAACCAGCACATATGATTTGATTATAGTGGTGAAGGTTTTGTGCAGAACCAACCACACTTCTTGAAGAGCCAAATACATAAACCTGGTACACAAGGTGCCCCTTGTGACATGGACAGCTGAGAATGCCACACTTGGAGAGTCAGCAAGTCACTGATTTTCCTACGCCTTACATTGACAGAGTATTCTTCGCTGTGTGTTATGGGCTGCTCTACATATCCTTACTGTCACTCCTTTCCATCTCGGGTCGTGTGCTTTCATAGGCCCTAGCGATAGAAAGCTTTCCGTAAATATTATTTTTTAAATAATTAGGAATACATTATATTGGACCCGCTCTGTGATCGACTTTGTTTGTCGGTGGGTGAGTTGCGCTCTTTTTCGACTTGGTCGCCAACGGCTGATTGTCTCCGTAACTGTGTTTTCGTTTATCTGGCGATTTTACCAGAATCAGCTACCGCTAAATGACTTGGGTTTAAAGGTGGGCTTAGCAGACATCGGTGTGATCGTGGGCAGAAGGAAACGTTCGAGCACGCCCTCTTCATCTGTTCGCTTGTGCAACCATTTTTGGCGAGCTGACGGATCCGATCGATCCCGAAAATCTTGTGTCCAATGAACTGGCGTACGTTTGCGACAATTTGCCGCCATCGTACTCTAGGAGTGTGAATTGTTTTTTTTTTTTTTGTTTTTTTTCACGTGTTGCCGAGGCAAGAATGATGATATCGGTGATGCGAATGGATGGAATCGAACGAAATGAACGTTATTCTGATCAGGATCTGATAGAATTCTTTAAGCATCAGCTGAAAGTGAAAAGCAGAACCGATAGAAAGCGAAATATTTTGGCAGATGTAAGCGAAATTAGGGTACATATAGCGAACCTGCTTCACGTGAATGGGATCAAATTTGATGACCTTTTTTAGTCTCTTCAAGACACAATGGAACTGATTGTTTGTGAATCCCGCCCTTGTTAATCTAGACTTCTTGGTCTCCTAGTTAATGTGAGTGACTACTCTTTCTGGTCCACTCTTTTTTATGGTCTTTTTCAACATTCTCTACATGGCCCGTTATTATACTCGTTTCTGTATCTGGATTGTAACATTTTTTTTTAATTTCCCACTTCCACATTCTTGTGCCCACCCCCGCCACTAGCGGGGGAGCCACCTGACACAGTACAGCGGCTATTCTCATTTTTGAGGGGTGGACAGTACTTTACTAACACAGTTTGAATTTATTTTAAACTCTTTAGTTAATATTGGGTATTTGATTTTATTACCACCTCTTTTTTCACATGACTGTATATATTTTCATAACACATCTCAAATCACGCATCAATTTTTTTTTATATATCATAGCAAAGAATAAAGAAAAAATGTGTACATATATACATATATTTGGTGTATTATTAGACCTTCTCTGAAAAACGCTGCATTTTGGTACATGTTCTAATAGAATAATGAAGGGTGAGTGATTATGGTGCTTGTGTTAATTGTTAGAATGGATCGCTCGTGAATTTGTAATTTATTTGTAATTCATACACACGTAACATAATGTCATATATATATATATATATATATATATATATATATATATATATATATATATGTATGTATGTGTGTGTGTATGTGTGTGTGTGTGTGTGAGAGAGAGAGAGAGAGAAAGTGCAAATGGAATTTTTAAAATGGAATCTTTCATGAAGCTTCTCTTTTAAATTAATTCTTGTAAAAATTTATTATACATCGAATATTTTTCTTAAGGCAATAGGCATCTTACTTCGCACGACATCCTTTCAGACAAACAATATGGTTCCGGTCTTGCCGGGATGATACCGAATTAATCTATCAAGTCTTAGATAACGGTAAAACAACAGAATTTGGAATGATGGCCTTCTTCACAAGTTAAAATGGTGTCTCGGAATAAATATTTCGCTTCATCCAGTCGTTCCTGAGAAATCCTGTAATAAACGTCATGTTGAATGGACACGTTTCTAGATCATTCCATATTAATACGCCCCCATATAACCTTCAACGTACGCTGTATAAAAAACGACCTTCCCTGGTGTCATCAGTTTTCTACTAGGTATGTATGTAGATGACACAACTATTTACTCCTATCTTAGTAGCAAGCTTCAGAAGTACGACAAAGTAAACCTGGCAGCTGATCTTGAAAGGGAAATCCAATCAGTGATTAACTGGTGCAAGAAATGGTTCGTAAATTTAAAAAAAAAGCGTCCAAAACAAAACATTTAATCAACATAGAGAACCTTTTCTCTCTGACATCAGCATGGATGATGCTAAACTCCAGGAGAGCAACACTATGCACCATTGGGGGCTTACGTTTTCTACTGAGAATCGACTATAATAAATCAATTGCTACGTCTACTGAAAGGAAAATTTTCTCGGCGGAATCCATCTTGCCTATTTATAAACTTACCAATCGACCGTTCTTTGAATACTTTTTCCCATATCTGGTCTGGTGCTCCTGCTATTCATCTCAAGATTCTTTACAAAATCCAAAGAAGGATCTGAAAAGCAATCGATCTTGACTTGGCACCACAACTTCATTCATTTTCTCACCAACGTAGCATAGCATCGCTTTGTCTTTTCTACAAATATTTTCATGGTAACTGTTTTGATAAGTTCCTTTCCTTCGTGTCTCATCTGCTTGAAGTTAAATCGTGCTACTTGATTGGCAACTATTTTTTTTTATTATTATTCTAACAGTTTCTTTTCTTGTACATCTCGCCTGAGGAGCTCTACAATGATTTCTTTCTTCCCAACCAACTTCAAAAATTTAAATTCAACCTCAATCGCCCTCTTCTCTCTTCTTGAACCCTATTTCCTTATTGTCGATATCTCAGGGCAGCTCACTAAAGTCTTCGCGTTGTCTTTCACTCCTTGCAACCATAGTGACATTATTGGCTTACTTGAGGTAAACTGATTACAAAAGAAGCACCTGTCGATTCGATCGTTCATGAATCTCAGAGTTGTCCTACCGATGATTGAAGAATGTATATTTTATATATCTCTATATGTTTGTATATATGTATATAATAAAATAATGATAGCTATACATAGCTCATTAGTAATTAATATACATAAAATTATATAATTTAGTGAAATCTAACAGAATTTCTTGAAATAATGCTTTCAAAATAAGACTACAATAATAACTATTAAACATTGTCGAAATAGTAGAATTAGTATAAGTAAATCATTATTATCTCCCAAAATTCGTACAATCTAGAATTATTTCCTTGTCTTAATTCACAAACAATGGGTTGTAAAGTAAGAAACAGGTAATATATATATATATATATATATATGGAGAGAGAGAGAGAAAGTGAGGGAGAGAGAGATAATACGGACATTTCAACCAGAATGGCTTGTCAACACCAAGGAGTTAGTTTTTATCTAACTCCTTCGTGTTAACAAGCACGTTCTGGACGAAATGGGAATATATCATATGGGTTGTTGAATTTTATCTACTTGTAATTAATATTTTCTCTATCATAAATATATTCAGCGCTCTTCTGCTCATCAGTTTGAATATTTTATATTACTAGGATTCACTTGTATTAATTACCACAGATTTTTATATATATATATATATATATATATATATATATATATATATATATATATATTTGTATGTGGTTACGTTTGTGTGTGTACATATGTCTGTGTGTGTTTATAGGACCGGAACACAGAAGCGAAAATTACATTAGACTAAGAAAATGCTTAATGACATAAAATATATATCAACATTTATCTCTCTATACGTCAATATATTTGGCTAATTATTCCTCAATTTATTATTTTATAAAATATTAATTTATAATCCTCTCATAATCTGAAATATATTTTTCTGTAAAAGAACATTATTATTTTTTTAGTTATAAATTCCTTGTCAAACAAACCGGCAATGGAAACAACTCTTTTTACATTTTCTCAACAAAGACACTTGTTCAATTCACACGTGTTTATATCAAGAAAATGGACCGCTAACGGAGCCACGATTTTGATATCTGATTTTTTTTCCAGTTTATGAAGGATTTAACTACGCAGTCCTGGAGGAATTATTTTGTTTACATATAATATATTATCTCATGTATTTCTATTTACGTTTGGCTTTCTTTTCAGCGAAAGGTAAAAATAATCAAATGAATCGTTTAAATTGTTGGAAACCTTCCGATAAATCTGACGATAAATGATTTCCTTTCTGTATAAAAGCAAAAATCAACTCATTATTTTCACACATGTATTTTCGCCTTCCCGTCGTAACATGAAATTTTGTTTGTATCTGAAAAATATATATATATATATATATATATATATATATATATATATATATATATATATATAAGGTTGGTGCAAAAATAATTTCGTTTTCTAACATATGTTACTATGTGAGAAAACGAAATTATTTTTGCACCAACCTAATATATATATATATATATATATATATATATTTAAATTATGCAAAATGTAGCAGCCAGTGAAAAACACTGTATGACGTGGGATCGCGAAGAAACCCCTCGGTTATTTTCATCCCATCTCTCTAAGTACATTTACATGTTGCCAGCAGCAGTAATTATTCTGAGATTTTCCAAATGGACGTGCAGATATCCATATCGTCAGCTGCAAGAGTCAGAAAGTGATACAACTACCGCGAGTTGAATTCGAACCCGTTTCTCCATAGAATTTTATTATTGGTTTATATATTTACCTTATTTTCTTGCGACTGTAAAGAAGCGAACCGACGAAGAATTCGTCGTGATAGAAAAATATCTATCAAATGATGTGATGCTAATTATTTTTTTCTGTCAATCACTTTTAACAACATTTGCCTCATTGTCTTTGTTGTCGGCACCTTTCTAGCATCCGAGGTTCGGGATCGACATCCTCTCTCCCTATTCCTGATGGCCGTGGTGGAGATGGCTGTGAATCCAAGAAAGTTGGGCGTGGCCTTTTCGCGTGAATTTGATTTCGGTTGACAACTCTGCTCGAGAGTAAAACCTACACACTTGTCCAGAAGCGACTCAAAGTGGATTGAGACAGTCAAGATCTTGCATCGGGCTGCCGAATGCTTGGTCTGTCAAGGTACACCTTCGCTACACCAGCACGATTGACGCATCACTCTAGGCCGTTGAGAACGTGCCTATTCCGCCGTTGTGGTTTCGGTCGTAAATCACGTTTAGTCTTGTCTATACACTTCTAGCTTACTGCCTGCAGGAGTTGGAATTCCAGACGGCTTCATTCTTGAGGTCACTGAGACATGTAAGCCTCTCTATTATGACAACGGGCGGCCATATATATTTTACATTGGACATTGGAGTGAACATTTCGTTATCAAATTTATCACTTCGACATTTTATTTATTACTTTATGACAATGATAGAAAAGAATCAATAAATAAAATGAAAAAATAATAAAATTATAAAATTATCATTAAACATATGGATGGAACATGTAGGATGAATATTTAATGCCAATTCTTTTTGACTAAGAACCAAGATTGTTTGTTGAAATTAATAATTCAGAGCATTATCATTATCTGGCTAGCAACATTGTCAGCCGTTTGAAATCTGTAACTATCTCCCAATCCATATCACAAAATGTAGAATTATTAACAAAATTTTTGCCAGATGGAGGATCACAAATTGTGATCATCTCGTGAGAAAAGTATTAATTAATGTCTTACTAGATTCTGAGAATTTCACACTATTTTAATGTCTGAATTTATATATATATATATATATATATATAAAGAAATATAGTCTTAAGGTGTGCTATATTTATGGAATAAAGTGCTCAATATCAGAGATAGAGCGTGTGTAAATATAAAAGTGAACATAGAAGTCAACACTTAGAGGCGACAGTCTGTTTCATGCTATATTCAATCGTCAGGCCACATATGCTGTTATTTTTCTCGGCTATTTATATATATACGGGTTAGTGGTTCATTGTGGGTATTCTGTTATGGCGGTTATTTCACCGGAAGTCGTTTGTTTATCTATTTAGGTCAAATTATATTTCTTGTTTTTATTTTTTGTTTCTTATTTTATTTATTTATTTATTAACGTAGTAAACATTTGTTTATATCACTTATTTAACAATTTATATATATATATATATATATATATATATATATATATGGGTTATGAGAGGATAAATATATGGGGTTGTTTTATCTGCTCTTTCATTACTTAATAATTCTATCATGATATTGTTTGTTTTCCGTTAATATAAATGATACTGAGAGACGACGTGATTTAATATTTAATCTTTAATAAATCATATAAAACTGTAATTAACAGGGAAATATTCTTAAATATTTCAGAATTTTTTAGGATTCTTTCTTGTGAGTTCATTTCGGCTGCTATATTTACGGTTGGTGTGCTCAAAATATTCTGTTTAATGAAATGGTTTGCTATATTTCGTCAATGATTAAAACATAAATGACTTCTTTGTAAATTTTGTAGAAAAGAGACGGAAGCGAAAAGAGAGACGTGTAACAAGCATAATGGCTAAAATACTCAAGTGGTTCCAATTTAGTGACAGGCGCCAATGTCTGGGCCAAGCTTTCGAGTATTTAACGTGTTTCTAACTTAGCAAATTGATGCAACACAATCCCCATTTCACATTATTGGACCAGATATCAAACTAAACAGACTTTCCTATGCATCAACTGAAATAGGATGGAACATTCGAGGCATATTACAACTGCGACATTAGGAAATCTTCCCCACCGTTTTAAGATATTGCTCCAAATAATTATATCATAATATGTAGCTTAGTTAAAACGAAAACAAACAAACAAGAAATGACGATATTTTGACCACATTCTTTCATGATCAGAGGATTGATCCTATTTGTACTGATGCTTTTCTCACTTTAGAGGGACCCTTTGCATTGCCTTCTATACTGTTCAATGAATATGGTAATAACAATGAGTTACATACAAGGAATATTTTTAGCCTTTCCTTATTACGGAAACTACTTCGCCAATAGTTTCAATGCGAATAGATTCAATAAAGAATCATTTCCAAGGTCAGTAAAAGATCATGTGACTCTTTCTATTCTTCTTCACATCACGTCCTTGGCAGGAAGTTTGAAACCGTTTTCACGCTATTCAATACATTTGAAGGATCCACAGAATTTGATGAAATCCACAAAGCTGCGATTGTTTAGAATGGTCTCTCAAAACAAATCTCGTATTTGCTAACCAGTCATGTTTAAGAAAAACATTGAACTCATCAGATACAAATATGTTTTTCAGAAAATCAGGTCCTGATATTTTTCTTTATGACGACAACGTTTTAGGTATTATCGGAAGATTTTGATTGTTATATTTTTCTCATTGAAGGCAAATGATTTTCAGAAAGCCATTCAAAATTAATTGTGTGATACAATGATTCAATTTATGCCGTTTCTTTTCCTATTCCTGTCAAATCCAGCATTCTTTATCTTTTATTGAATTCAACTGGGTAGTACCATTTGGTAAGTGTGGTCAGAATGATAAAAAGAATTGTAAACCTGTCCGAAAGAATCAATTTATAACAGAAGATATTTCACTCTTTTTTTCCAGATTATTAAATCAATTCAGATCCTCACTATAATCATAACAGCGATTTGAAGAAAAGGGACGATAAAATATAATCCAGTTAAAAATATATTTTCAAAATTCAATGTAAATTGGAAAGTTTGTTATTTTCTCTGCGATTAAAAAATTCCGAATAAAATAAACTTTCTTATACGCATATTTCAAAGAATATTTGAATATAATTTCATGAAACTAGTCAAATCAACATCTATGTGTCTGTTTTTGAGTAAACATTATGAAGGACTGTTTCATAGTAATCAATTTTTCTATTTAAACGTTTCGTGTAATATATAGAAATTAAAATCATTATATTAGGTTGGTGCAAAAATTAATTTCGTTTTCTAACATATGTTACTATGTGAGAAAACGAAATTATTTTTGCACCAACCTAATATTTCGAAACATTTGTATAGTAATAGTCTTTACGAATTTCTTAGAATATGTAGTACCATTGCCAATGATGTATATTTTTTCATTTATCCTATTTTTGTTACTTTTTAGCGCAATATCCGGCTTATGTTGGTATTTATTCTAAAGCCGAAAGAATTAGTCACTGACGAGAAAATTTAAATGCAGCTTTTAGCATCCTGTCGTAGAAAAATAAACGGCAAACACAAAGTGATAGGTGAAATTTCATTGGCAAAAGAATCTTAAAAAATTCTGAGCAACTTATAAGTCCGGAGTATTTTGTAAAAGATTCTTGAATGGGCTAAAAATATACAACGCCATCTCTTAGTGCAAATGTGTACTATATATATATATATATATATATATATATATATATATAGGTTTGTATCCGTCCGAGAAATTTTCATAGAAATATTCGTCCTTTGTTATTTAATACTGTTTATTATGAACAAAGCATTTACTTAAATACTTGTATCTATAAAAAAAGAACGTTAAACATAAAAATGTCTTTAATAAATAAATTGTCGGACTTTGTCCATTTCTTAATGTATGAAGTCATTTTTTTACATTTGATACGCCATGAGCAGTTATGAATGTACGAGATTCATGGAAGATTGAAGTTTATAAGCAGTAAATTCGACCTTGCCAACCGAACGATCCTTTGTGGCCGAACGGTTAGGTTCCGTATAGGATCCAGGTCAAAGGACGAATATTTTCTATGAAGATTTCTCGGACATTCAGACCGGTAAATGTTATTTAATACTGTTTATTATAAACAGAGCATTTACTTAAATACTTGTATCTATAAAAAGAACGTTAAACATAAAAATGTCTTTAATAAATAAATTGACGGACTTTGTCCATTTCTTAATGATGACGTCATTTGTTTACATTTATACGCCAAGAGCCGTTATGAATGTACGAGATTCATGGAAGATTGAAGTTTATAAGCAGTAAATTCGACCTTGCCAAACGGTTAGGCACATCAATTTAAATGACGGTTCCGTATAGGATGCAGGTTCGAATTCTGTCAAAGGACGAATATTTTCTATGAAAATTTCTCGGACATTCGGGCCGGTAAATGTTTATTTAATACTGTTTATTACAAACAGAGCATTTACTTAAATACTTGTATCTATAAAGACATAAAAATGTATTTAATATATATATATATATATATATATATATATATATATATATATATATATATATATAAATTCAAGAATAGAATAAAGACTTGAGAAAGAGTCAACAAAAATGCTTTTATTCGCGAACAATTTAAAAGACCCCAAAATATCGAAGTATTTGACTTAATGTTTCATTTTGTATTCATTTCTGTTTGATTTTGACACTATAAAGTTTTTACTATTAGACATGGTTTCACTCAAGCATATTTTCTTGTTTTTTGTTTGTTTTTTTCTTTGTTTTTATTACGGATTAGAATATCAAAAAAGTATTTCGAGTTGTGAATTTGGAAACATCTGAATTGTCTATTTCTATGAAATCGATATTTCTGTTTAAAATTCACTAAAACCTATCAAATATGACATTTATTTGAGGAAGGTGGTAGAGTTAACTGGCCAACATTTTAAAATAAAAATGCAAGAAATATCAGGAAAGGTGCGCTAATGAAGTAATATAGGAAATTACACCAGGAAAAATATTTATTTACTTACAAATTATTTATATACTTTAGCTAAATGCAACGACCGTAGCACACATAGGAACATTAAAGTCCCCCCAGTTGTGTTCATATATTTATATTTAACTGTTTTTTTTTTTTTTTTTTCAGCGGGACGCAAACATTTCTATGTTTCGGCACATAAAATTTTGTTCCATTTTCAAGGGATATTCAATATCATCAGAAAAAATGATTTACTTTTGAAAGCAAAGTGATATTATATTGAAGAGTTTAAGTAGGGGGGGATAAGATTTCAATTTTTTTTATTTATTTTTTTATTATCCGCGTTGTCTTATTTGACGAATCCAAAGACAGATCTAAGCTAAAGTAGAAAAGCGAAAAAATATAGATTAGAACTTAGGTGTGGGATGTAATGCATGCCTGTCTAGATGAGCCATCTTGTATTAGGCATGTCACTACTGCTTCCGGTTAAGAATATATTCATATGATACAATGAAATAATACAGAGTGTTCTATGTATTCAAAAATGGGTTAATGTTGTCATTTTATTTTTTAAATTATTTTTATATACGTTAAGACTCTCTTAAAGGGGCCTCTAGTATGATTAAATAATTGTTTTTTTATATTTAATTATTATGATCTAAAATGCAATACTTACGTTCAATGGTACATTAGATGACAATATTAAAATTAAAATCAAGGAATGTATATATACCTTTATATGTAATCAAATAATAGATATATAATTATAATGTATAGATTTATTATAAAAAATCCTATTAATTATGTTTTAATGTGAATTTACTACAATGCCTACAAAAAAGGTTAGTTCGTTTCGTTGGCTTAATAATTTTTTATTTTTAAGAAGCTATATAGCTTTTCATGCAGGCATAGAGGTCATGGGTCAATTAAAGACTTACACATTCTCGTTTTTTTTAAAATAATTTTCATTTTACAGTGGGAGTTTTATTTGTTTCTTTTAAATACCAAAAATATTTAGAGATAAATAATTTAATCTCAGAATAATGCTTGAAATCCATGGTCGTACCCAAGGTAATGATGATCACGTTGTTTGTGGGCGTGCCGGTTATTATAAAACATACGAGACACGTTTTACCGCCACAATTCCCTACGAAATCTCAGATTCAATACAACCGATTAGATCAATATGGCGACAAAATGATCAAACCCAGTATCGAAGAGATTGCTCTAGAGAGGCTGTAGAATTTCCAGTAAAACTCTATTTCTTCTCATAAATCAAATGTTTCATAGACAGCTATCTGAACATTTACACGGACATGTAATCTAACAACACGTCGGTTTGAATTCTCCGGATTTAAATCCTAAGAGCTACTACATTTGGCAGGATAAAGAGAGGGAGACTAATCAACGGTGCCAAAATAACAAAAACGCGTTGAAGTCACCTTATGGGCACGAGCAGAATTACCTGATCACGAAACATGATCCAGAAATTAAGTGGCTTTCGAAACACCATCAATGCCTTCCTCGAGAATGAAGATAGTTTTATAAAATTATAGAATATCTCTTCTTGATATTCGAAGTTGAATAAAGTTGCGCAATTTTCCGAACTGTATTTTTTTTTGGATTGAGCTTTAAACATTTACACCGCAGTATGTAATTATCGAGCAGAGAAAAAACAAAAGCTTAGAATAAACAATTAAATGTTTGGTTGTTTTTTAATCTGTGAATAAAACATTATTTGCGTGACCTGTTAACAGATTCATTTCTACCTGTATTTGTTGTCTTAATTTGGACATGTCGAAAAAAAATATTACTTTGCTTTATGTTAATTGAATTAGAGTCTCTAAAAATCCTACAACAAAATAATTAAGAATGAACAGTGAATGAAAGAGCCATTTTTTTTCTGATTTGAGGTATGGTAGGCAAAAAGATTTTTTTCGAGATTATAAAAGCGAAATTTCTTCTCTCTTTCACTCCATCTTCATACATTTTTTCTTTTTCTTTTTCATTTTTATTCTCTTCCTTTTTTTCTGCTTTTATTTCTATCTTTTTTGTTTCTTTTTTCTCATAAATTAACTCAATTTTTGGAGGGGCTCTGCTTTCTTTTTTCACTTTTTTATTTCGACCAATTATTTTTCACTTCTATATTTGTTCCTTTTCTTTTAATTTCCACTACAACTTCCGTTTCTCATTTGATCTCTTTTATTTCCCTTCTTCTTCCCGTTCTTTTTTGCATCAATTTATGAGCTTGCTTCATTATTTTTTTTTTATTTTTCATTTAATCCATTTATATATACATTCTTTTTCATTTACTTTATTACTAAATCCATTTTATTCCACATCTTTCTTTCTTTCTTTCTTTCTATCTTTCTTTCTTTCTTTCTTTCTTTCTTTCTTCAGAAAGAAATATTGGTCTATTCTCTTTTTTTGTGCTTTTACTTTACTCCAGCTTTTCTTCGATGAAGTTCAAAATATTTATTTGAATATAAATTTATCTACATCTACATCTACATCTCACGAAACGGAAAAATGAAAAGCACAAATATATCGAACAATCAGATATGTATACAGGACTCCTATATGCGGACGGATGAATGCTCAGGTATAAACACACACACACACACATACACACATATATATATATTCTCGAAACAATTGTCGTTGTTAACGTTAGCAGATATAGATATTTCGAGAATCGGCAGAGACTGTGTTCAAAAGGCATTATTCGGGCTTACTTTGACTGTAATTTCTTCGTGGCCAAGCGGTTAGGCACGTTCGAATCCTGCCAGAGGACGAATGTTTTTTTTATGACAAGATTTCTCTAATATTCAAGACGGTAGATGTATAAAAATATTATCTAATTAAAAAACAGAGCTTCTTGTTGAATATGAGTATCCATAAAAATAAGCAAAATGAATTAAAAATAACATATATGAATATATAATGTCACATTCAGTGCTGGAGTTAATAAAATAGTTCTCGATAACTATAAACTATATATTAATAAATATACATATTTTTCGTCACTTTTACACACACACAAATACACACACACACACACACACACACATATATATATATACTCGACTCTCTCGTTGAATTCGACGTATGAGGTTCAAGCAGATAAGTTCCCAGGAAACCGACAGCCCAACACCAGCACATGAAATTTGATTATAGTCGTGAAGGTTTCTTCCAGGACCATCCACACTTTTTGAAGGACCGAATACAGAGACCTGCTACACTACGTGCCACAAGGTCCCCAAACGACCCTCCGCAGCTTTTGAATTCAGAGTTGCCCTCCTTCGAGACCAGTTGCCATCCAAGACATTTATAGAAGCCAGTCTGTCCTGCTATTTACCCATAGGTGGAGGGAGAAGAGGATTCACACCTTTCCGAAGGGTATTAGCCCGTAAGTGAATGTAATGGATTCGACGAACTCGGCTCTCCGATTCCTCAATCAATGCCGCTATCCATTACTCCATATATATATATATATATATATATATATATATATATAGATAGATAGATAGATAGATATAGATATAGATAGATATATAGATGCAAATTTGTCTAACCCTATCTATCTATCTCCATATATATTAACAGTCTTAAAACTAATATGATAATAATAATTGCCCTTATTAATTAATAATTAATTTAATAATTGGTAAATGATCCTTTATATATTTGCTCTTTGTCTACATTTCTACTTCATGTTTCACGTTCAATTTATGTTCTGTCTGCCTTTATTAATTAGTGTTTTCTTCCTTTCTTTTTTAATAAGCGTAAGATCAAATATGCTTTCTAGGTTGTCGTTCTCCTCCAATATTAAAAACATTAGGTTCTAAGAATTTTAAGCGACTTGTAAAATTTTAAAGTATATGAAATCATTAGGGGGAGTAACAAGTAAAAGGAACTGTCGTAAATTCCGATTTTTTTTTTCCTTTTATAAAAAAATTAAACTTTTTTGTCGGTGTGTAATGGCGCCGATAAACTCAAGAAAATTACTTATCGAGTAAGATATTTATCAAATATTCCTGTTTTTGTTATGAAAATGTTAAATATAAATATTTTTTATAGATTAATTATGCAATTTTTTTTCAATTCTCCAGTCATGCGTTCATAAAAAAATTAATTATGTAACATATAAAGTCTATAACATTCAAAACATCACAAAAATAACATACAACAGTCAAAAACACGAGGTAAAACTAACAACACAAAAAATAAACCTTGAAAATAGCTAAAGAAGTAGCCAAAAGCGAATGGAGCAAAGAAAATTACGGAATATTTTTATACACCCTTACGCCTACAAAACGAAAGAAAAAACAAAAGACGTAAGGATGATGGAAAATTTTTAAAAAATAATTAAATCTTCCTTGTCGTGGTAAAATATTATTTGCACTTGGTCATAGCGTATAACTAATACTTAAACAAAATAAGGAAATGAATTCACACATTGGTACAGTAAATCCAGGCATAAAAGCAATTACAGTTCTTGTTATACTAAATTAGAAGGGAATTACGACCACAGCCAGAAATACCCAAATATTTTCAAATCTTTATCTATAATTTCTTTTAAATAACAAATATATATTTTTATACTGGCAAGCGCAGAGAGCAAGCGTATTTGTCTGATGCCCATTAAAACTAATCAAATATTCATCTGTGAATTCTGTGCCTGCATCCACCTGATAAACTGCAAAAGCAATGAAAAGAATAATTTAAGGTAAGATATAAAGAGAATTTTAAACCATAAGTTGGTAGGTGTATTGAGATCGTGGCAAATTATCATTATAAATAGTAAAATGTAATTTCAAATTGAATTTAACGAATAAATAGTTCCTGTCTGTCTTTATGACTTCACTGAATTGATCTCTCAGGCTGGTTAATATTCATAAGCCAGTACGTTAGCTTCCCAAGTGAAGGATATGCCAATAAAGTACCTTATTCAAAAATTATATTGAACATTAATAATTAATTAATTAATTTAATAAGAACGGATGACTTATTGCTCATTGGGACTTATTGTGTCGATCTTTATCGCACACATACATTCAATATATAAAGCCAAATTATGCGTGCCAACTTTAAACATGGAAAATAATTTAAAAGCAATATTATGGTATTTAACTTGAGGAAAATTTGAAATGTGTATGATACAAAGCTGAGTTTACTACACGCGTATATTTTTGTGTGACACAGATAACAGGAAATGCACCTAAAAGTTTCCGCTTTTAATAAAATGGGAGACGGGAAATCTGAGTGGGAGGAGAGCGTCTTGAATATAGGCATAATCACAATAAGTTCGCGACTATCCAACGCATTTGGTTCAGTTTTAATGAAGATCGTTGCTTGGCATATTTAATTTTATTAAATTCAAAATTAAGTGATTGCTTTTTTATGGCTTTTAGAATATCTATCTATCTATCTATCTATATATATATATATATGTGTGTGTGTGTGTGTGTGTGTGTGTGTGTGTGTGTGTGTCATTATGCATTTGAGCAGTATTCCAAAATGTCTGAGCGGTTTCGGCTATACTTTTAGCCATTAAACACGGTCAGCACATTGTGGCTGTATGCATACATATATGTATGTATGTATGTATGTATATCCGTCTTTTTCTCTCCATCAACCCACCAACTATGAGTAGACTAATGGCACAGAATGTGGCTTGGTTTAATAAGAATGCAAGAAGGAAAAATATGAATTCAGATCAAAAATATATTTTCCCATATACTTTAACACTCAGTAAAGTCTTATATCTCAGTGACTTTATTGTCTTGCTTTAGGGTGAACTAAGTAAAAACGAAATTACAGGCCAATATCATTGATTAACATGAGCAATAGCAAAGATTGAAGCGTATACAGAAATGTGTTTCTTTTTATTCCAAACGGTTATTTTGTTTTTGTGAATGCTTATGTTTGTGTAGACGATCTAATTTTTTAAAACTGATTTATGTTCACATGCCTCCATATTCGACAAACAATTAGAGATATTATTATGTAAAACGTAAATCCAACATAAATCCAATAACGATACTTTTCAAGTAAATTGTTTACAATGTAAAATAATTTGTATCGGACAAACATCACGGAATCTAGAAACCCGTATTTAAGAATATGAAAGAGATTTAAGTTTAGGCAAACAATCACTCTCTCGTAATACAAAGGACCAAAACTGATATAAGTTTGATTTTACTAAAGCCACCTGAATTAAAAAGAACGAAATCCAGAGCCTGGTAATAACAATATTATCAACTATAAACTCACGTCTAAAACATTATCTTACATCAGCGACCATTATTGAATCATTCTTAAAGAATGGAACGTATATTTAATTAAGATAAATGCTAGGTACGTAAAAAGGAAAAATAATCAAAATGCGAAAAATCAACACACATGTCTATTAGGCATAAACCCACCCACGCACTCACTTATCCCAGCCTTACACACACACAAACACACACAGAGACTTAACAATATACATTATCATCTGTACCAACATAAACTAGAATTATGATACATTTACACACATGAAACAATATTTACGGTTTTTCAGTAAGACTTGTAATCGATTTATTTCACGAAACTTTGGATGAACGGGTTGTCTCTCCTTGAATTATACTAACATTGGTTTAAAAAATCGAATGCACGTGAACTATGATTAATCAATTAAAATAAAAAAAAACATAAAAGTAAAATACCATAATTTATTTTTTCACCATGGCTCTTAAATAAAAAATGAAACATGTTTTATTCTTTATCTTATTATATATATATATATATATATATATATATATATATATATATATATATATATATATATATATATATGTCGTAAAATAGGAATTTAAAGATTAAATCAATAAAGTTACTGAAATTAATGGTGAATTCACTTCGCTAACGGATTAAAAAAGTATTAACTTACTGACCACTCTCTGAACGACGCGATCCCTGATTTTTTTGTATGTTCGGTACATATTGTTCACAATATGCAGGCTATCTTAGTCTACATTTTTATAACGTGTAAAAGTACGGCTGTTTGCTGGTAACTTAACGGTTTGATTAAAAAGACCCTTTCACGAAGTTTAGTGAAAGGTTAGTAATTTAGCCAGATTATCGAATACAACGAGGCGAAATCATTTCCACATGCCCTGCATATATATATATATATATATATATATATATATATATATATATATATATATATATATATATATATATATATATATATATATATATATATATATATATATATATATATATATATATATATATGTGTGTGTGTGTTTGTGTTGGTTTTAATTTACTGGCGTCTTCTTCAATCCCCAATCTTTCGTCTCATTTTGAATAGAACCTTGAATGCAAGCCTGACATTCTCTATGAGAAACGAATATTTTAAGCGTAATAGATACTGAATATAATATAAATTCTCTCGTTACACTCTTGTCGTAGAAGCAAATAAATCATGCGCTTTAGCGTGTTTTTCTCTTCGTATGTAACTTTAGATTTGTGTGTCATTGTCTATTAAAGATGTTTTATCCTTAGTTAACATCATGCACTTTTATTAATTCAATTTTTCTGTCGGAAGAAAAGCAAAATATATCGTCACCATTTCCGTTGCTTTTCCCGCAATATTTTACGCTCGATATATTTTCCCGCATCCTTAAATTGTGATTTAAATGGCGTTAAATTTGTAACAAATAATCGGTTCCAGATAAGATTCCAATTAGCATTACACGGAAGAACTTCCTCTATCATATAACAATGACGCTGCGACGTTTGACTCATAATCAGGGATAAACGTTACTCACATCAATATATTAATACCATTTCAAAATTTGAATGCGTATTCCATATCAGAAGAGTTTGCTATATAACATGTAAATATCTCTGGCACGTTAGAATCAAAACTGAAATAACATTTTTTTCTCCTTTTCTATATCAGAAAAATTTTCTGTAGACTGTAATGCCTTCAGATCATTTGAAGGAAAACCCTAAAGTTTGAAGTAATATTTCTGTTTGTATAATCCCCATTAGCATTTCAAGTTTTCATTTCCTATTCGATATCAGAGGAAGTTGAAGAACTTACACACTTGAAACAAGGCCATATGGTCGAAGCTGATTCTCCTTACTTCATTCATAACGATCATATTTTTTCTTGTTTTTTTTTCTTTTTGTCCAGCACACACAATCACCCACGTCACGGTTCCTTTAAATATGTTTGTCCTTTAAGATCTCACACAATTATGGATCTTTTCTGATAATTCGCACCAAAATAATAATTCCATCCTAAATAAAAGTAATTTATATTTAATAAAATTCACACTAAATTTAAAGACCCTCCTTTGCATTCCGGTTGGGTTTACCTTTGAAATCGCCCCAAATGTGTGCGATTCGGGTGCGCTATTTCTAAGTGTAGGGTCAACATTTGCGTTCATCACAATAAGCAAGCCAAAAGCAGAATGTTTAAATTATTTTTTATTTGCAAAAAATTCCTTGTAATTACCTCTAATATCATCGGCACTCACGAAATGTGAATAAATTCATTTTGTATTTTTTTAATTCTGAGAGTTGGAGATATTGCGAGCCAAGTTAAACAAATTTTGATTTAAAATTCATGATTTCAAAAGTGCGCCAAAAATTTAATGCCAAAAGAAACAAATTTTGATTTAAAATTTATAACTTCGAAACATTGCCACAAATTTTTACAAAAATTTTAAAATTGATTTAAAATTTATAATTTTTTTTGTGTTAATTAATATTTGCGGTACTTAACTGGGTTGAATGAAAAGAAAAGATCGAAAATTATTTCAGCCTTTACCATGAAGTTTGTAAAGGAATGTTCTTTCTGCTACACCTTTGTACAAACTTTCCATGTTTGAAGCTGAATATTAAAGTTTACATGAAAAATGTTTCAGTAAGATCTCTTCGAAAATGTTATGATGTCCGAGATTAAGTATTTTATTTGTCCTTATATTTTCTTTCTCATTATATTTCACAATTGTAATCTTTTGTTAGACCGATAAATATTTTATAGCTTTACTAGTGGACTCGGAAACTTTAATATAAATTCTTTTTTATATTCCATATAAACAGAATTGCCAATATGGTACAAAGATTTAATAAAGCGTGGCTCCCCTCTTCGCTTTAATAACAGCGGCAACGCAACGTGGCTTGCAGGGTGCGGCAGTTATTTCGTGTGTATATCTAACAAGGAAACTTGCACAACTGTATCCGTTTTAGTTGCTTCTGTTGGAAATCCTATTAAATCTTGTCCATAGCTGACACTGTTTCATACTCAGAACCACATTACGTTCTCGTCTCCGTTTTTTAACAAAAGCATGATTGCTAATGGTTCTTTCAAAACAGTTCACTTTACTTACATATTTGGTTCATTTCTTTCCCCTTCTGGCTTTGAACACTCTTTTGATCAATCCGTTCTTTGGTATTTTTCTGGAGAAACCTACTCATGTTATTTAAAAATTGTATAAAGTCTTTTTTCGTTTTTTTTTTCTTTTTTCATATGCAGTCATAGAATTATATGTCCAAATATGTTTTCTTTTATTGCCCGTGTTCTTTCTTTCATCCTGTACGTAACTGTCTGTGATATTCAGCAACAGGTTGGATTCATTATTAAAGAAAGGCACTACACCCGTACAAGGAAGTCACATAACTGAGAGTAAGAATGGATTTGGCTAATGAACGCATATTTAAAAGCGATCTATAAACATCAGCTTCCTCAATGGCATTGAGTCTGCACAACCCCGCTATTCCTCCTTGCAATCAAAATTCATCAGGTGACTTGAAAAATAAAACCCCGACGCTTGTTCTAACTTTTTATCTCAATGTGGCGCTCGAAGAAAGCAAGGAATACAATTAACCATCGAACGACAAAAAAAATAATGTTTCTCATAATCACCATAGTAAATGTCTGTCAAATCTAATAATTTATAAACCATGTCATTTTTATTATAGAAAAAATCTGATTAGGCTGTTTAGTATTGATAAAGTTTTCAGCATTATATATATACAATTTGCACACGCACAAACAAATATGTATTCATCATTAACGCAATATATATATATATATATATATATATATATATATATATAATATATATATATATATATATATAAATAAGTGAACATGGAAGTCAACACTCAGAAGCGACAGGCTGTTTGATGTTAGACACAATCGTCCTGATGATTGTGTCGAGCATGAAACAGCCTGTTGCGTCCCAGTGTTGACTTCAGTGTTCATTTTATATTCATCTACGCTTTATCTCTGATATTGAGCATTTTATCACATAAATATAGGACACCTTATTTCTTCATATATATATATATATATATATATATATATATATATATATATATTTGTTCATATATATATATATATATATATATATATATATATATATATATATATATATATATATTTACTACACTTGTTACACACATTTTTGCATTCCTTTAGCCTGTGATTTGAATTCTTAATTTTCCTTTACCTAGTCTCCTTACCACACCAAAACCGATTCTAAGCCATTAGCTTCCTCGTGGCTGATGGGGAGACAAGACAGATTCATATGAGTTTAAAGATCCCTAATGCGAATTGAAGGTTCCTGCTTTGGGTCGAATTTGACATCCGTCTCCCATATTCTATATTTGACATATTCCACCATATTCAATACGCGTTATGCCACCATAAACCGCTGAGTTATTTGATGAATAATGCGTAACTGTAGATTTCAACGTCTATAGATGTCTAGCAAAAGTGTCTACGGAGGGAAAAATATTAAAAAAAATATTGGGCAGCCAATTCTTTTCTTGGCACGATCTGAGAGATAGTTTTCTTGCAAACTATCAACCAGCAGACAGGCTAGCTTGTATTAACCTGAATATAGCTTTAATGAACATAAACGAAAAAGATAGATGATTGTTTTGTAACAAGAGACCTGTCTGAATAATCATGCTAACAATTGTCCATTACGAATGCGTCTTTAATATGCACCTGACCTTTTAACAATGCAGGATAGACGCTTAGCTGGACAAATAACACTTTCGCCTTAACAAGCCATGTCGAATTGGTTGAAGTATATCAATATGCGAAAATAGTTTGACGCTGTGCAATTTAGGGCGTAATTTGAAACATACTTTGTCGCATGTAACCTACGTTAAGATTACTGAAAACCAGATACTCTCCTTCAGAGAAAAAGTCTTTTACTGTGGTAGTAACATCTTTCAATACGCAAAACGCAACCAGGTATATTAAACTAGTTAAACTAGTATTACTTTCTGGAGATTTAGAACAATCTGTTCGCCTGGCCACCCAAACATGGCTCTTTTGGAACAAATCAATATTTGTCTGTATCTCTGAGATTATGATTATTTACATTATTTGCATTATTCGGACTGTTATCGTCATCTTCATTGCCATATAAACAATGGTTCGGCCGCTGTACTCTCCGGCCTTATTCATATGTTTGGGATTTCGAACGGAACCCTTTACTTCGTTCACTGGGGTACATTGTTCTAGTTCCACGTGCGTTCACTGGACAACACCTCAACTTCAACATCCACCACCCATACAGTGCAAAGAAATGGATCGTCCACTGCTTAAAACATCGAGAAAAACCTTAAACCCAGAGTCATTTAAACAAGAAATGGTCAGTATAGGCAGTACCTTAGAACGTAAGAACTACCCTGGGTACATTACAGCAGTTCTGACTTTGAGATAGTAGGTTGCAAGATAATAACAACAATCAGAAAACAACTTCAGTCTTTCTACCATATGTGAAGGGATTATCGGAGAAAATATAAAATATGTGTGGTCCATATAACATCAGGACAATCTTCAAAAGTAGTTCATCACCCGTGCAGCTATATATAAAGGAAAAACGGGCCGCCCTCTTAAGGAAAGACTGCAAGAACACCGTAAAACGCTAATACGAGGACAAATAATAATAGTAAATCAGACGTATATCACTGCATATGGAGTGAAAAGTTAGATCATTGCTCCCTGTGGGATGAGGCTGAAAGAGAACATCACTAAAAAATACGAGAACCTAAAGAATCAACACATATGCTAGGCTACAAATATTTCCTCAGCCGACCAAGCATAAAAGTGAATACAATATGGGAATTAGTAATAAGGAGTGCTAGAGAAAAGCAATGAATAGCAACGCATAAAATCTTTGGTAAAAAATTTGAATAATGATAACGGAAAAATAGCAATATTAGCACTGGTAAAAAACGCTGCTGAGACATTAGGTTTACATATTTCAGAAATTCATACTCTACCGTCCTCAGTGGGCGCAATAGATAACGACGTTGGTTACATCCAGTGACTAACCAAAGAGTTGTAGGTTCAATACCAGGCTAGAGCTGTGGTTAAGATCAATGGAAATAACTATGACCTCGAAAATAAAGGATTCAGTTAGAAATTCCAACCAGGAATGAAGAAGACCGAAGCCTAAAACGTTCTGAATAATGTAAATAAGTCATCAGTTAAAGAACTTATTATTAATATCATTACACCAAACATTTGATGTAGATTGTATGAATACTAAAGTTCACTGTCTAGAAACAAATACCTTTCTAGTTAAATCTCATTACCGATTTACTGATGTTTATAATACTTTACTTCTAGCATTATAAACAAACGCGTCTGCCTTTGAACATTTATCTCTTCTCTACAATGGCTGCGTAACAAACATTTCTAATTTTCTTAAATTGATTTATTAGCTCACGTTTTAATAGATCAATATCTATTAAAATGTGAGTTGATAAATCAATTTAAGAAAATTAGGAATATTTGAAATGTTTGTTACGCAGCCATTGTAGATTGATTGATTTGTTTTTATTAAGGCTTATTAGTATTTTGTAGGTTATTTAAAGCTAGAAACTATTTTAGATTGTAATAATAATGATTTCATGATAGAGGTTTCAAAAATTAATACATCGTTGGAGGAGTGAAAATGTGCATTCATAAGTTTCCCCAAGGAAACTGTTATTCATTACACCCCAGGCACATCGAAGCTTACAGTGCATGATATTCCAAAGCACTCAACAATTTAGGTACTGACCAGGCTCCGCGTTGTTTAACTTCGATGGTCTTACTGGAACCGGTGTTTCAACGTGTTATAGCCGGAAGCCGTTTTAATAGATATAAGATTATTTAAAATTCATACCGGATAACGTAATGATTGCCGCAATCATTCAGATGGTGAATTGTCATTTTAAATGCTTTGATATTCAGACCATCATAAGACTAGAATAATACACCGTTACGCTTTTCTATCATATATAGAGCGTACATTTGAGAGGAGGGGATTCAACAGATGTTCAACTCTTTTACAAAATATCTCCTGAATTAAGCACCACTTTAAATGCACATAACCAAGATATCAGTGTATTTCATTCTTCGCGGTTGTGACAAGAAATACAAAGTAGTGACCACCCATCCCTTCAAAGAAAGAGTGGAGAAAATATATTATTTGCAGCAACACATTTAAATATGGCATATTTTATCATATACGGAAAGAAAAGTGAAATCGTTAATCTCTCCGGAATGAAGTCAAGATAATAAAGAACACATCTGAAAGACAAACGTCAGAAGCAGTTCATATTTTAGATATTGATAATATTCTTAGTAGACCTAGCATAAAATTAAGTACCATCTAGCAGACTCTAATTTAAAAAATACTCGAAGTTTTGATTCGGAAGTGTTACTTTAAAGTCACATATGGATGGATAGTTATATGAAATATCCCCTAAACATATGAAGTGACATGGAACAATTTGAAGATTATTACTGCGCGCGAAGATATACACCTGAAAATAGCCGAGAGTTACGGCTGAAACTATATATATATATATATATATATATATATATATATATATATATATATATATATATATATATATATATATATATATATATATACGCTAAAATAGCTAACTGCTAAAATAGCATACTGTAGATTCCGGTCTTTAAGAGGCTTTTTCTTTAAATCTGACAATGAAAGTTAGTCTGAATATAACGTTGACGTCAAACTTGGGATCAACGGAATGGAATCCTGGGTTTGCTTTGTGTTCACAATTAATAATTACTAAATAAATGCATAGGAGAGAAAACAGAAACTTTGCTGACCCATCAAAGTATAAAACGTTGATGTTTGAAGATTTTGTCAAAGTTTGTAAAGTAGGTCGAACCGAGAATATTCCAGATCTCAAATATACTATGCAAAATAAAATTTTAAATGTAAGCGGAAAAATAGGATTTAGAAATTATTCAGACTTCCTAACAACAATATTAATAAAGGAAGAAACCATGTCTACAGATTTCTGCAGCAACATAGAAACATATCGAAACTTGCAGTAATATTTCTGTAAGGGATTTACAGATAGCTGGATATATTTCGACCACAACTAGTGTAATAGAGAGAATCCCAAGAAAAGCTATCACAGAAAAAAAAACAATGTCTTGAAGTAGACACAGACACTCACACAAAGGCACGCAAACACATACAGTATACATGTAAAAGGTATTTATTTCATCAAATAGTATAGAATGTATATATATATATATATATATATATATATATATATATATATATATATATATATATATATATATATATATATAATGCAATCAGAAAAAAAGTTCTTGAAAAGTGATTGAAAATATTTATTCCCAGTAAATTCATTTTTATTCCTTAAATGCCGGAATATAATTGATTATTAATATGTTTTCTTATACAGTCATCTTACCCATCCACCGGATCTTTTTCAAAAAAATTAACTTAGCAAATCAATGATTTGGTATTGATGCAGGGAAATAAAGTAGCCTCAAATTAATTGTTAAATACAAATCTAAAAATAACTACATTTAATATATCCCGCATAAATAATAGATCAGGGTTTCCGCTTTAATATTGTTCTTACGAAGTTAGTAGAAGAGGAGAATAAAATAGCACAACGGGTGATATTGAGGAAGATAATTATTGAGGTCAGCGCCTATACCATAGTTCATACATTCTTGTAAAATCCTGAAACTTTTGACGCAAAATTTATTTTATTTATAAACTTTATTTGGCATTAATTGTTACAAGTAAAATAAGTTACACTACAGAAATAAACTTAATGAGACGACAATTTGGCTAGTACAAATTAATCAACATTACAAGAATTAGAGAACAATCAAAAATTAAAATGAAAAATATCGGCTGTTCTGAGATCAGTTCAAATAAAATATTGTCAAAAACTTAAGAATCATAATGAACAAAAGTGACCCTTTACTGGAGAACTATTTCTTTTATTTATTGTTTTAGGAAAATTGGATTAAATTTGCAAAAATAGAAAAGTAATTTTGATAATCTTCAATTGGTATGCTTCTTATGTTTAAAAGTTTTGCAACTAAAACGGTCCTATCGTCTGATTAAATACAAATATTTGGATGCAGATGTGGGTGGGTTGACAGGGAAATTATCACAGCCCCCTATGATTTGATTTGATTTCATTCGAAATTAGCACACATCAATTTAATAAATTTAGAAATTTTTTCTGCAGAAAATTAAAATTTTATGTGCCGAATGTAAATATAGAACTAATTAATTATTGGACTAAAAACAGCGATTAACTGGTTGATTAATACAATTTAATCTTATGAATTATTTTAATATTAGGTTGTTGCAAGAATAATGACGCAATAATGTCGTTTTTTGACGTATTTTTTAACGTCAAAAACGACATTATTACATCATTATTTTTGCACCAACCTAATATTATCTCTTTGAAAATATAATTATTAATTCCCGAGAGATACCGCAGTAAAATAAATAAATATAACACGGTTTTATTTTCTTTAAATATTTCAGCATTTTTAGAAAATATTTTTTCGTTCTCTTCAATATTTGGGAATAACTAAGAAATCGTAAAATATATCCTGACTTTCTCTTGGGTTCGATCCGTAGAAAATCTTGGTGAATAAACGAGCCAAATGTTTTGATTTCGAAAGCTCACATAGACAAGTCATATTTCTTGTCATTTTAACCGAAGAACTATACGTTCAAACTTTACGTTAAAGAGAAGGAACTCGTGACACCGTTAAAGGTAATGTGAGAGATTTGCGGAAAAAGACGTGAATATAGAGTGATTAAATTTGTTAAGTTAATTCATTTTTGAAGTGAATTCATAAATCTCAGGTTTCATTATGTTCTTAGGAATCTCCTGCTGATTCTTTTGTAGAGAGAAACCATGTTCATTTCCTCTGCTAAAGCTCACTATGAGGTGCTAAATTATTTCTGATGGCTGAGTACGGTTTTAAATATTGAAATGATTTACTAATAACAAAGACTGTCTAGATTCATGTTAGGATGCAGATGAAGCATTTAACCACATTACTGCCTCCTTCATACATTATAAAACACACACACACACACACACACACACACATATATATATATATATATATATATATATATATATATATACGTATGCGTTCAAAATTACATAATGGATTTCCGAGATAGGCTAACGAGAGGATGTGCATTCGTTAAAAATGTAAGTGAAGATCACTGTGGCCGAGCGGTTTAAAAATACCGGACCAGACAAAGATTTGTCCTAGAAAGGAGATCGCAAGTTCGAGTCCAGCTAGAAAATCGACTTCGCTGCCCAACAGATTTAATTCGAACTATTAAAAAAAACACGGTGTCTACTCGGTGCATCCCTGCATATAACGTTTATGCAACACACACATATTTATATATATTACGCCCCCCCCCTCCACAAAAAATAAAATAGTCGAGTATTATAGAAGGTAAGAGCGAATTTGCAAACAGTTACTGCTACTGTTGATAATGCAATGCTCTACTATGAATCGAGCACTCTGAGTCTCTGGCGTGCTTATTCAAAAATAAATATGTAAAACTTCACCTTCCTCCCTACCAGGAGCTGATAGCTTAGGGGAAAAAACTTCTGACTGATGCCAAATCAGTCGGATTTCGATCCTGGTTTGAGGTACTCGGATGTCTAGCCACACTGATGAACTGTGATACAGCGAAGCAGTATGACTATATATATATATATATATATATGTATATATATATATATATATATATATATATATATATATATATATTAAACATTGTGTCTTGGTAATGATAACAGTATAATTATACATTTTGTACCTCACCGCTAGACCGCTAGAAATGAATTGATAGTTTCATGTACACATAAAAATAAACAATATATGTACGATTAGAAAATTAAGCGCAAAATTTTACATATTCACAAAGAGGCATTTATTAGTACCTATTCGCCATTGCTTTTAACAACTGTCTCCTATCGTTCCACAAGATGGTTAACGACATTTCCTTTCTATGCAGAGTCAAATATTTTATCATATATATTGTTCTGTAGGGACCGGTTCAAATGAAATTCTGAAGGACATGAATTAGGAGAATACGGCGGATGCTGGAAGATTTCCCATTTCAATTCTTTAAGATACTGAGAGGTCTGTTTTTGCAACGTGTGTTCTTGCGTTGTCGTGATAAGAAATGACACATTTTCCATCTGCCAGAATTGCCCAATTTTTATTAATCTCATGTCTCTTCAAAATATGAAAGACAGTTCAGATATCGATTTTCAAACTCTTAACAATCCCTTTCTTCGAATATCTTAGTTTTAGTCTCCAAAATGAAAAACCGAGCCTCCTCATTGACGTCAGAAATTTGCCCGAAGTATGGTTAATCGTTTTGGCTCAAATCATTCTGACGAAATCTGCCAAACCAGTTTTTGACTGTCCGAAGACCTGAAATATAATCTAAATAAATCACCAGTTTTTTTTTTTAGTTTTTTAGTTTTTTAATCGCAGATCTGATGCTTAAACTTTTCCGATATTCATAGCGCATAACATGGTCAAAGTGCAACTATTCATCCTCCATCTTTAAGGTATTAATTTGTGAAAAAATAAGTCAGTATTCAATAAAGTCAGACTCGCAACTGAACGATGCGAATATTCAATCTAGAACACATAGGTAATTGGTACCAAACTATAGTCACTGTCAAGTTGCAGTCATTTTATATTAACATAGAAAATCGGGCACAAAGTTTTGAAATGATCTGTTAAGGACTGAAAAGGTCTAAAATACTTGACGAAAATAATTAAGAAAAATAAAATAATTCATGAACTTTGGACAGTTTACCACAATTTCGCTTTTGAAGAAGAACGTTTTATCCAGAAGTATGGCAAAGGTACAATAAAAAGAATTAATCTTATATAATTTATCGGTCTAATCTCTTCACAATTACTAAACAGTTTTCCTCCTGAAAGAAATATTCCTTTGATCTGAAAAGATGATAAAAATACAGAGGAAGTTGCGGAGAGAAATGAAGATGAAATAAATTTCGTGCAGTCTTTTTTTTTCCTGAAACACTCTAGTAATATAGGAACGTGCATTATCACATCAGGGCGTTTATTCATGCAAATAGTTATGAAATGACATGGTTGCAATTGACAATAATACTTCTTAGTATGAGATTTTTATTTTTCGTTTCGCATTTATGATATCTTACACCTATCATAAGCTACAATCGCAGAACATAATGTTTTTCAGTGCCGTCCTCATTCTGGGACTAAATTCTTCTTTTGCATTGTGTGCTAACTATTTTCGTTTCGTTGGAAATTTTTATAGAGGACCCATTTTTCCTCTTTGATACTGATTTCACCCGTGAAGAGTTCGGTATTACGTCTACTCTTCAATGACTAGCGAAGAACAACATTTTTTCGATTAGATTAGAAGTCAGATTATGAGGGACATACTAACCCAGTTTAGACATTTTTTCCAAATACAAGAAGGTGATTTATGATTAAAGAATGACTTTTATTGTATTTTTATAGAATTCATGTGCATTTTGCTTAATGGTTTCATTAATGACACTTTGCAAAAACTGAATATTGAAAGGATTAGTTTGTTCAGATCGATTAAAATCTTTGAGAGAACACTTTCATGATCCGAACTGAACAAAACATCGTTAATATTTCCACACGTTTAAATCTTCTGATCCATAGAAAGCGCAAATAGTTATTGCGCTTTCCATTGACAATAATAGTATAAAAGGCAGAGAATATTCGTTCTTCCTATAGAACTGCAGAGATGTTTTAAAATTCATTCATCATATAAAGTGTATGTTGTGTTTCATATCTAACGTCATTTCAAAATGTTCAAGTTTTTATTAACATTTTATTAAATTCCTTACAAAAGATACTTATGATTAATTATCTATTATATGTTTTTCAGTTTAGAAATAATTAGTCACACATCACCAGAAAATCTCTTGATAAAATTTTCGAATTCTACATGAATACACTCGAGTATCTCTTGTCATTATCGGGAATGTTTATGTTGTCAATATCGTAAAGAAATGTGTTTCTTACCTTCGTCCTAAGCCCTGTTGGCTGGGGCTTTAGAATACGCCGACTGCACCTCTGTAGAGGGGTAAGACCCCACCCAATGAGGCGTCCTGGGTATGACGTTAAATTGCATCCAACAGCAAGGCCTCTGATCTGGAGGTTTTGAGGAGCGTGGAACCACCTCTTAATTGCTGGTGTTCCCAGGTCCACCTTGACCCGGGGTGGTAGCACCTGTTAAGTTCCCAGCTATGGGCAAATAGTGAACTCCTAGTTTTCCAGGTTTTGCTCACGTCCTGGGTATGACGGTAAACTACATCCGCGTCTTGGGTATGACGGTAAACTACATCAGCGTCCTGAGTATGACGGTAAACTGCATCCAACAGCAAGGTCTCAGATAATGTTTTCAAAAAAATAATGTTGCCAGCTCTAAGTTTTTGAAACAATAATGTTGCAAACCTCTAAGTATTTGAAACAATAATGTTGCCAGCTCTAAGTTTTTTTTGTAAAAAAAAAATTAAAAAAAATAATGTTGCCAGCTGTACGTTATTTTTTTGTAAAAGGAATAATGTTGCCAGCTGTGCGTTTTTTTTTTTTTTTTTTTTGAAACAATGTTGCCAGCTATACATTTTTTATTCCATACAAAATAGGCATTTAAAATTCATATAAACTGGATTTGGCATTAAATAACCCACAGTGGTTGATATGCCATAAAACCCAAACAAACAAACAAACTGAACCAAAAGATATATTGGATTTTCTAAAAAGAATTGGTCTTTTATCAAAGATGTAGACTGATGTATAAAGATCATATCCTACCTTTTACCATTTTGCAAATAAATTGTCCTTATCAAATGGAAATTCTTGACCTAAAAAAAAATACCTAGGATTATTTAGCAGTGTGCAAGCAAATAAGCTCTAGCTTGCTAAAAATGTTCCATACAAAATAGGCATTTAAAATTGATATATTTGGCATATATATATCAACTGGATTTGGCATTAAATAACGCACAGGGGTTGATATGCTATAAAACCCAACCAACCAACCAACCATTACCTTCGTCCTAACATATTTAGGAATACTACATTTCATATTTAAATATTCTGTAACTTTACGCACAAGAGGACGATAATATTAAACATTTTAAAATTATTTTCTCGCTAGTTAAAAATATTTAATGATGGTTAAATCATTTATATAATGACAGCCTAGTGTATTTTGCCTATTTCTTTCAAGTGAGTGTCGTTTATCATTTGTTTTGTCTTTTCTGTCGCACTAATAGTGTTATTTTGCTTGTTTATGATGTAAAAATCGATTTACTTGCACATTGTACTCACCTTCCAGGACACACAAGATAGCTTAGGACAGAGCGCGTTGCCTCTGTCAATAATGTTACACTTTATTATTATTACTAATACTGCTGTTACAGATGCCATCTCCAAAATATCCTGAGAGTTTTTGAATATCATTATTGGCACATTTTTTTTTTATTTTTAGTCTGCAATTTATTAGTATGATTAGTGAATAATAAGATGTTTATTAAAATAATTGTGATATGAACCTACCAATTATATTTTAATAACTTTTTCATATTGTTTTTACTTAGATAACATCTGCGTACATACAATAAGTGGTAGCTTTTGTTTATACCATGATGGTTGTCAGCATTATATTTCATAAAATAATTTAAAACTAATTTTATTTCCTCGCCGAATACGTGACGTTACACCGGTCGACATTTTTTCAACCAAAATGTCGTTAGGCAATAGGCATATGTTTCTGGGTTATTTTTTCACGGTGAATCTGAAGAAACAAGTCCACTTTCACCCATCACATCACATTTTCTCAGTACAGATAATTTCTATTTTTCTTAAAATAAGCCAAAATACCCATTTAACAGTGATATGATTGGGCCAAATAGAACCAACCTTAAATGTTTTCAGATTCGAATAACTTATCATAAAAGAAATAGTATCCCAATAACATAAAGAATGCATTTTCAGTTTAGAAAAAGTTTTCGAAAAAATCTCACACAAAAGTAAATTAAGGAAAACATGTGTTATCAGTTTTTTAATCAAAACAAAGAAGTTACGAAGGAATAGAAAATACATTCATTTTTGTCCATTCAAAGGTATAAATTTTCTCTTCTTGGAAACTACGGCGCTCTTAAAAAGGTTGATCTGTTTTGATTCTCTAGCAGAAATCAGCCTTCATGATAATATCCCATCTGCAAAGTGCGTTCTTAGCTATTCCTACCTGGTGTTTGGTGGCTATTTTAAATACTGATAAAGAAAATTCTAATCTTGCTAGTATCAACTACACTGACCTAACACCCTAACCCAGCCGCCATTTATCGATATTCTTATGCATGTTATACAAAGACTGCATCACAATACGAGACTTCCGTAAATTCAAATGATATGATAAAATCTTATGTCGGTTTCAGGCTTAAAGTAAAAACTACAAATAAAAACAAAAATCGCTGTTCTTGAATGATTTCTGATGAGTTTCTTCTATGAAAAGTAGAGAAGAAAAAAAATTCACAAAGTTTTAACAAGCTAAGAACATTGAGGGCAAAGAACATTTTCCAGTGAGGCATTCACCATAAAATTAAGCATTTTCAGGCCAGCTTCTCTTAATTGAAACAGCTTAGAATTCATTTTGAAAGTTATTTGGATAAATCATTTTAACATGAAACGAAATGTTTATACGATGTCACTCGCATATTTAAGTTGTGGCATATACCTGTGAATTAGGCATTTGGGCCTATTTATATCAGAATAGAAATTATCTTTAATGAGCAAATGTGTTGCCATAGAGAAAAATGGACTTGTTTTTCGGATTCAGCGTGAAAAAGTAACCCAGAAACATATGTCCATTACCCAACAACATTTTATTCTATTCAATTGTTTATAAAAATGATAGGGTTGAAGAGGGAATTATTACAGCTCTTTTCATCTTAAAGAAACGTGTTTTTCCTGTTGAATTTCCAATATATTGAACTAGTAAAATTCTGACTCTTAGCGTTTTCTAATACCTATTTTAAGAAAAGCGATTCTAATATTAATATTAAGTTTCTAACTAAAGCATAGAGCAGAGACGTCCTCAACTGTTCAAGTTATTTTACTCATGCTGTCGTGTTTTTTTTAATACGAATCTCTCAGCAATATATTCAAAATATATCATAGGTTTGTCACAATTATTATAGTATTTTTTTCTTAATGCGGCATGTAGAAAATAAATAAACTACAAACCCATCAATATGCCATAATTTTGCGTTTAAACATTACGGTGATGATCGTAAAATATTCCTCACGTTCTCGTGTAGAAACATTTGTATGAAATTGTGATTTCCCTCTTAGGATTTTTGCAGTTTATAAAATTTTCTGTTACTATATCTGCAGTTTCCTTGACGGATACAATATTAAAAAGGCAGGAGATTAATTATGACGTTTTATATCTGGGCAATCGTTCAAGAAATTCATTAGTAGAATTTATATTATAACTTTTGGTAAGTGTGAGAGAATCACTTGGTTTCCTTAAGTCATATTCAGTAGGGTTTTGTGAAAGACAAGGGCGTAGGGGTGAACTTTTTTTAGCATTTCCATATAGACAGCAATCCTATCCACATATCCACCTATCCACATTTTTTTTTCTTTTTAGTATATCTAGATTTGACGTTATAGAATTTAATAAGTTTATTTAACTCTGTATTGAGAAGACGACAGATAGTTTTCTTTAGTTTCCTCAATTTAGCTTTGTTTGCGATAGAAGAGGCTGCTTTATATTGTATTTTGTCTCGTTTAAAATAGTACAATACCTTTTTATATTTATGTGTTCATTTAAACCTTTTGCCTTAAGAAAGGTGGTTGATTTCGGAATTCATGTTTACTTGCGATATTTTCGCCCTAAACAAGTTTCGTATTTCGCGATGAGTTGTAAAATGTTGCAAGATTTTCCGTAAAGAATTTCAAATTTGAATTTTCCATCTTGTTTCAAAATTTGAGTTTAGTCCCCAAATCGTTTCAAATATTGAATGAAATATTTGTCTTCTAGCTGTCAAGTTTCTTAAAGCGTTCTACCTATGACGTCACTTAAGCGATACATGTTTTTTTTTATTATTTTGTTTAGCGGTAAATTAAAAGCTCTATGCTGACATCTAAATCGTTTTAATGTCATTTTATGACTTCAACTAAAATTAGTTTGAAAGAAATTACATGCTTTTTGATATGTCCCGGAAAGGGATATATTTGTTTGAAGTAGCAAAGTGGTCTTGGACTACTGTAACCGAGTAGAACAATCTAGCAGGTAAACGTAATGGACTGGTCCTCGTCGTAGTGGTAGGCAATAGGCGTCCAACAGGCGTCCTCCACATCAGTCTGTATTTATGGCTGACACCAGCCAATCATATTACAGTGATGGGGGACCCAGGTGTATGCATGTTCATTACATCACCTTTAATTACAAATAAAATATATTGTTGATAATTTTACTACAAATAGGTAGTCTTAGTAATTTTAGTATATGGACTGGTGGTCATTTTATTTTATGGATTGTTGGTAATTTTACTATATAAAAATGTATTGCTGGTATTTTTTACTATAAAAATGTATTTTTATGCTTTCATATTTTTTCTTTTAGGGTTGGGGTTTACTATTTGCCCACAGCTAGTGTCGTAACAGGTGCTACGACCCTGGGCCTGGTTAGAACTGGGAACAACAGCAGTTAAGTTGTGGTTCCACGCTCCTCAAAAACTTATGATCAGAGTCCTTGGTACCGGATGTAGTTTATCGTCATACCCACGAATAAATACATATATACTTAGATCTGAATGCTAGGGTGAACCTAATCAAAATGTTTATCTATGACACTGTCAACATTAGCATATTTGTTAATCATCAGAAATACCAAACAGCGCTTGAAAACGAGCATGAAATGTAAACAGTTCATTCACAAATTTGATTTGGTTTTGCGATAATTTTGTTTGTCCAAAAAGTACGTTCTGTTTATGACTGTTCTGCATAATAAGCGAACGAACAATTTGGCCAACCAAGTAGTAAATTGGGAAATATAAGTAAAACAAATCTTTTCAATTGAATTAAAAATGTTTTGACATTTAGCTTTCTTGAGACGCAGACCAGAAATCTCATTCAGTGACGACGAATAAACATTTCCTCGGGTTAATATTATACATTTGATGGGAAATGAATGAATGGAAACCTAACGTTACAGATCAACATCAACTTTCGTGTGAGGATTGTTAGTAAAATGCTAGTAAAATCTTAACACTTTTACAAATGGCTTAAAGTGAATATGCTATGCAAATATTTAGGAGATTATGTTCGGAGATAAACTCAAACTCTGGCAAATTATGTAGATTCTTCAACATGACAACGGATCTGTGCATGAGGTAGCATGTTCTTGGCTGTAAAACTTTTTTTTTCGAAAAGAGGTCATCCACATTGTTCACCAGGTATAAACACTGTGATTAAGAATATTTCCAGACTTGAAAAACGCCCTATAAGAGCAAATATTTTTCCGACATCAGTGACACCTAGCAACGGGTGATTACAATAGTGAAGAATATTCCGGAAAACAAGTTCCACAAATATAAGTATCGACGTTACCATCATTCAAGAGTGTGTTGGGGGTGGGGTGTAAATTAGTGGTGACAACAGAAAATAAAGAACATGTAAGCAAAGATTGCTTTCCTAGATCTATTCCAGGAATTAAATTGTCAGACTGCTCTTTCAATCTCTATCCCCCCACATATACACACAGAGACTCACACACGAATAGATAGATAGATAGATAGATATATAGATAGATAGATACAAAGACATATAGATAGATATGTGTAATTAATGTAAACATAGAATATCATCACTTCACAACGAAGCACAGATTTCCAATATTGCATGTGTGTGTGTGATCCACTTTTAGTATTTTACTTATTCTTATCCATATCATGTAATATTTCAATTATTGAGGTTACCTTTAAGAAATTTTTTTTCCTTCGCTGCCGCCTACAACCTTCCAAAATTTAAATGCCACAATCACAATCTTCTGTCTTCCTGAATACTGTCCCTTTATTGTCTCTACTAAGGTTTTCTCATTCTTTTTCCATCCCTGTAAAACTCATTGCGTCTTAGTGGCATTGTTGTCTTACTTGGAGTGAAACGATTTAAAATAGACATTCTCATTTATCTTTTTCAGACAAACTATTTATATGAAGACGATTTATAAAAAACTAAATTAAATAATTTAATCTCAGGAAACTATATTCGCTAGACTGCATTCGTGACTAAACAGTGTTTGGTCAAATTAGATTGAATTTTTTTGAAAGCATTATTTCTACTTTTTCTGTTAAATAAATAAAAACTGACTCAATTATTCTAAATCTGTCAAAGTTATTGTTTTATTTGTGACTGTATGTTTTATTTTTTAAAATAAAATTTAATGTTTCAACATATTATTATTATCATCATCATCATCATCATCATCATCATCATCAAGTTTGCGTTTTCAACCAGATTTCTGCTAGGAATTAATGGGGATTGAGCGTCAAGTCTTCTCAAATCTTCGGCATATTTTTCCTTTTCTCTGAATACAATGGTCTAGACAATTTTAGTTCCAACAAAAATATCCAGTTTATTGATTGATTTGTTTTTACTGCTTATCAGCTATTTTCAGTTTGTTTAAAAACTGAGAATATGTTTTGATTGTCAGAATGTTCTGAAGATAATAAAGATTTACAAATAACTTTTACTAAATAACCCATAGCTGGGGAGGAAGAGATGGAGTCATACCTTTCCCACTAGGATTTGCGCGTAAGCCAACTGGAATCAGCTTTCCGATTTCAAATTCCGAGCTGTTATCCAGTACACCACCTGCACACGCATTTTTACAGATATTCCGAAACAGACAGTCATTTAGAAACGACCTTCGGTGATCGCCTAAGAGGTGTCTCAGCTTGATATCGCCATACGCCATTCGATTGTTCTATTTAGGTAAAAAAAATCAATTTTGCAAATATTTGAGCAATATTCCTATTATTATGATTCATATTTCCCGATTAACGCTTTATATTTTTCGGTTTTCTTTTTTTTTTCAACCAAACTATCAACAAGTCTAGGTCTATGATTTGGCATTTCCTCTTTTTTTGTTTGCAACAATCAGATTTGGTCTTTTTCATGCACTAGCTGCTCGTGATCTCTGAAAAGCATGTTCCTTCAAATTTATGGAATTACCCATTCCGATCTATGCTGTGTCTTGTTTGTAAACAGAATTTGAGAATCAACTGATAGCCATAATAATGATCGATAATCTTACCAAAACATATTTATTTCTGTTAATACGTCATTCAGCCTAGTCATTTGAATTCTGTTGCATGGATTATCCAGGTTCCAGAAATATTTAGTAATCTCTTGAAATCTTACAAGAGATAGATAAACGTTTCTCTACTAGAGTGAATTTAGACTGAATTGTTGTAGATTATCCAAGACTGTCTGAGACAGAATATCCAGAGGAAATACATAATGTATCACGCCAAATTCCTAAATTTGCAAGTAGATTTGCTTAAATGTTTTTTTTTTACATTCATCACATGATGAGTGCTTACGATTACTGTTTTACTTTTCATAAATGTATAAGAACTTAGGCAAAGTTGTTCAAAAAGAGTTAGAAATTTACGTTACTGAATTGGGAAACATCCTTTACTGAATATGTTTTATTTGAAGCAAAAGAACAACCGATAAAACTTCCCCTGAATAGAAGTGATCTCAACTCGTGAATAAACTTTTCAACTGATACTCTTTCGCCTCTTCCACAATTTTTTATATATGCATATATATTTTTAAAATATCTGTTTTAAAGCTTCGCCAACAAATTATATATATATATTTATTTACGAACCCGGTACGATTGTGAATTAATTAAAAAAAAATTATTCATGTCAAACTAAGATTTGACATTAGAAGAGCTCATCCCAATAAGTTAATTTGAAAACTATTTCTGGAGTTTCGATTTTGTTCTACACTTAATCGATCTTGTATATTTGCGTCAAGGCTAAATTCAACATTAAACTTTCATTTGCCAATAATGACATTGAAACTTGAAGCATTCACAGTGACAAGTTAAAGAGGAGGATCTTTTGTGGGTTTTGTCGAAAGTTTATTTCGTGCTTCGACATTATCCGTTTTGTTAGTTACATCGCCAATGTAGATGAACGTAGTTACCGTGTATTACCAAAAACGAAATGACTGTCATTATTCTAAAAGATTCAACAGACTTTCAAACTTGAAATTAAAGTGTTCTAAATTTAACCAGACATTTATATAAATAATAATAAATTTTCCTTTTTTATGTCAGCAATCCGCATCCAAAATTTGTAAAATAATGGCGTCTTGTATTATTCAATGCAATTTTTAGATTGTATCTTGTATTATTCAATACAATTTTTAGCTTGTATCTTGTATTATTCAATACAAATTTTAGCTTGTATCTTGTATTATCCAATACAATTTTTAGATTGTATATTGTATTATTCAGTACAATTTTTAAATGATATCTTGAATTATTCAATACAATTTTTAGATTGTATCTGTATTATTCAATCCAATTTTTAGATTAAGTCTTGTATTATTCAATCCAATGTTTAGATTGTATCTTGCATTATTCAGTAATAAATTGAATGTGTTGTCACATGGTTTGTCATATTGTATACTGCTATACCTGATTAAAAGAGATTTATGCTGAATTCTATCTACTACATGGTTTGGTGTTAAATGAAAAAAAAGTGTTTCAATCGTTCCAAATAAACTTATTTGAAACTATGTTCTATGTTTAGTTTTCGACGTGAAATCTTTTGTGTTCTTAAATATTTACGTCGCAACAAATCAATCGTTATTACAAAATCCGAGAAGCGTGTGGACGTGGTGGTATTAAACTATAAAGATTATGTGAACAAAATAATATACATTTTGAGAAACGTATATAATTATATACAATATTGACCAAATATCACAAATGACAAAACTAATGCTATTAATCAAATATGACAAAAGCCTTTGCTGAAAATGGTAAAAGACAAGGTCCTTTTTGTGGATATCTATGAGTCTGCCAGGCTGGTTGTTCCTGTACAACCCCGATTGTATGGTTTACCAAAGACCGACAAGCCTAAATATTAAAGTCCAGAAAATTTTCCTGTGAATTTGTGATTAACTTGGATTTTGCTGAATTTAGCACTAAATTTGTAGAGAAGAATCATCCAAAATGTGCATAATTTCTGGGTTTTTTTCTTGGTTAAACTTCTCAACTTATAAAGAAATGTATTATATGGAGGATGTCGACGATAGTCCGATATAAAATAAATAATGATCAAAGACTACACGACTGTTCAACACGAACAATCTTTAATCCATTGAGGGCAGTGTGAAAATCTGCGTGCGCTATTGGATACTTTTGATTTTGCTATTTCAAAAATCTTCTCTTTCTCCAGGGCTTTTTCGCACAATAATCAGCAAATATGAAAATCATTGATGAAATATAATAATATATTATATTAAATCAAACAAATTCTTCAATCTGTAAGCAATTTCTTGTAAAAAAATTTCTATTTTCCTCACGCACACACACACACACAAACAAGGAAAGAAATTCACATACATATGTCCACAAATACATGTCCATAAAGGCAGACGCTGTTAAATGTACAATCCAAGATACAATGTAAAAATTATTTTACAAACTTTGGAAACGGATTCCTGACATCAAAACAAGGACAAAATTCCATATAAACATGTGTCGAAAAAGCCATCGTTGTACCCCAACAAAGCAACTCATAATAAATATCCTCGCTTGGTTCTACACTCGAATGCACCCGTCGGATCATCGACTAGTGGACCCTTTCAAATACTCCTACACGTTGACGAATGGTTTTGCAGGCCTCCATGATATATTGATGAAGCGTCATTGCGTCATCGTCTGCTGCATAAACCAAATGATTTAGGTGGCCGCACAGATAAAAATCTAAAGGACAGATTTCGGAGGAACGAGCAGGCCATGCAACCAGTCGCCCCCTACCTATACATCTTTTATGGTAGATGTCAGTCAGTGCATCGTGAACAATGTGTCTTAAATGACATCATGCATAGAACGCATGCATTCTTGTATTAGCAGAGGTACATTCTCTAGCGGGCGTTAAACTGTGTTCGAAATAATAGCCCTTCTAGATACTCTGTATAATGTGCTGGGAGAACATATGAATAAACCACTTACAGTTACAGCCCACACATTAATAATAAATTGATGCTGATGACTAGTCTGTACTGTATCATGTGGATTCCAATCTGACCACAAATTGCGTAAATGTGTTATTTCGTCTCTTCCAAATATTGTCTCATCCACTTATTACTGGTTTTGATGGAAAGATCTTCTTCACACCTGAATGCCATCACTCAATGAAATTACTTTGTAAATGTATAGGAAAGAAGATTTATGATTGGTGTTTAAAAATAATACGAAGAGATTTAAACGAAGTATTTTGAAACTGAACCTAGAGACTCAAGGAAATTAAAATTAGATTAAAGTTAGCTTTAATGTGAATAATTAATTTGTAAATTTCAGCTACTTTGAAAAATTTGATGACACATTAACAAGGTAATTGTCATCAATTCTTTTGCGATACAATTATCTTGTTCGTTTGAACATTCCATTCAGGCGTATCGTATTTTGTACATATCCAAGGGCTTGATTAATATTTGTCGGCCCTACCAAGATGTTATTTAGAAATAACTATCCAATGATTTTCTGAGATTTTTGTGAAATGAATCTTAGCGAGAACATGACAGTAGATCCTCATATCTGCAATCTGTCTGTTTTATACAAAGAGATGTTGCTTTGTGATCAGTGTTATTTGGAGTAATAGTTTATTCACACGAGCCTGCCATTTCTTAGTTGTTCGCATTCACAATACTGCAGAGAATGTGATTTTCTTTGTTTACTGATGTTTGGCATTTGAAGATAACTAATTATTGATGTGTGTTCCATATAGACTGTGACCAAGACTTTGTAGTTAAATCGGTATTTTCATTTGTGATTATATTATGTGCTCAGCTTTCTCGCGGTTTAATTCAGGAAATCATAGCATTATCTGTTAGTTGTGATTTTTTAATGCCGGCTCTGATAAGGAACACCCGCTGTTACTATTAGAGGATATTCGGGAATTCATGAAACACGGCTGGATAAAAGAAAACTTATTTTTCTAACAAAGTGAAGTGTCACGGAGGCATCATCAGATGAAGTCGTTTGGAAGCCATAACATCTACTTTTACAGCAGATGTTTGGTGTGGGGGCAAAATATTGTTTTTTCTCTCTTGTAAAACATACACTGTCATGTAAATAAATAGATCTGTCTTTGGTAATTTGGAATGAGTCACTGTCATTCCAAGGATGCTTAGCATAGAAGTCACATATCTCTTGATTTAATTTTATTAATATATTTCGACCGATCCATTCTATATAATTCTTCTATCTGTCTGCAAGGTTTGAATTATATTTATCGCGTAGTATAAACTAGAAAATTTTACTCAATTTTACAGGGTTTTAATACCTTAAAATTTGTAGATATCCCTTTCCATAGACTTTGTTCTCTTGAGGAAGTTTTTAAAATAAATCAGTTGAAACCTCATGATAACAACGAATTAACACATCAAAAATATATTAAATAGAATATATGTTTTATTAATCGAGGTCATCCTCTTCATCAGTTAACAATTTTAAATTCTGTTAAAAATTAGTTTAAATTAAATGTTTTATATTTAAATTCTCGTATTAATTAAATTATGAACTTTTTGACTTGGTTTCTTGCTTTGATTTGCGTTTTTATCCTTATTCAACTGGTCGAATATCATCCGACTCTCAAACCTATATGCCAAACGTCATTTCAATTAGAAACTGAAATAAGGAAGTAAATTCTGAGACGACTGAGAAAAATAAAATAACGTATAATTAAAAGGATTAATCCCGTCAGTCAATTTATGCCGGCTGTTTTCTGTTTACGAAGCAAGATTTAGCCGAAAAGTTGTGAATTAGACAAGCAGCATCAGATTTCGTATAGTCTTTCATGATGTAATTAATTAAACTGACTCGCATGGAAAGGTCATGGAATCCGAAAAACAAATTGTGATTGAATGTGAAAAAGATGAGAATTATCGTAAATGAATTAGTAACATCGTCATACAAGTTTGAATTTTCCTTTTTATACTAACTTTGCTAATCAAATAAAAACAGTAAATATAGAGATTTTTAATTAGAAGTGAACAAATATTAACAGCAGAATTGTTTCAATTTATAAATCATAAAACTAATTGATTATTTTCCAATGTCTAAAGTAAAAAGCATTCTTTGCATTATGCAGTCGATAGATTATATAAGTTTAATCGAAGATCTACAGATTGTCTGACTTAAAATAATATCAAAAGCCCCATACCGTCTGTAAAATTACTCGAAACCAACGTCAAAAAAGAATAATTTTCCTTTTCAAAGAAACTTAACTTTACGAAACATGAGATTATTTTTTTTCTTTTCATTTTTCCGCTGTTTATGTTTGTAGGGATTTTTATATATTTCATTTTTTATTAAAATGACTTTTTGAATTTAATCGATATTTCGATATTATCTTCATCTCGGTTTGTCGAATAATCAAAAAAAGATCGTTCGGTACATTAATTAAAATGAAAAAAAAATTTGGATATGATCAAGATTAACTTTATTGATTAATAAAGTTATTGTTTAGCTCATTAGAGTCTGCCATCTTTCCGACCGCTGTATACTTCCATCAAACTAGACTACTGTATCTGTCTCAGTATAGAATGTTTCTTTTGGAGTCTACCATATTTCATTAAGAATATTCTGCAAACATCTTAATTAATGGGCATCTGATGGGGAAATAGCTGCTGAATACGACAGTAAATCTGATAAAATATCGCAACTTTTCTTTTAATTAACAGAATAGTTTAGACTTTTGTTACGCTGTTACTATTTAGAATAGAATTTGGGCGAACAATATATTTTGTTGCAATTACTGGTGATTTATTTTCATTGACATTACATCGAATGTCCTTTTGTAAATTATACGATTTCCATGCCCAATCGAACGTTTTTCTTCTCGAATGTGTATATTTAGTCTACTCCCATGATTTAGAACAACACTTCAAAATGACTAACGAAACGACTTTCGTTTACAGCGATTGATTTCCGATATTTTCACCATGCGTGACATTTCTCTAGTCTTTTCGTATCGATTACTAATAGGAATTATCTTTGAACGCTGTCATTTTTTTTATCCTTGTTGCGTGACTAAATGAGTGAAAAATCCGTCCCAATTACTTTCTGCATAAATAGCACAAATTTGATTTTTTCGTTTATTACGTAGTTTTTTGTTTTATATTCCTTTATATAATAAGAAAAATGTAGCGTATTCATATACGTCTTCAGTGTCAAACATTTAGAAATAATAACAGAAAAATTGCGTGTTGATGCAACAAATATTGAAGTACAATAAAAAAAAAAGATGTTCCTTTGTTGCTAGTTAAAATTCATCATTCTATATTCGCTCTGGAGACCAAAGCAATACTATCTCTTCTGAAAGACATAATACTTTACCGTTTGCTAAGATTTTATTATATTTTCGTATAAATACAATAAGTCTCGCGCATGTAGATACATATGCAGAAACATACACGATCGACCATTCATATGCACCCTTCACAAAAACTTATATAAATATATATATATATATATATATATATATATATATATATATATATATATATATATATAAAAGTGAACATAGAAGTCAACACTTAGAGGCGACAGTCTGTTTCATGCTATATGCAATCGTCAGGCCACGACGATTGCATATAGCATGAAACAGACTGTCGCCTCTAAGTGTTGACTTCTATGTTCACTTTTATATTTACACACGCTCTATCTCTGATATTGAGCACTTTATTCCATAAATATAGCACGCCTTAAGACTATATTTCTTTATATATATATATATATATATATATATATATATATATATATATATATATATATATATATGTGTGTGTGTGTGTGTGTGTGTGCGTGTATGTGTATATAGGTATTTGATAATGTCTGCAGTAAAATTCCAATAATATTCCGATAGCATGAATTTAGTATCATTTCTTAGACCATCACTCTGTTTAAAAACTTTGCAAAATTATCAGTTTTAATCTCACTTGTTGGCTTTAAACATGAAACTTTCATATCAAGAGAAAGCGGATAATTAACTCACTAAGTAGGAAGCTCATATAAATGTCCATAGATTATAAACTGTTTGAGACTGAAACTTTCTCTATAGTAATTGTATCAACTAACACGGTCGATTGATTGTAACAAACATCGCTACCTGGAGCCTGAAAGGATATGAGTAAATATAGCTTGGTATCCGATAGAAATATCAAACTTAAAATCTTTCTTGACCAAAATAAGTCGTGTAGATGTGCTTTTTTCACAATAACTTTTACTTTGTTTTGTTTCTCTTCATAATCCCATCAGTGAACATTTTGATTCATACACCAAATTCCAATCCGATTGGCCGGGTGATTAATATTTCAAAGTCTATTCGTCTGAATGAAGGCGGTTATATCTCAGTCTACCTATTTAATTAAATATGCAAGGAGAGGCGACTGAAGATCAATGAAAATTGTACAGGTCAAAATATTCAAAGAAAATGACGACACGAAACGAAAGGAAAGTCATTTTTAAAGATAAATATATCCAAAGGTATTTATGGTTAACAGTAATTTTATCTCCAGCATTAACAATGAGACTTCCAAATCTTCTCACAAATAAAAATGTTAAGTGTTGACACGTATTCTTGAATTTCAGCTTGTTTTTTTTTTTGTTTTTAATTAGATTTCAATGTTTCGGAACAATATTGACTCCAGTAATGAACAATTTTAAATCTCAAATCAGCATTCGAAACCTTGCCTGATCTCGTGCACACCCTGTGTCACCAATAACCACCAAACAAAACTTAATTTGATAAAGAAATATCAAATAGGATAATTGTGTTGCACCAATATTTCTGATGGGTAAGGTCTGTTTACTTGCTATGAAAATTATTGTTGAAAAATGATAGTTTCTGCCATGACTCGAAAACAAACATTTGATCTTGGTGAGACAACCGTATTGACGAAATCCACAAACCAAACTAATTATTCTAAGTTTAAGAAAGATCAGTATTAAATAAAACACAGATAAAGAGAATGAAATCCATTGGTGTTGCATTCGTACTTCAAGTGAAGAGTGTTCGATTGTTTGAAATTTATCATCCATACGCAACTCATTCGGATATTAATCGTAGAATGGTAGTCTTGTTTAACTATGGACTGTGTCTTCTATCAACTCAAGCTTTTCATTTTTAGATAAGTGGCATACTAAACCAAACTTTAATGTCTTCATAAAACTCCTTCCAATTTTACATAAGTGAATGTTCTAAAAACCGGAATGCATTAAACATATTAGAAATAAGAGTTTTGAACCGAGGACTATGAGTTAATTTGAAAAGCGATTACGAACTGAATGTTGTACAGGCTTTTACGGCTATCTTTTTGGGCGAGCAAATCTTGTGAATTCGTTCAGTATATACACCAAGAAACCATACAAAATGAGACAATGGTGTCAGCAGAAGTAGTTTTCAATCCATCATCAAGTTTCGTGAATATATCTACGACAGATTTTTTAACAAAAGATACGAAACAAAAACCTTGTGATGTTTTATTTTCCATCATTCAAAAACTTCTGATCATGGGAATTATCGAAATGCTGTTTCTCGCACATCGCCCTTTTATCTGTTTCATTTCAAGGCTGGTTTATAGAAACAGTTGTCATTGATTTTGGAAAAAAAAATTAAATTTGTTTGCTGTAATTGCAAGTCTGTGCAGGAAGATATTCATTTGTGAAGAAGAGATATTTAGTTGAAATGAACGCTGTTTTGTTTTTATTTCTCTTCTTCCGGCTGCTCAGAAGAAGAAATTGTCTCCCGGTGGACAATCATTAGGTAGATTGTTATACGTGATGTGAAATATAATTAAAGTAGCGAAGCTTTTCATCAGATGGATTCATTTATTGACCTTGCCTTCCAACAATTTTGAACGTGTTGTTTCAATATCAGTTACTCTCCTGGATGTAAGCTAGCGGGAAATTCTATAATAACAAACACAATCAGATATATAGACATCTGCAAAGTTTGGCCAATTAGACCGTAAACAGATGGGAATCTGAAACTGAAGATTTTAGGGTACAATTGTAAAACTTTCTGGATAATATTTATTACCTAATTAGGTGCATTCACAAGGAAAACGTTTCCGTTTAAAAGAAAATAATGGTTATGTGAAATAAATATTTTTTCAATGTTATTCTGTGAATGTAGTGAAACATAAAACGGATAGACGACTTGCAGTGTTTTCTGTACATTATCTATATCTATAAATTCTTTTCGATACTGATAAAACTTATTCCCTATGAATATAACACATTTTAAAACATTCACCACAAGCAAAAACTACTGGGTCCCACTTCATGTCTTTAAATAACACCATAAAATGATTTTTCATGATTCCCAAGACCTGAATCAAATCTACAAATCTTTCTTCCCCAAAAGAGCACCACACCATAACAGACGCACCGCAAGGCTTAACTGTTGGAACGACTGATTTGTTATTTAGTCTTTCTCCTGACTTTCTTCTCACATAAAATTTCGGATCACTACCAATATATTTTCCCACATTTTTAATCTCCTGCTCTCCGATTTGTTGTTCACAGCAGCCATTTCT
>OZ010586.1:119059213-119134213 GCA_963932145.1 Acanthosepion lycidas
GTGTACGTTGAATGATCAAATGTTTCAGATGTGTTCAGCGAAGTCTTGTGTAAGTGATTTGTCGGTGAATGTTACAAATTATAAGCAGAATATTCGATGTCTCCAAATCAAACGTTGACATTCATTTAAACCACTGTAATTACTTCAGTAGCTTTCAATTGTAGGTTTCCCATGACGAAAATCAGTTGGAATCTATTGGCTTTGAAATGTGGATAATTTATAGCAACGTTTAACGTGAGAAATGATTTAAAAAGGGATATGAAATACTACTGATGATACGAAAGGTCTGTCTTTATGTAAAGAATATGATGTTAGGATTAGAAGGGAGTCCTCGACTATATGATTGCTGAGAATAATCAAACGAGCAAATTAGTTCTGTTCACAGTAAAACAAATTACAACAAAAAAGCATGTTTTACGTAAAGAACGTAATATTTCTTTGGTAAGATTTTTAGTTAATTTGACAGATAAGATTTATCATAAATTGGCGGGCAAAATTGTACTCATCTGACGCTTTTGCCAGTCAATGTATTCTTTTCCCTAATGATTTTTCTCTTAATGAAAAACAAATGATTCCCTGGACGTCTGCAAAAGCCACTGAGAACTGAGATATGGAAATTTGTAGCTATTAGTAATGTTACTTTTACTACCATTAGCACTTAATATTCAACCTCCCATTTCTATGCGTAATCAGTTTCCCTCTATCCATGTTGCTTTCAGTATGCCTTATAAGTCTCAAATTTTCCAAGTACCCTTTGCTCACGATTTTCTCAAAAACGTTCAAATTTCCGCTTCTGATTCTACCTGTGTTTTTTCCCATTTTCCCTAAAGTACCTCATTGTTTAGATGATCCGTGTAACATTGTAATATCAATCTTTCTATATGACTCAGGATCCTCGACAATTCCTAAACAGATAAGGAGTGGCTTTTAGAATGTTTTGTATAAACATATATTTCATGCCACAAATCTTTGTTCCATATATGAAGATTGATATTACAAAGATAATCAGCACTTTTGACTTATTTTTAATCAAATCTGTCTGTTTAGATTTGGAAAGCATATCACGATATTTCATTGCAGTTTCAAAATCACATTTTCTGTTATTTGATAAAATGTTGTCCAGGTGTTAAAATTTCTTTACAAGCTGTTTTTTTTTTTCAGATTTCTATTTTATAATAAAGATTAAAAATCCTGTTTGATATTGGCATTATTTTACTAGCAATGCTTTTGACATTTCTGTTCTGCAGAAAAGATCTTGCGTTGTTTTTCGTAATAAAATGCTGCCCAGATATTGCCATTTTTTAGGACGCTTGCTTTGACACTTCTATTTTGTAGTAGATATCTTAGATTGTTCCTCGAGATAAAATGCTGCCCATATATTAACATTTCTTTACAAGATTGCTTTGAAAATTTCTATTTTGTAGAAAAGATGTTAGATTGTTGTTCATAATATGCGGCCCAGATATTGACATTTCCTTACAAGTTTGCTTTTGACATTTCTGTTTTGTAGAAAGGATTGAAATCTTGCTCAGATATTGACAATATTTTATTAGTATGCTTTTGACATGACTATTTTGTAGAATAGATCTTATATTGTTCCTCTTCATAAAATGCTGCCTAGATATTGATATTTCTTAACAAGTTTGTTTTTCACATTTCTATTTTGTAGAAAAGATATTAGGTTGTTCTTCTTGCTGACAGCCATTCTCTCATCTTATAAGTCATGGTTTATTTCTTTCTTCTCTTTTTCTTTTAATACCTTTTATTTGCTTGCATTTTCATTTTAATTCTACTTGGTATTTATCAGAATCAGGATAAGCCTGGTAATGTGCCTTATCAAACTGATTGTTTGATCGACCACGCATCTTTTTGCATCTGACTTCTTATTCAGCGCTACCTATTTGGATCTACCAAAGTCTTCTGGTATATCCTCTATGTCATATATTTCTTTCATTATTTCCATAATGTTGTTGATGCCAAAATCATATTAAGGCTGATAGCATCTCTATTACAATCTCATACGTTCCTGCTGATTTCTTCCTGTTCATGTTGGCCAATGCCTAGTTTTATATTTTAGGCCCTTGCATATGCTTGAGTATTGTAGATATCACGCTTTCGTCTTGAAACTCTTCTCAGAGGCGTTCCTTTCCTCTTTCAAGTATTTCTCGATTTCTGTTTTATGCGTTCCCTCGTTTGATTTATGTATCCAATGGATGCATAAATCCAAAGTCGAAGAAAATGTGATATATTATTCTTTTATGCATACCTGCTCTAAGAAATGCCTTCATATTATCACTGCACATTTTTTTTTCTCCAGTTACTCTTCTCTTGGCAGCCGGCATTTATTTCTAATGCATGCATTTCATGTTCAATATCCTGTACCATTCCTTGTCATTGTGTGCTGTCTGATTTTTATCATCTCGTGAATTTCATCTGACATCTACTTTCTTTTTACCTTTTCCCACTGTCGTTGGAATTATTTTGTTTGCTTCTCTCATGTTGTTGAATTTTGAATTGCCAGTTTCATCAATATTGTTGTATTTGCTTTCAAACCATCATATATCGCTTTGCAGGTTGAGTCTTTTAGAAGCCTGTTGGATTGTAGTTAAGGTTTTGTTCTGATTTTATTTAATTTTAGTTCGAGTTTGCATGTAACTGAAAATCAGTCGTTGCATTCTTGAATCTTTTATTGATTTTTATATAATGAATGACAATCTGTTGTTACCTGTTGTGCATCTCTCTTACCGGCCGAAGAGGTCCAGTCACAATGAACTTGATCTCATTCATGCAGTTCTTCTGTTTTCAGTACTTTTATGTTGTAATAAATGATATATTATTTACGCTCTACTGTTGAAACTTGACTAATGCATGGAATAATAATGCAACACAAAATGTACTTAGAACAAAATGTATTGAAACAAGAAAGTGTACACAATATTTACATATAGTCTTTTGTATATTCCTGGGAAGACCGTTCCTGGAGAATGTGTTGACTGAGTCGCAATAGGGCAGAGTCTCTGGTTGAATCTCTTGATTCCTCCCCTCTCTTCCCGGTACCAACCATATTTATATGGTTGGTACTCCACTATGCAAATTAGGTGGATCCTACCACAACATCTACAATGTGTAAAAACGAAGGAACCAATTAAATAATGTTGTTAAACGTTTGTCAAAAACAAAATCAAATATTAAATAAACAAATAAAACGTTAAATAACCAAATAGCAACTTGAAAATTCTTTTAAAAAATGGAATATTTTATTTCCGCATTTTTGCGTATATTGTTGAGATGAAATAACACAAATCCTTCAAGGAATACAAAATCAGAAGCGTTTTCTTTTCAGGACAATATAAAATAAAGCTTCCTTATTTACATAAAATGTTTGAAAAGATTTATTTTAATTACTTTGGGATTTAGAGATAAAAGAATGATTCCAATAAAATCATTCGTTATAATCCCTTTAAAGATTAAATTGTTTGATTTTTTTTGTTTTTTTTGTTTTTTTATTTTGGTTACTGTTTTCTGAAAATTTCTTAACCATGTGTGAAGATATCCGTGAGGCTTCAAACAATGTTTCCGTATGTAAATTGTCCGGGTCCAATCAATGTGCAGTAAATGTTTTATTGATGGAAGAATGGCAAGAGAAAAATGGAAAAAACGATAAGGAAGATTTTTGGATTAAAAACGAGAATTTTAACACTCGAGTGAACGGACGAAAAAGCAAGCAAGCAAGAAAGAAAGAAAGAAAGAAAGAAAGAAAGAAAGAAAGAATGAATGAAAGAAAGAAAGAAAGAAATATGATAAACGGAAACCTGAAGAGATTAGAAAGAGATATAAAACATAAGAAAAAAGAAACGAAAAAGAGAACGAAGAAAGGAGTGAAGAATAAAATAAAATTTATCAAGAAAAGAGAAAAGTGAATAAAGCGACAAATATAAAGCAAAAGAAATAAAGGAAAATTATGACTGAAAAAGATAAAAAACGTCATTCAAAATTGAAAGTGTGAAAAATGAAACGATGTGTAAAAGGCTTGGAAACAGACATGAAGAAAATAAAAGTAAACCAAGTCAGAAAAAGTTCACTTAAAGAAAGATCTTTTTGTTTAGTGTCTATATAGACAATTAAGAAAGTGGGAAATAGAAAGAAATGAGGACAATAAATAAAGAGAAAAATGCATATAAGGAAACACAAGGAATATTTCCCATGAAGACTGAACGAAAAAAGAGTGAAGAATATTAAACAAAAAGAAAACAAATGATAAGAAACCATGAAGTAAAGGGAAAGAAAGATATTAAAGAATTTTAGAGAGAGAGAGAGAGAGAGATCGGAAATTAAAACTGATACAATTAAAAATAAGATAGAAATAACCGAATAATATAATGCAAAAAGAAAGCAGAAAGAAGGATTTAAACAAAAAATAAAACAAGAAAGATGGAAGTAAAAGGAATGAAAAGATAAAAAAAAAAGAAAGGAGGGCAGTAGACAGAGAAAATACACTAATGGAAGGAAAAATATATTATTGTCAAAATAAAAAGAAAAAATAAAACAGAGAAAGCGCATAAAACTCAAAGTAAACAAAGGATATACAAGTGAAAAAGAAAATGGAATGAAAAATGTGAAATTCAAAAGAAAAAATGAAAATTGAATGAAATATTTGCTCTTTCAATGACACATAGTTTCATTTTCATTCTGAATTTGTGACAGAAAATCTTACTCACAATATGGCGACGACTACATAAATATAAAAGGAACATATAGAAACAACCGGACGAAAAGAAATTGGGGAAACACTTATAAAACCAGTAGACAAATTAAACAAATCATTCCAACAACGAAATTCCAGAAAACGAACAAGTACAAAATATGATTAGACAGTTTTCCCTCCGAGTCGGCAGCATAAAAAGAAAGGTTAAAAGCAACATATAAAATTAAAAAAAATGTTTTGAGCTCAGGATACAAAATAAACATGTTTAACATCAAATAAGTAAGTATGCTCATTGCCATGTTAGATGACATTGTAACAACCAAACTATAGCAATGACAGAATGTACCGCAAAACCAAGATAAATGAACATTGAAAATAATGTAATAATATACGCGGAACATTTCTCCCTCTCTCTATTTCCCTCTGAATACAAACACACGCACATTTTATACACACACACACAAATTAAATTAAATTGCTCAGTCCTCGACCATATAAAGGCAGCTTTTCATTCTTTTGACTAAAACATATTCACCGAAGCCTTTTATTTAACCTCATTAGCCATAGCCGCAACTGGTTTCATTGTCTTTTCATCAATCTATTTACTTATGAAACCATTATATCTTGCTGTCAGTTTCGTGCAGCTTGCTTGGCTACAACCTAAAGGCATTGACAATTCTTCCATTGCTATTCTACAATATTAGTTAAAATTTCTTTATTATTCAATGTTGTAGCACTTACTTCATCACTGTTGTTTGGGCGCTTCGAGGTGGTGTAATGGCTAGCAAGCTTGTCTCGCTAAAACAATTAGGGACTGAGTAGTGAGTTCGATCCTCACTTGGTGCCACATACTTTCGGCCTTGTGCCACATGTAAGCTACGCTTGGAAAATCAGTACTTCTTCACTGTTGTTCAGTTTATGGATAGATAGATAGAGAAAGTTCCTTCAGATTATGAATATATGTTGTATGTATGTTGCTGTGTAAGCAATGAAAAAAAACAACACTTACAGTTGAAAATATTTGATTCACAGAAACACATATACATACTCACAAACAACATCACCCACTAAAGATGATCACAATTGAAAATGTTTGGGAAAATAAAATCTATTAGAAAGAAAATTTTGGTATATTTTTCAATTTTCTAAATCTACCAAAAATCTAATCCGCGAACTTGAAATGATCACAACAAAAACTAATTGACATTATATATATATATATATATATATATATATATATATATATATATATATATATATATATATATATATATATATATATAAAATATTAGTTGTAAATATACATATATATGCAAAATCCACAGGTGCATATACACACATGTATATTTTGAATAAAAAATTCAGAGGGGATAGAATCCAGGTAGAACTCAATGTCCAGGACAGACTAAGGATATAATAAAAAGGCTTAAACACTAATATTCCATGGTCATAATTTATTCCATTGGAATCGTAAATACGATCCAATTCATCAGACCTACAAATTCAAAAAGAAAACAGAAAAAAACCTACTCCCGAAATAAAAATAGAATTTAGAGAGGGTGTAAGTATGAGAGTGTTGGACGAATGTTAGTTCATAAGAGAGGGGTTTAACAGAGAGGGTTATTTAAAAACTAGGTGTCAGTGGAAGGGGGAAAATGATTGTTGTCGGATGTCTAATACAATAAAGATACATTTCGTGGTGACATACACACACCATGGCCGATCAAATCTTAAAGAAGGAGGGAGAGGTAAGGAAAGAAGTGGTGGGGAAGAAAGATGGGGCGGGTGAAATTAAAATTGAAAGGGACGCTGTGTAATTGAGAAAATTTGACAAAAATAATATCGACGACGGGTTACAAATCAAATATAAACAATAAATATGACGATTATCTAATCTAGCGAGGACCTATATTTTTATGTTCAAAACGCATGCAAATACACACATACACAATAACTTATGCACGTATATACATACACATCGCCGTGTACCTACATACACACATACATATACCCATGTACACATACACATATATCCACATATTCACACAAATACACATATACATATACATACACACACACATATACTCATATACATATATCTGATTCAATATCTCTGATACTAAGCGCTTTCTAATAATTACCGCGCATATGATATACAAATAATTACACCTACATATATACATATACACATACACATATACACATACACACACACCTCCATATATATATATATATATATACATACACACACATACATACACATGTACACATACACACATACACATACATACATATACATACATATACATATACATACATAGACACACACACATACATATACACAAACATCTACACACATACATACATGTATATACCACACACACACATACATACATATATATATATACATATACATATATATATATATATATACATACACACATACATATACATGTACACACACATACACATATAAATACATACACACATACACATACATATACATATATATACATACACACACATATATACACATATATCCACCTATACCATATGCAGACATTTTCCACATACATATACATAAATACACATGTACATACATACACGTATATACATGCAAACACCAAAAAAAAAAAAAAAATATATATATATATATATATACATACAAAAATACACACACATACCTAGATATACACACATACATCCATACGCATCCACTCCTTACACATTTACCCACACATGTACATATGAACATACGCATACATGCGCATAAACATATATACCTAAAACCTTACATTTCTATACAATTAAACAAAAAAACAATGTATCCCTGTATCTATGCGTCTAGCTATGCATACATACACATATACACGCACATATATATACACATACACATATACACATACATATATATGGGTACATATATACCAAAACATACGCACACACACACACACATATATATATATATATATATATATATATATATATATATATATATATATATATATATGTAAACACATCCGTGCATATATATCCATCTACATATACCTACATCCATATACGTATACATGAATATATACATATACACACACACACGCATGCATATACACACACATCCATACATATACATACATATACCAATACACACACACCTAAATATATACCTATATATACACGTAGCCAAGTACATACATACATACATATATACATACACATACATGCATACACACACATACTCATACATATATATATATATATATATATATATATATATATATATATATATATATATATATATACACATATACCCACATACATACAAATACGTACATATACATACATATAAAATAGAATTTAAGAACTAAATATGTAAAATTTCAACAATTTGGGGGTAAAAAAATACACATAGCGCATCACAAAAACATACACAATGATCAATATAGAGATAAACAAAATAAACATAATAGTCATTCCGTTAAAATGTTATGCCCGATGTTTTGAACCAAGATTGGAAGTGACATAAGTGACAGAAAGTTACAAAACGGTGTTTATGTTTTGAATCTTTTCTTATGTCTACATTTAGAAAATATCTCATTACGAAGATTCAACAGTTCATCTTGATTCTTATCTTTGATAATAAATTTTTTTTTTGGCCAAGCACAGATCACACCGATCGCGGAAGTTATTAGGTGTTTTGGCTCTTGATAGGTATCTCCATTTCAAAAGTGGGGTTAACCCCTTATTCACCAGATCCCAGTAGTGTTTGGATAAGGAAGTTTGACTTCTGAGGAATCTATATCTAAAAGTGTGTCTATGGTTGTATAGACGCTGCTTCCAATCACCGGCGGATATACCTATATATCTTTTTCTCTCGTTTATATTTTCCTCGGGAAAGATTGTTGCCGCGTATATTACATTTTATAGTTACATTTACCCCCGATTGGACAATGATCTTTATTCCTACAATTGCAGGTAGGGTTACTCGATTGAGTTACATTACAATGGTAGTTTCTAAGTATTCAGCAATTATGGGAAGATATGATTTTCTCCATATTTCTAACGCATGAGTAACTAATTTTCAGAGTCTTCCTATTGAAAATTTTACGTAATGGATGTTTACTGTGAAAATGTTTATCAATTAATTTAAGAAAAAAACTGCCTATATCAATGTTAGAGAGCTTGCAATATGGTGGGTTGAACCATATTGCCTTCCTCTTTCTATTTTTAGATCTGTTATTATTCTGATTTACAAGTTCTCCGTAATAGTTTAATTCCTGTCTAAAACCACTATTTTTGAGGGCCTGATTGTATATAAATTTATTATCATTAAAGATTTTTTGGCTAGAAGATAGCTTATTTATTCTCGTATTCACAGTTTTAGGGATGTGGTCTATCACATGTTTAGGGGGGTTAGAGTGGACGTTGATATATAGGGGTGTTTGATCAACTTTATGGAAGGGTTTAAAGGTATCATTCGATAGATTGAGTGTAATATCCAAAAAGTTGACTATTTTCAGGTTGGAAGATATTTCAATTTTAAGGCCTAAGTATTTGAAGGCCCTAATTATCTTTATTATCTGGAAGTCAAGGGACCATTGCTATTTGGGACAATGATTAGGCCGTCATCTCTATAAATTCCTAAGCTAAGGTTAACTACTCTACTCAAGATGTCGAGAATATATATACCCACCAGATCTGCAAATTGAGCGGAATCAAAGGCTCCCACAGGTACATCGAAACTACCATTATTCTTCTTCACCCAAGTAGCGTCATTGTATGTAAGTATTGATCTTCTTGACGCTAAAATGATGTTCAGATCATTATCCGTTATTTCGGTATATTTTTGGCAAAATTAAGGCTGTTACTTAATAGTTCCTCCGAAATGGAAGGGTAAAAATCCAAGATGTCAAATTGGATGAAAGTGGCTCCTCTTTTGCTAGGGATCTTTCGGAACCATTTAGTCGTCTCGGTCGAGTCTTATATAAATAACTATACTCGTTTCGAAAAACCCTCGAAGTTTTGATTTGCCAATAATCAAATCAATAATAATATCTCCTCCTCTTTTAGTTGAATAAATCTTTAACCCCCACCACCAGTGTTTTTGTGTTTTTCTTTATCTTTGGTCACGTGGTATAATTTTGACTATCGCCTATAAATATGCGTTTCCCTTTGCCTCTTTAGCCAGCTTTCCCTGAGGTGAAACCTGAGTTGGTTTGTCTGGCTCACTAGTTTTATCTATCTATCTATCTATCTATCTATCTATATATATATATATATATATATATATATATATATATATATTAGGTTGGTGCCAAAAATAATGTCGTTTTTCTTTTGAAGTTGAACCTAATATATATATATATATATATATATATATATATATATATATATATATATATATATATATATATAAAAGGATGAGCAGCTCTAAAAAGTGTCTGCATAAGACTGCACACTGGAAACAAAGGTTGTCCAATGCCATGAAAAATGTCAGAACTTTAATATATTTCAGGTCAAATCTCTGGTCGGCATTGACCAGCCACGACTGCCAGTTTCATACGCTTTCACTTAATCATCAGGCGGTTACTGCCCACTTGAAATTTGACTTAATATATATGCAAATTAAGTGAACTCCTAAGATAATATTTAAAATAATTGTTTCTTTTTTCTAGGTAATAAAAAAATCTTAATTCAACTATATATTTATTTACAACAATTGTTATTAAATTAATTACAACCTATTTTAAAGATTTTTATCAAGGTGGAATGGAAATATTAATTAGAAATTAAGATGTGCAAATGTAAACGATCCTTTACACTCTGCATTTTTGTTTTACATGTTTGCCAGAGTAATTTATTTTTTTGTTCTCATGCAAAATCAAAAAGACATGTGTTCATTTTTTTGGTAAGCTCTGTATACCGCAGTCAAACAGTATATCTCATTATGCAGTTAGAGACAAAATTTTAAAAGATATATATGCAAATATCAAAAGAAACTTTAAAAAATGGCATAGTTGAAACCAATAATGATGGAGAAGGCTACAAAAAGCTAACAAAATGATTTGGAATGCACTTCTTCACCATACAACAAATTATTTATAAATAGAAGGCCTTTGATGCAACAGAATCACAATCAAGAAGTGGTCATCTGTGAAAGAATAGAGCAGGAGTAAGTAGGAATCTATTTTGGCAAACCCAGGAAAATCTTGCTATGACCTTTACGGATCTCAAATGCTCATTGGCCAATGTCGGAATCAATGGCCATATATTTACATGCAACAAAATCTGAATAATGCCAATCTTGATGACAGAATTCCTCGAATAAGTTGCCGCTTATTAAATATCACAAACATGCTCACCTGACTTATGTGCCAAATCTCATATTAATAAGCTAGAAACATTCTGGCAAATGCTTTATTGTCGGATGAGACCAAACTAGAGATTTTGGGGAGGACGAATAGGTGATATATTTTGCTAGCTCTTGATAGGCTTTTGAAAAAAAGGATTTGATACCAACCATTAAACATGATGGTGACAGCATTATGATTTCGCAGTGCTTTGTGCTTTACTGCAGTAGAAGCAGTCAAAATAATATGTATTGACGGCAGAATGTACAAAGCAAATTTGAACGAAATATCCTTGTCCTCAGTTCAATTGTTGGATTTAGGTTGGTGATGGAACTTCTAACAGGACAATGATCTGAACATCAAAGCAAATTCACAAAAGAATTGGTTCGTAAAAAGAAATTTCAAGTTTTGAAACGGCCTAGTCAAAGTCCTATCGTAACCAAATAGAATATCTGTGATTCAAGTGAAATATTGCAGGATACGCAAGAAACCCAAGTAATATCGAGCAATTGTGGGAGTTTTGCCGAAACGAATGGTTAAAAGTCAGCACTCACTACTGATAGAAAAGTCTTTAAAATATAGGAAAAAATGATAGACATTGTAACCCCAAAAGGTGCAGTCACCAAATATTAAATTTAAGGTTTCACTTATTTTGCAGAACTTAATTGTAATTTTTAATTAATATTTAAAAAGAAAATGTAAACTTTCAACAGTAGTTGTAATTTGTTTAATAAAGTTTTTCTTAATGAATTTATAGTTTAATTCAGATTTGTTGAACATCTAGAAAAAAGAGACATTTTAAAAAAATATTATCTGATGGATTCACTTACATTTGCACAGCACTGTACACACACACACACACACACACACACACACACACACACACATATATATATATATATATATATATATATATATATATATATATATATATATATATATATAATGTCACGCCAAGCAAGGCAATAATGGTACTAATATGCAAGTGGTTACTAGGGGTTGAAAGAAAATAATATTTTAAGAAAAGGAACCGGAATTCTAATAATTAAGCATGAAACAAGCGATAAACTTCTACTTCCTATTTACACTGTCTTTCACAGTTCGATATCAATCTAGGTAAGCTAAAGGATATGAATTGAACCCTTTATTTAATCACCGTGGTGGGGATAGATGGTTCCCGTTGCACTGTTTATGTCTCGGAATCTTGTCCCGTTGATATTTTATTTATAAGAATTATTTATGGTGAACAGCATCAAAACAACAGGATATATGTCGGTTTCGATTGAACCGCATTTCTCATTAATCAGTTCTTGTTTCACTGGTTTCTTAGTCTCATATCCTGATGATAATTGGGGGTCCAAGCTGAGCTAATGTCTCCCGTGAAACTGAACAAATTGTTGTGAACTGGCGCTGTCCAGCTTTTCAAGTATCAGGGATACACGGGACAAACTAAAGCAATTATTTTCTCGGATGGATAAATTTGATATAATCCTGAAGATCCTTCTCAAGTTTATTGAGCCTAGAGTTAAAACATGGCACATGGCTGCCCCAAATAAATAATGGAACATAATCAGTCTCACCTAAAATATACACTTCATGGTATTTAGTAAAATTTTAAAATAACAATATATAAAATTGGGACCCTACATGCCCAACGTCGGGTACAATACTTAACACCTTATCTGATAAAAATAAAACAGACAGTCCTTTTCAGTTCTTTTATATCGAACATGTTATATATATATATATATATATATATATATATATATATATATATATATATATATATATATATATATATATGTGTGTGTGTGTGTGTGTGTGTGTGTGTGTGTCTATTATCTATATATGTGTCTCTTTCTTTGTGTGAGAGAGATAAAGCGAGAATGAGAGAGGAAAAGAGAGGATAGGTTGTAAAAATTTCTGATCTTTGTTCATTTGTACTTTGTGAAGTGACACAATCCGAGCACATTCTCGCATTTCCTCAGTAGGACAGACGTGGGTAATTTTTGCACTCTCTTTCTAGGCTCGTGTAGAGATGGGAGATTTTGTGTGAAAATACTTACCAGATCATTTTATGTTAAACTTTGTGGCATGTCCTGTTAGAGACGCTATAAATATGTGACAATAAACGGAGATTCAAGAAGATGATAATTGAAACCATTTTAAACGCCCGACTGCCATTATTTAATATACTAGATGAGCCGATTCATATTTCCATGTTCACATATAGCACGATATATCGCAATAGCACGTTTGAAAGAATCAGATGAAAATTGATTACATTCCAACGCCTCTTTCACTGTTCTTTCAAATCTGGCTTTGTTACGTCGCGATGGAAATATTGTTCTCTTTCAAGGTCTGATTCCGTGTATGCGTTGTCTTTGATACATCCGTGAATTTCGATTGGTGTTCAAATATCTGTTATTAGGTTGGTGGAAAAATAATGACGGTTTTTGACGTTAAAAAATACGTCAAAACCGTCATTATTTTTCCACCAACCTAATAACATGATACTTATCGCTAATCTTTGCTTTAAGCGTAATTGAAATGTAGTACTCCTGACTTAACGAATTCCAGATCAAATATATTCTATTTCTTCTATTAATGACGACAAGAATTTTCATCATCTGTCAACATTTGGAATGTCGTTTATTAGTTTATTTTATTTTTTAAGTTTCTGGTGTTGTGGCCAAACGTGACTTTTGTTAATTTAAAACACAATTCCGCGAACGCATTGTGCTAAATTAACGAAATAGGGTATGTTATTTCTATTATATATATTTAGTAACTGACATGATAAAGAAAAAAAAATCTTTTGATGAACAAAGAGGGAGTGTATCTTGATTAGTAAACACAGGAGAAAATTGAAGTAATCAAAAAGGCATAATATTTCTGAAGGTAAAAGTTACAGATTTCAATTAGTCAGTCGGTTGGAATTCTTTCTGTAGAGTCAACGGCTGAAATATAGAAACGGAACTATTTCAGAATAATTAGAATTAGTATTGTCCAAAGTCTTATCTCATATCTAAGAAGAATAACATCATTATTATTTTATAAAGAATTTCAATAAAATTAACTCAAGACAAGTTCTAATCATGAGGCTAGTGTAGTGACATAGTCTTGCTCTATTTTGCATAGTGTCGAGTGACGACTAAGTCAGTCGTCACTCGACACAGAGGTGAAAATTCTACGTCACTGAATAGAAAACAGAACAATATAGCATCACCGATAGGATATCGAACACTTGGATGAACCGGACTTTGTGGAAACGGATTTATTGGTATTTTTTCCCTGGCCAGGGCCAAGACGTTAACTTCAAAAAGTTGAAGGAAAAGAGAACGAGATTACAGAGCTATTTTTGGCTTCGGTAGATTGCGAGGATACCAGAAAGATCTCTGTTCTGGCGTAGCTCAGAGAATTGAAAGATTTCACATTTTTACAAATTACGAACATTATAAATAGAAATTTGTGACCGCAAAGGAAGTTGGTTATTGCTGGGAGGACAAAGTTTCTCACGAGCAAACAAGACATGAACGAAATAATAATACAGTGTCTACACAAACTACGATGTGCTTCCAGATTCTATGAGTTTGAATATCTTGGCACTGGAGAAATGAGTGTCGAAGATAAATTGATACAGTTGAGATAAATTGAACGTACGGACGAAACTTCGTACAAACATTTTAAAACGGTTACAACTGATTAAAATGTTATTCAATATATCTGGAGTTTTTCTAACAATTAGAGTTAAATCGAAACATTTAATACATTCAAGAGTAATGCCGAAGCACAGAGCATATCCAATTACCTTGTGTAATATAAAGACTGGAATAAAAAGTAAAAACGAGACAAGAAAAACGTCCAGCCTTAGAAATATATTGGAACTGTGAAAACAAATTTCCAGTGTGTGTGCAAATATAAGAGGAAAAAAGAAAAGGTAGCAAATATAAACCCCACCCAGGAAAATAAAATACAGTCCATTTTCTATACAAAATGGAGAAAAAATAAACTGAATGATATAACTGTTTCTATACAAGTAGATACTGCGTGTGATGTCACCCTAACCGCAATACATTTCTAGGAACGAATGAGAAAACCCAAATTAATGAATAGTTAAAATTTTAGTTTGTTTAGAAGGAACTTTTGCAACCGACCCACGCTTCGAAATTTCACCATCGTTGTAGTGAAAAGTCGGGCACTTGTGGGAATAGATATTTTGGGAGTGGATACAGCCAAATTAATTAAGAGTGAAGTTGGAATGTAACGACAAGGGATGTTAAATGAGAATATTCAGTTAAAATATAATCACTTCTCTTATTTGAGTTAGTTGTATCTACACCTACAAATAAAAAAAAAGAATTGGTATCTTTATGATTAGACAAATTTTATAGCGGATATTTGCCAAATTATATTGAATTGGTAGAACCCTTTGCGATGTTAAGAAAAGAACAACGTATTTAAATTTCACTGGAAGAATACAGTATTTGAAAATTTAAAGAACTTGTAAAAAACGTATTGTAAATTTTCGACCCTAAGAAGGAACTCACTTTAATTAGAAACGCATCTGATCATGCTGTATCAACGATTTTGTCTCAAGATGGTCGTCCCATAATGTACCTTTCTAGAAGCTTAATATCAACTGAGGATAGCAATTCCAATATTGAAAAAGGAACGTTATCTATTGTATGGCACACAAATAGAGCAGGCTGTTTTTAGGCAGGTGCCCACTCCTTAAATCTCACTATAATCATTTAGATTTGATATATAACCCCCTGAAAGGACTTACATCAATAATTTTAAGATGGCCCATAATCCCATCGACTATGCGAAAGGAAACACTATTCTAGATATAGATGCTCCATCAAAACTAAGATTCAAACATGAACCATCCGAAAAATCAGAAAATTCAGAAGATTAAATATTGCTCTTGATTGAAATAGATGTACTACCATTAGATTGTTTTGCATTTGAGACCTTACAGGATCTGGTATTAAGCAAGACTGCATGTAAAATAAAAAAAAAACAAATGCAGTGATTGTTCTAAGGAAGAGAGACATTATAAAGAGATAAGGAACAGATTAACTATAGAAAATAGTCATATATACAATGGAGATGTTTTAATACCACTAGAGACCTCATCATTTACACTTATGATTGCATCTTTTCTTAGAAAAAAATTAATCATAAGTATACACGATAATGTTCATTGTGGAATCACGGCAACACAGAGATGATTCAAATTGGAAGCATGGTGAGCTGGGTATTAATATTATGTAGACAAACATGTGCAAAAATGCCCAAAATATGGGGAAATAAGAAACTTTCAGCTAACCAAGATGCATTCATGTCATAAAGAAAAAGGATCATGGACCAGTATTCATATGAATCAGGCTTATATTAAAGGCACAGGACTATTTTTGATTTTTTTCGACTCACTCCTGGATTTCCTGAAGTAGTTATAGTTCAGGATAGGAAGGCAACTCTGGTAAATCAAATATTACATGTAATATTTTCCAGAAATGAGGTGCAGAAAACTTTAGGCTCTGGCAATGCACCAGAATTTTATGATGAAACTTGTGTTCGGGGTTAAAAAAATTGGATGCCTCCCTTAAAAAACATTACCATACCATTTGCAATTGAATGGAATTACAGAAAGAATAGTGCAGACAGGGAGTATGGGGTTGAAGCCATTTTCCCCATCTAGAGACAACATAGATAGTTACCTACAGAGATAGAGAACTGAGATATAGAACTGTTCCAAAGGCTGGTAGAATGCAAAGTCTCTCCGAAGGGAGAACAAATTAGATCGCCTATAATAATGTCCTATTCAAAAAATAAAACATGTGGTGCAAAAAGGATAGAGAATCAAGTCCTTAAAAAGCTAACTTTATTGCACAAACTGGACATAATACGGCTATAATAGCAACAAGTGGACAACATTTCTTGGTTCATCCTGATCAAATAAACCGAGAATTGAGGGCGAAGAGTCGAGATGAAAGACGAGGAACCTGAAACATGGGGAGAGACTGAGTGTTTCTCGTGGAAAAAATCAACATAGTAGTAATGGAAATATTAAGGATAATTTGCACGAATCCAACGTGGAGTTGGAAGATCAGAATGATGATGAGTATCCTCAATAAAAAGAATCTGGTACAGACATTATAGAAGAGGTAGATAAGATCTCGGGGAAATCGCAAATCAATGAAGTTCATAAAACCTCTCCGTTCCTTGCATGTGTAGTGACATAGACAAAATAAAATTGCCCTTCTTTGCATAGGGTCAAGTGGCACAGATAAGGATCTTCTTTGTTAATGACTTGAAGGTATCACATCAGCTAGGATACTTTATACTCCTAAGTTAACGGCTTTTATATTTTAAGCATCCATTATAACGAAGCTACATTTGTTGATTTTAATGTCTGGTAAATTAAGGAGGAGATTATATAGCCGCGTTCGATCTTTTTTTTTTAAATCAAGAAACAAGATATTTTAAAACGACCAAAAGAATTAGTTTCAGTAACAATAAAAAATAGTTCGTTTTTTTTTTTGTTAAAAATAGAAAGTAGAGGAGAAATTTAGTTAACTTTGGTAACGAGGCTGTTCTATGAGAATTAGAAATTCCCAAATGAAATTATCGTTGACAGATAAAATCGGTTACACGGACGTCAAGGCGTTGGTGTCATATTAAGATAGAAAACCAGAAAAGCAATGAAACCTTAATTGGAAGCAGATGGAGCACATGATTATCAACAAAATGAACAGCACAATGTGTGACGTATGTACAGGAGATCTGAAAAAAACAGGTAGGTGTAGACATACGCAGCTCATGAAACTGTTCTCGGTATGAAACGTAGAAATAGAGAGTCTGGTTCAAATTAAGGTCAAGAGAGTTTTGTCCACTTTCACACAAGTACTTTAAGAAAATCATGAATTTCTTTCTTCTCACTATGGGTTAAATAGCAAGAAAGTCTACGCTCTCTATCTTTGGATGGAAAACAGTCTGAGATAAATAAAAATCTGAATTTCAAACCCTGGAGTAGGCAACGAAATATCATGCTACGGTTTTTCTCGTGACGTTAAACCATTTGACTAAATATTGAAAAAGGAAAATTCCATATCACCTACATTATGAAGAGATACGGCATTAAAAATTAATGCAGAAATTAGTGTAAACAAATAGCGGAATAATATATATATATATATATATATATATATATATATATATATATATATATATATATATGTATATATTATTCGTATTATCCGGTTGAGAAGACGCTGTGGCATAGAAAAAGACGCACTCTAATATTGGAAATAAATTTCTAAAAAAGAAAAAAAAACGGTCATTCTCATACAACAACACATTCAGCATGCGTCCCTTACATACTGGCGCCACGTATTTTTTACATTAATCACTCGTTTGATTTTGTTTTTATCACAATGACATACTAGTCAAGTAAAGAATGGCTCCTGCCGCTGCTAGTAAACAGACCATTTTTAATTTTGTGGCTCGGCTCCAGGAAGATTCATAGTCTTGGAAATACTTGTAACAGCTAACTACTGAGTTAACATTTAAAAGGTTGAATTAGATATATATATATATATATATATATATATATATATATATATATATATATATATATATATATATAGATAGATAGATAGATAGATTTGATAGATAGATAGATTTGATAGATAGATAGATAGATAGATAGATAGATAGATAGATTTGATAGATAGATAGATAGATAGATAGATAGATAATATTATAGTATAATGATTCAACATACAAATTCACGTCCCTGTCAGCCAGTTATGTCTCATGCGTGATACGCGCTTAGGCGATCATGTATCTTTCGACTGACGAGGCAGGGTTTTTTTTTTATCGCAGTAGGTTGCCATTTCTTTCTGCGGTAGACCAGTTGCCATCCAATCTCTAGAAGCGGTCTGTCCTGCTATTTTCCCATAGCTGGAGGAGAGAAGAAGAGGATTCATTCCTTTAACAAGGGTATTAGCACGTAATGTAATTCGAAATCGGCACACCATTACCAATTAGGTGACGGTACAAGCTTATTTAAGCCTAGAGGTTTGCCTTACAGTCGCCGTGGAAGACGCACATGTATTTTATGGTTTTATTTTAAGAAAATAGACGTTTGTAAACCGGAACATACGGAATATATATATATATATATATATATATATATATATATATATATATATGAAAATTTCTCCGATTTCTCTACATTCCGGTTGCTAGATACATTCTGTTTTTGCTTTTATTAGTCCAATTAATTTTTTGTCCAATTATTTTTATTTTCGCATTTTGCTTTGATAAAGTCCACATTGTCCGAAACGCGTCAGAAATTACCGGTTTTCCTATTGTCATTTTTAAGCATATATATATATATATATATATATATATATATATATATATATATATATATATATAAAAGGAAGAGGTTATAGAAGTTCGAACGAGAGAAAAGTGTGTATATTACACATATATACACGCATACTGACAGAAACACACGAAAATGGAAATAGATCTAAGAACACACAGGGGTGATTAAAATATTAAAAGATAAGATACCGATAACCAATTCAGCATTTCTTTCGAACCAATCTTCATTGTTTTATGACCCTTCGCACAGAACTCTGCACGGCCAGATCAAAAAACACATTCGCTTGAAGATGGAACAGAGCTTAGTACTTTAATTCAATTTAATTCAAATAATTATATTGAAGGTTTCGGCTCTTGTTTTGAAACATGAGAAGTCTTATGTAGCGATGGAATCATTTTTAAATAAATAATTATATATATATATATATATATATATATATATATATATATATATAAAAGTGAACATAGAAGTCAACACTTAGAGGCGACAGTCTGTTTCATGCCAGCTGCAATCGTCATTGCATCTAGCATGAAACAGACTGTCGCCTCTAAGTGTTGACTTCTATGTTCATTTTTATATTTACACACGCTCTATCTCTGATATTGAGCAAGTTATCCCATAAATATAGCACCATATTTCTTCATATATATATATATATATATATATATATATATATATATATATATATATATATATATATATATATATATATACGCAAATTAATGTAAAGAGGGAGCCACTTTTATACTGCCAGATATTTTGTCTAATATGTTACAGCCCGATAAGGTGATCGATATACGAAGGAGAGATAACTAACAATGCAATAAAGTCCAAAGCGCTGAAAGAACCATCTGCAGACTGAAGATCCCCTTGATATTGGAAGATTTTCCAATATGTAAGCACCAAGTTCATGCATATATATCTCAGAATTTTACCAAAGATAAAGAATTCATTTGCTGGCGATAGACAAGTTTAAATGAGTTATCTGGAGACCATTTTAAGAGAAAATATTCTACACTATAGAAATTTGTACAAACACAACGAATGGTGGTGTAAGAATTATATTACTCTAGGTTAGTAGTTTTTTTTTACTTTTTTCCTCTTATTTGTTTTAATTGTCACTATCTTGAGAAATTTGCTTTCATTTTTAAGGAGAAAAAGGAAAAAGTCATTAAAAGGGTCCACTGTCTATGACAATACAAATCGACATGAACTTGGTTAAGCTTAAAGCATAATGTAACTTCTATGTTTCTCAACGGTGGTACGTGCTGGAACATTTATCCATATGCTTCATGTCACTGAAAGCACCCCGATATTATGTGACTGCTTATCGAAGTGGTCTCTAAGCTGCCCCCCCCCACCCCAAACAGTTCGGAATCCTTACTACCAGTCCATGTGCAGCAACCAGAAAACTCCCAACCAAAGTCGTTGCCACTGATCAGTCAGTTCAGTAAAAGGTTTCACTGATACAATTCGAGTTAACAAATTGCTTAATTATTCTTGAATCAAGAATTGAACTCCCCCCCCACCTAGTGACGAGACAACGTATGTAGTAAGATTACAGAATGTACGATAATTTGTATTCGTGGCTTTTTAAGAAAGTCTTTTTTTGGAAAAGGCCATCTCAGCATTCGAACACGATTTTCTAAAATCCTTTTCCGTGACAATAACCACGCACTCCCCTTCATTCTATTGATGGCTGCGGAAAAAGTTTTCAAAATGCTAATAGCCAAACTGCACTATTTTAAAAGAAGTGCTGCTGACAAAGTTGAAGAATAACTTATAATTGAGCTTATTTATATGTTGGGGAAGTATGATTCTTCGCATTTAGTTTATTTTGAACAGTTGGACCACATGTCCACCGTCAAGTAGTCATAAAAGAAATACATTACATCTAAGAATATAAAGACAAATAACAAGAAAAATGCAATTCCATTAATTGGAACTTGTTTTTCTACTTATTTCCACAGACGTGTTCAATCTGTTTCAGAAAAATTAGAAGTAATTTAAAATCGAAGCGAGAACATATAAATAACTCACGGGTTAAAATGCTTTTATGCGTTGATAGGAGTAAAATTAAGAACGCGTACATTTCTATTTTAAAATATTTAAATGATTATTTATATTTCAAGACATTGCCTAAGTGTTTTTGTCCTTGTTCTAGTGTGACTTGTTAGCAAACCAGTAACAGTGTTTCATAAGTAGAATAATACCAGCATCTTGAAGTAAGACATAGAAAAGAAGGGTTAATGTATGACTGACTAAAAGTATATTTTCAGTCTACCTTGTGGATAAGGTAGTTGCGTATAAACAACATAAAAGCGGAATGATAAAATCGCCAACAAGATATGGTAAAATTCCATACGCTAATAATTATCTTAGTCTGAGTTCCTGTTGTCGTCTAAATAAAATTAAATAAAGAGATCAATGATATAAAACTCATTGCTCAGTTTCTTATCTAATGCTAAAGTCCTTCGGAGTAATATAGATTTCAGATGCCATAATGAGTGGGCAGCGATTATTTATTCTCACTAAATCTGAGTAATTTCAATTGGCATAGCCAAATCATTCTCAAGTGCCGTTAATGTTTTTTGGTCTTAAATGTAAGTGCTACCCGTTGAGGTGCACATAATATTTGCGGTTAATACATGTCCTGAAAATGATTTGATATTTGCTGTTTCCACAATTTATGAATTTATATATTGTCTGTTTCTGTCTATTCCTATCAATCCTAATTAATAATGGTCTACATAGATAAATCTGTTATGATAACAAAAAAGCATCGTTTTTATCACATCCTATGTTTATGGATAAAAATGCACACGCATAAAACGTATGTAAAAATGTGAGGACACTGGGTTCAACACCGAGAGGTGACAGTTTGTTTTAAGGCCAGAAGAATTTTGCTAAACGTTCTGAACTGGAACGCCAATATTCAAGAAATCAATAAATGTTCTATGTCCTGGAATTGGTCAAATGAGATAAATCTATTGAATATTTACTAATATGTGTGTGCGTGTGTGGGGGGATAATAGAAATTCTATCAAAATCGATAATTTATTGGTTGATGTTTGTTATGGCTTATCAAACATTTGAAGGTTATTTAAAGAGGAAATATTTTGGATTATAATATTGCATTAACGATTGATTTTCCAGACACAAGCCATACAATAGCCGGAAGAGAGATGGATTTATACCCCTGTGCATCTAACGAATCCGACTGGAATTCGAAATTGGCTCTCTGGTTCCTCATGTGAAATTATGATAGCGTTTATAATAAGTCAACTTGAAAGCAAACAGCACTTGTAAAATTATTGGTAAATTTTCAAAACCGAAGCCTGCATTTATTTTGTAGGTATTTTTTCTATAATTCTAGACATCGTTTATAGATTCCGTGGGTTATAGACACCAAATTTATATTGTAGTCAAGGAAATAATGCAAAACCCCTAGCGAAGAATTTGTGTGTTTAGTAAGCATGCGTAGAGTTACAATGCTTAAATGTTCAAAACAGATGAAAAACTTTAAAACATAATTCTCACTCTCGAAAATCAATTAGTTTCGAACACGTTTTGAAATCTCCTGTTAAGCAGATAATCGCTAAAAAGCTATGCATCCAATAAAATCTCACCAATAATTAGCTGTCCACAGCTTATTAGGAAGCTACGGGGGTGAAGAAATATTTAATCTGTCAGACTGGTTAACACTTGCTAAGGACTTCTACTTACACAGGAGACCTCGTACATATAGCCTTGTACAAAACTAAGCCTGATTGAATAAACGACAGCACACGTGTATTAGAAATAAAGTAGAAAAATTCTAAGAAATGAATGTGGTTTACCAATGAATTCAGTTAATAGAATCGATCATTTCAACATTCGATCATTTGTAATGACCTGTTGACCAGGAATGGAATCGTTAATTTTCTATACGGCATTCCCGATAGGAAAAGTTTCAGTTCATTAAGGGTTAGTGAATTAAAAAAAGCATAATTTTAGGTATTTATTCTCAATAATTCTATTGTCGTAAGTGAATTAAATTAGAATCGTCCCACTTTGTTGAAAAGACACCATTTAATAGTTCACCAAAGTCTCAAGCAAAAGAAATGACTCAGCAACTTTCAAAATATCTTATCTTAAGGTCATTCCGCCATCTTCTTGATGTCAGAACGATCGATAATTAGGCTAGACGGTATTTCAGCTCTTAATCGGTACTCATAATTCATTTAATGATCAGCCATGACGATCACTATAATGATATCAATGATTGTTAAACTGAATTACATTTACATATGTTTTTACCTCGTGAAAATGAAGGTATTAACACAGAATACTTCATCTATGTTTTCTCCGTCAGGGATTTGTATGTCGACTCTAGAAATATTTAAGGTTTGTCAAAAGAACAAAAGTAGATTTGCCGCTAAATCAGTAGTGTTAAAGTGCACGTCATAAATTATTTCCTCTAAATGCTTAACGTCCTTAAATATAGTAGAAGAAAAGAAAAGGAAATCTTACGTAGAGGTTGTTAAAAACTCTGGTAATAATGATACTTCTATCGTTCGCATAACGTTTATTTCAGTAGATAATTATAATTCTTTTGTTCTTAGTATTCTAGTTAATCGCCCTTAATCTGGAAATCAAGTTTTATATTCTGTGCATACATATCGGGGAAAAAACATCGAACTAACTGAGCATTCAGAATTCTTTGAAGTATGAGATATCATGAGATCAAATCCATTTCCCCTTGAGCTACGGATTAAATAGTAGAACAAAATGCTTCTTGTCTTTAAAAAATCCTTCAAGCAATATTCAAAATATATTTCGCCTTTACATAAGTGCCCAAGTGTTGATAAGCCGTAAAGAACAATTCATATATCAATGAAGTGATATATATATATATATATATATATATATATATATATATATATATATATATATATATATATATGCAAATAACCTTCTTATTATTATTGTTATTTTATTTCTATTCTTCTTCTTCTTCTTCTTCTTCTTCTTATTATTATTATTATTATTATTATTATTGTTAATATTTTATTTTTTAAAACTTCCATAACATCACTTTTTTAAGTTCAGGGGCTCTATTTATCCTGACAGTTTTTGTATTTCTCTTAGGGTGGGATTTCCAGGCAATTTTTCAACGTATTGTTGTGTTCCGTTTTTATCAACCCAAGTGCATCTGCTATGACTTGTGTTATTCTTGTTTACAATTTCTTCATTTTGGGGGATTTCGATCTCCAAATCCGTATACATCGATAGTTTAAAAAATCCATTCGTTGCTATGTTACAGTCCGCTGGGCAAACAATATGAATTAGTAGGCAAGATTTTTTTCTTTACCGTTTTTGACAATTATTTCCTGCCTATTTGCTTAAAATCTTCCTGTCTGTAAAGATATTGTAATCCTATAAAATTATGATGCCTTCTATTTCTGTAACCGTTGCTGGATGATGTTTAAATCAGTGCTTGTTAACATCATTTCCAAATTATTATTATTATTATTATTTTTATTTTCTTTGCTTTCTGGCGTTTACACATTTCTTTCCGGGTCCCACCCAGGGACCTAAGGTTAGAAATGGCATCATGACACTTTTCACTGACAAAAAAAAAAAAAAAAATTACATAGATAGAGCCCTTCGTAAAGTGTGGGCTGTACTTGTCAGAACAATTTTTTGTATCTCCTTGAGGCATGGGCTTCCAGGGATCCCTGCAATTAGTCTACTGCAATCTTTTCCAACCAGTCCTAGGGCTCCAACTACAACAGGGATTGTTGATGTTCCCATATGCCACATTTTCGAGACCTCTATTTCAAGGTCCTTGTATTTTGACAGCTTTTTGAATATCTTCAAAGATACATTGCAGTCAGCAGGGACTGCCATATCAATAAGGAGGCACCGTTTTTGTTTGTGGTCTTTAATAACAATATCTGGTCGGTTGGCCTTGATTGTTCTGTCAGTGTGAATTGTGTAGTCCCATAGAATTGTAACAGGTCCTATCTCCGTAACTGGGTCTGGGTGGTGTTGGTACCAGTTTCTTTCAGTTTCCTTCCCGTAGAAGTTGCAGATTTTCCAGTGCAGATATTGGCCCACTCTGTCATGTCGGGTTTTATATTCAGTGGGTGCCAACATCGTGCAACCTGATACAAGATGATCAATCGTTTCTGGATATTTATCACAGAATCTGCATTTTGGGCTGACACAATATTTTAGTATATGTGCTTGATAATTCCTAGTTAGCAAGCATTGGTCCTGCGCAGCAAGGATAAAACCTTCAGTTTCCGCTTTCAACCCTGCACTGCGTAGCCACTGATGGGTACGGGTTTTGTCTACATCAGCTTGGTTGATACGGGCAGAGTATTGGCCATGAAGCGGTTTATCTTGCCATCGCTTCTGTATCTGGTCGGTTGCATTCGTCTTTGCTGTCTTTTTCAAGTATTTTGCAGTTTCAGCCGGTGTATTGTGCTGTAGTTGCATCTCTACGCCCATTTGAAGCTCCAGTTTGAATTTGTTGGCTTCTTTCATTACGGAGTAAAGACGCTTACTACTTTCATGTTCCTTGACGCATACCATCATCCAGTCTTCTGTAGTTTCCAAGTATTTTTGGAGGCCAATTGTTGTAGTTTTGTAGGACAGTTCTAGTTGAACTAATCCTCTGCCTCCTTCGGATCTGGGCACATACAGACGATCAACATCAGCTTTGGGATGATGCATGCGATAGCAAGTGAGAAGCTTTCTCGTTTTGGCGTCCATTCGCTTAATTTCAGCTATGGTCCAGTTAAGGACATTAAAGCTGTAATGCACCACTGGGACAGCCAATGTGTTTATAGCTGATATTCTATTTTTTGAGTTTAGTTCAGTATTTAGTATCAGACGTACACGCCTGTTGTACTCTTTTCTTATTTTTTCTTTCATTTGGGGGTGTTGTATGCCATCTCCTTTGCTAATTCCTAGGTACTTATAAGCTTCTTCATGCTCCAATTCCCTAATCTTTGTGACAAAATCTAAATCTATTGAGGGTGTTTCTGTAATTCTACCTCCTACCTTTCTTGAATGTTACTTTTGCTTATTATTATTATTATTATTATTATTATTATTATTATTATTATTATTATTCCACGTGCTTCTGTATCCCATCAGGAATATCAAGACAATTTCTCCTTTCCTTTTGTTCTGTCCAGCCTTTATACAAGTTTTTTTTTTTTTTTTTTAGTTTTCTTCAGCATGTCCTGTAAGTTTCAAATTCGCTAACATTTCATTTCCCATTGTGGATTCACATATTTCCCGTTATGGATTCACATATTTCCCGTCATGGATTCTCATATTTCCCATTATGGATTCAAATATTTCCTATTATAGATTCATATATTTCCTATTAAGGATTCACATATTTCCCATTATGGATACACATATTTTCAACTCTCTCCAACGACACTAGTAGTCAATATATATTGCCTCCTCGTTTAAACACCGGTTCACGTACAGTCACCGAAGTTAAGCAACGTCGAGCCTTGTCTGTACCTAAATTGAGAATGCAGGTGCTGTAAGCTTGGATGTGCGTGTGGTGTAATGGTTAACGACTATAAATTGTTAATCGGAGAACCAAGTTCCAATTCCAGTTGGTTTCGCTATATTCACTTACGCACAAATACCCTCTGGAATGGTATGAATGATTATATTCGCCTGCTAGCTATGGGTTAATTATTATATAAAATAGAAAACTAGTAATCTAAAACTATATTCTGGTTTTAAATAATCTGCAAGACGTTGAGAAGAGAAACAGACCGTCAACATTTATTAAATTATTCTTGAAAGCAATAAAATGTACATTCTTTTTGAAAATTAATATTACTTCGATACATTTTCCTGTACTCTGGGCTGATAATTATACATACATATATATATATATATATATATATATATATATATATATATATATATTTATATATATATATATATATATATTTATATATATATATATATATATATATATATATATATATATATATATATGTATATATATTCAAGAAAGAAATTCGGATTACAAACAGAGAAAATGTCTCATATCGAGAATATTTAACATTGAAAAACAAAAGAAAAAATTAATTATTTTTAATAATATGTGGAAATCTCCGCTTTTAGCTGAAGACGGTCACGAGACCAGAAACACGTGTAGTGTAACATTATGTAAAACAAAGCATAATATTTTTTTCTAAATAAATCCACATTACAACCAAAAACGTTTACGGCACCTCTCTTCTCTTCTTTTTAATATACATACTTTTCTCTCGTTGGAACCACTACAACCTCTTTCTTTTATATATATATATTATATATAATATAGATATTATGCTCGAAGTAAATTTTAGCTCTTCAAGGGCTGGATTCGTCGTCGGTAATTATCATTATGGATTTCTGTTACTATTATACTGTATCAACATCATCTTTTGCATAATATTAAGAAAGGTAAAAAATTACTTTTAATTTTCCTCATTTCATATTGTTTTGGTGATCAGTAAATTCATTCAGTCATTCACAAGCCATAAGATAAGCCACTATCATAGAAATGAGTTCCACATGAAATTTGTCAATGTTTGAAAGGTAGCTTTGTGGTATTCGAAATATAAAAACATAGTTTTGAAAATAATATTTGGTGGCGATAAAAATTGGTTTATCCAAACTAAAAACAACATCCTTTAACTAGGTTCGCTTTTCGAACAAAAGAGAAATATTTTTAATATATATTTTTGGGAAACATAGTGATATTCTGTTACATACAGGACAAATTATTTCACAAAGAGCCAATGAAAAACTGTTACGTCCGAGTTATACATTGGAACAAATCGGTTTTTCTCGCAAGGATGCTGGCCAAATAATAACACCTTCCCTTTTATAAATATGACATAAAAAACAAAGAATCTGTAATATGTCAACCACACATTGTTTGTTCTTCAGGGGTATCACCTTCTCACTATGACATGGTTCGCTTCAATTTTCTGATCAGCGGATTTAAAAATTAATTATATTGAAAAATTATTCAAATCGATTAACCCTCTGGTGGTTCATTTGGTGTTTCAGATGCACTCACATGGAACAAAAATTATCAATGTAAAATTCACAAAACACAAATTAACATAGAAACCTCCATTAAAGGAATAGATGTACAAGAAATGCGAGACGCACTCTGATTGGCTGGTACAAAGATCAGCCAGCAAATTTCGAAGCTTGTATTATCAGGCTGACGGATCGTTGCCGTCATCTTCGTCATTCAACTTTTTGGCCGATATATCGGCCCATATCGTCTCCTAGGGGTTAAGATTGGAAATATAAATTACAATATTTAAAACTTGATGTAGCGTCACAGAAACACCGTGGATATAATTTGATCAATGAATAATCAATTTGTGAGAAAATAATTTGTAAAAATGATTTTATCTAAATAATAATAGAACCGATTGCAACTGAATATGGAATGGAAAAATTATCGACAAGATTTTGTAAGGTTACAGAAATTCATAGAAAATACTGTAATACTTAAAACATGATATGGTAAAATATAGAAAGAAAATATTTTAAGATAATGTTCGTACATTTCTATTAACCGATAACATTAGAAAGATTTTAGCCTGTTGTTTAGATAGAATTTAGAATGCAGCAGGCCTTATGTTTAAGCGCAGTAGAAATTATTTTATTGCTGATTCTATTATTTGATATTGTAAAACTGGATAACATGTAACAGTTGTTCAATTTGAATTTAGTGTTATGAGAAAAGTACTTGATTTTGCTTTTTAAATTATCCCGATTGTCGAACTACATAGATTATCTTTCTGGCAGTTTAATTAGGAGCCCAAGACAAGTTAATCAGACAGATGTCGCTGGCTCTTAGCAAAGAATAATATTTAAGAATAGAATGTCAATTTCAGAAATAATGAATATTTTAATTCTCTGAGAAATGGATTAAGATTTAGTTGAATGTTGTTCTTCAGCACTTATAGTCTTATCTACATGTCATGTCATATCTATCTATCTATCTATCTATCTATCTATCTATATATATATATATATATATATATATATATATATATATATATATATGTATATATAGCTAACTAGCAGGGATGTGTCATCGAAGTAAGCAAGTTAGGCAGTACCTGAATAAAATAGATAATCAGCTACATTTTACTTCTATGACACAATATGTACCTAATGCAACACAATTCTGAAGGTTACACTGATTATTATGTATAAAATGGAACATATTTTATTTTTTATAGATTTACTACATAACAATCACAAGCATCCTATATTGAGTAATTAATGACGGCATGTGCGCCTGCTATCTATCTATGTATCTATCTATGTATCTATGTATCTCTCTCTCTCTCTCTCTCTCTCTCTCTCTCTCTCTCTATATATATATATATATATATATATATATATATATATATATATATATATATATATATATATATATGAGGTATTATGTACAGTATTTACATTATGAGGACTATTGTCCTCATCTTTGTCGCCATATTTGTCACAGCGTTTCGGCCGTTGTACGCTCCGGCCTTCTTCAGGTGGTTGGAATTTCGACTGTTCTAGTTCCACGTGCCATGTTTGATGGATGTCAGTTAACAGTTATCCCCTGCTAATTTTCCCTCTCAAAGTTCTCCACTGCCCTAACCGAGTATTGAACTCACACTCTTTGGGTCTGTCACTGGATATAACCAACGCCTTTATCTGTGCCATGTGTCCTTAAGGACACCTGGGTATGAATTTCTGGGTATTATAAACCTAATGTTTTCAGCAACAATTTATACCAGTGCTCATATTGCAATTTTGCTGTTATCATTCCATGTTTTTACCAGAGTTCATATTGCAACTTTTTTATCATTGCTTTTCTCTGGCACTCCTTATTACTGGTTCACATATTGTAATTATTTCTATGCTTGGTCGGATCAGGATATTTTTGTGGCCTTGCATATGTGCTGATTCCTTAAATTTACGAATTTTCCAATGGTGTTCCCTGTCTATGATTTCAACATGATCCCACAGGGGACGGTGATCTCCCTCCTCTCTCCATATGTGGCCAGCCATGCCTGATTTTTCTACTTCCCCTCGCCTTACAACTTTCTGGTGTTCTTGAATCCTTACCTTGAGGGGGCGGCCTATCTCTCCTTTATATTCCTTTCCGCAGCTGCACGGGATAGCGTACACAAAGTCTTTAGTCATGTTCTCCTGTATGGGGGGTCTCACTCGAGAGAGATATCTGCGTAGTGTTGTCAAGCTCTTGAAGGTTGTCCTGATGTTATATGGACCGCAGATCCTTTGTATTTTCTCTGATAACCCCTTCACATAAGGAAGGCAGACTGTTTTCTGAGTGTTGTTGTCCCCCCCTCCTCCTCCTCCTCCTCTTGTACCCGCCTATCCCAGTTTTGGGGGGCTGCTGCCATGTATCCAGGGTAGTTGTTACGTTGTAGGGTACTACTTATACTGACCAATTCTTTATCTAACATCTCTGGGTCGCCACTTATGACTTTTCCTAGGTGTTGTAAGCAACAGACGATCCCTTTCTTTACGCTCTATGGATGGTGGGAGTTGAAATTGAGGTACTGTCCGGTGAATTGGAAAATTCGTAAACTTAAGGAATCAGCACATATGCTAGGCCACAAAAATCTCCTGAGCCGACCAAACATAGAAATAAATACAATATGGGAACCAGTAATGAGGAGTTCCAGAAAAAAGCAATGATAACAACGTTGCAATATGAGCTCTGGTAAAAACATGGAATGATAACAGCAAAATTGCAATATGAGCACTAGTAAAAAATGGTTGCTGAAAACATTAGGTTTATAATACCCAGAAATTCATACCCAGATGTCTTCGAGGACACATGGCACAGTGGATAAAGACGTTGGTTATATCCAGTGACAGACCCAAAGAGTGTGAGTTCAATACTCGGTTAAGAGAGTGCAGTGGAGAACTTTGAGAGGGAAATTGGCAGGAGATAACTGACATCCATCAAACATGGCAAGTGGAACCAGAACTGTATACCTCAGGGATCGAAATAAAGGGTTCAGTTCGAAATTCCAACCACCTGAAGAAGGCCGGAGCGTACAACTGCCGAAACGTTGTGACAAATATGGCGACAAAGATGAGGACAATAGTCCGCATAATGAAACTACTGTGTATATATATATATATATATATATATATATATAAGATTAAATTTTAGGTGTCAAAACGCTGGGGTTTTTTCCGTTCTTTACTGGTGGAAAGGCATTTTAAGGAGTCAAGTTTTTGTTATAAAATGCTCGATATGAAACGTTAAGGATAGGGCGTTAATATAATCAATGTGGAGAAAATTGACATTTAACCGAGTGGTATTATTAGGTTGGTGCAAATATAATGACGGTTTTTGACGATAAAAATACGTCAAAAACCGTCATTATTTTTGCACCAACCTAATATTTCAGTCATGCCAACTTCGACGTTTTCTGAGTGCCTTTTACTAATGACTTCAATCTTCAGTGAACAAACAGCAATCAAGAGATTAATTTAATGACCAATCAACAGTCAAGTTAATTTAATGACCAAACAAAAGTCAAGTTAATTTAATGACCAAACAACTGTCAAGAGATTAATTTAAAGAAAACAGTCTGAAAGATTTAGTTTTAACGCGATCTATTCTACTGCCTTTATAGGGAGGACGAAAACTAGCTCCAATTAAGATTCGAATAACCACCCTATAACTTGGCATCGCGGTTTTCAACTACGCACCACAAAATTAGGTTAGGAAGACATTTACTGTCATCCAGATATTTTGTCGATGAAATTTTTGCTACATCCATATTTTCTTTATTTATTGAATCCTAAAATGTTGATCCATGCAAACAAAACGATGAAAAAAGTCATTCAAGATAATAATGAAACATTTCATTCCTGAATTTTTGAACAATTTAAGAGTAAAGATATTGCCTGCAACCAACAAAATCCAGTTTTAAAATTGCGAGTCAAAGTTTGCATAACGAAAGATATGAAATAATCTTCTTCATAGAAGATTCAATGATCAGTTTTATTTTGTAAGTAGCCCATCATATTACGTTCCGGGAAATTCAATCTCAATGAGGTTTTATGAGTTCCAATAGGCAAATATTTGATTCATCGACACGAGGCATATATAATGTTTTAATTTTTAAATCAAACGAATTAAACTCTGCGGTAGTTAATCTCTCTCTCTCTCTCTCTCTCTGTCTTTATCAATGCCAACGTCCTGTATCACCATACCACTTTATATATTTTTATTTAAATCTGAATACAAGTTTTTATAGATGGAATCAACTTCCAGTAACCAAAAACACATTTTTAAATTGCTCAATATAAAGTAGAGCGAATAATATTTATTTAATAATTATAACATTAGTAAGTTATGACATCACTACAAAAATAGCCATTTTGTTTCAACACTTTTGGTGTCTTGTCAAGTGAAGGTGTTGCAAGTAAAGAGTAAGCAACTAAAGAGAAAATACAAACTACCCATTAAAATTGCACAAACATGGAAATTCAATATGCAAATACATAAACCTACGCCCATATATATATATATATATATATATATATATATATATATATATATATATATATATATATATATATATAAAGACATACCTACATACAGACATATATATACATGCATATAAGGGTGTTAGTCAGAGGGTCAGTTCATGATGAACTGATTGACAAGCTCGGTCTTACGAAGCAGGAAGCTCGCTTAAACTGGCCTTGGGCGCCAAGATTGAAATGTCTCAATAACTATGAGGCTGGTGAAGCGCGGGGCCCTTTGAATCGCCAAAATCTTTGCTCAGTGGGCTTGGAGAAATATCTAAACTGCCGACGCTGTGATGGGGAAGTCGAGACCCTTGGTCATGTTTTCTTTCATTGCAGGTTGGTAGCACCTTTGTGTAAGTTTGTTGAAGGCATCATGATTCGCATGCTGCAGGGAAAGTTCTTTGTCTTTGAGGCCTCTTCTTTTTGTAGCAATGTAGCACCGCTATTGACGAAGGCTGAACTTTATGTTCCACTGCTTGCTAGGTGTTATGAGAGTCGTGATTTGGTCGAAACGTCAGAAGGGATTGTATGGAGATGAGAAGTTCACTTCTTCCGAACTGATCTTGTACTTTAAGCATCAGCTTAAAGTCACTTTTCGGAAAGGCAGCGACTCCCTTCATGGAATTCGGCAAAAGGTGGGTAAATCTTGCGCGACTGTGTAGAGTGAAAGGGGCATAGATAGCTTAGCTCTGATATATGGTTTATGGCCCTTTTAAAGATATTTGGAAACTTATTTTCTTCATAGTATAAAATTAGTGTGTGTATGTGATACACGCATTAGAGGGATTATCCGAAAACAATGCCTCATTTTTCCCCGGAAATGTACATAGGGCACAAAAAGAAGAACATCGCTGAATTGAGCAGGTTGTCGGCTACGGAAAGTTATTTTTCCGAAACATCCTTTACAATAGAATGTCTAAAACGCTCTTTCTTTTGTTAGTTGATATTTACATATGGCCAGCCAGATCGTAGTATGACATACAAATCGCCAAAAAGCAATTCCAACTGAATGATTCTGCTAATATATATTTGCTAGTTAACTGTAAAAGTTCAGCAAGTACAGATTAATGTCAATGAGTACAACTACTTTTCAAAATGGCTCACTTCAATGATGTACATTTTTTTTTTTTACCAGACTGTTGCCTGCTTCAAATGTTCCGCTTCTACACTTTAACATCAAACTCTGATGCCACAGGCCATGATAATACGATAATAAAATCGAACGCTTCCTTTATATATATATATATATATATATATATATATATATATATATATATATATATATATATACTCACACATACACAGAAATATTTTCAAATATTTCTATGTAATTATATATACTCTCACAAATACACACCATCGGACGCCAGACAAAATTCGAGATAATTTTCTCTCACGGAAAATAATACGTATGCATAAATCAAGTCTTTTCCGATTTTAATCTGACGGGAAATATATCTTATAAGAATAATCTATATATATATTGCATGATCAAATGCAGACAATCAATTTCCGAAATAATTAAACCCTCTTTAAATCATTCAAGTCTTTGGACCATGAACATTAGACAAAACACCCTTTTTTAAAATATAAACTTATTTCATGTAAGTAAATAGAGTAGACTTCGTCTAGTCCTGGCCAACTTCTATAGGAATATGAGTTTTCGGGCAACGGCTAGGAATGAGATATTGAACATCTGTTACTTTCACTTTTGTAAAAATACCTTTTATGAAAGGTATGAATCCATCTTTTCTCCCTCCAGCTATGGATTAAATAACAAGGCAACCAGTCTATCGCAGAAAGAAACGGCAGCCTACTGTGGGAAAATCTCCTGCTCAGTCATATAACTTCAATGACTGACATTTCTATATAAGTTTAGGATTCATATTTTATTCTTATAATCACAAACACTTTATAATTTATTTTCTTTTTCATAGCGTTAGCCTACATTGTTATCATTTGAAATGACTGAAACAAAATATTTACTTTATTCTAATATTAAAAATTTCCAAGCAATCATCAAAAGATTTGTCTCTACACGCTAACAAACTTCAATTGAAACAAAACCTGAAACCTGCTGACCATTTGGAGCGCCGTACATTCGTCAATAAAGTGGATAAAGATTTTTCACAAAAATCCTCTTTAGTGATGAAGCCCATTTTCATCTTGGTTGATTCGTTAATAAGTAGAATTGAAGCAGTTGGGTTGATGAAAATCCAAGGAAGATTGTTCAAAAGCGACTGCATCAACAAAAGATCATTGTTTGGTGTGCATTTTTTGCTAGCGGAATCATTGGGCCGTATATTTATAAATTTGAACGACCATTTTCGTAATAGGATCCGATAACATTAGCACGTTTTATGATGTTTTATCTTTCCATTGTTGAAATTGCAAAAGACTTAGGTTGTTAAATCTGAAACAAAAAGAAAAAAAATCATTAAACGCTTAAATTTAATTCACATTTAAATTTGGTCCAACTTATTGGAATACTCTATATAACACCGGAAGATATTAAAAATCCTTGTAGACCTCATACACCGTTTAATTAACCAATTAAACAAAAGTAAATTAATTGACTCTTCAATTATAAGAATCTGAAAATCGAAATTTGAAGAAGATAATCTTTAAACACAACCAATTTTTGAAGAGTTTCTGGATTACGATCAATACTAACACGCGCATTAAGTAAATCACTGGGAATAGCTTTTTTATGTGAAATACTAAGATTCTGTAAGTAACAATGGCTCACATATATACCAAAAATATTTTGTTTCAATATTCTGAGTAATCATCTAAGAAAATCCGTCCATTACCATGAAAATCTTTGAAACAGTATCACTTATGCATATTGCGTGCAAAACATTTACTTTCAAGAATTTTCTCATAATGTAAATTATTTATAAACACACCTTGTATCCATGATTGATTATGAAGCAATTCTCTTTGACACTAACAGAAAAACAATTTGTGCTCTTTCAAAATATATGTTCAATAAACATCTGATTTATATATATATATATATATATATATATATATATAAATATAATTTAAACAGTCTATGTATTTCGGCATTCTATTCGCAAATACAAAGATAGATATATGCTTAAAAATTACATTACAATGCAAAATATGACAATAACTAAAGAAAAATTGAAACATATATTCTCAACCATTGATTTTATTTTTTAATAAATATCCCAGGTTTGCATCTCCTGCTTGCAGACTTTTTAAAAGGTACTTTACAATCCATTCACATCATTGTTTTGAAAACTTGTCCCACTCTTTTTTGCAAATAAACATAAAATCTATAATGCTTCTATCGTCCCTTTGACGAATTGAATCTTTTAAGATTTGCCATAAATTTTCAACGGGTATCAAAACAGGTGAACAAACAGGTCGTTTAAACACATCTGCCGTGTTCTGAGTAAAACATTGCAAAATTATTTTAGTACTGGGCATCGGGTCGTTATCGTTTTGAAATAACGAACCGCATTCCATCCACACTTATTGCGCCAAAGAAAATAAATTAGCTTAAAAAATGCACCAATGTATCGTTATGTTCGTGCTTCCTTCATGTATACAAATGAAAACGCATCCAAACTAAGATACTTTCACGAGCGAATTTTATTGTTCGGATAATGTATATCGATCATAAATGCATTCGTCATATATTCATATCGATTTAGCTTATAGTAAAAAAAAAAATCAGTTTTCATTTCGTTCGCTCAAAGAACGTAATTCAAAAGTTATCAGATTTCACTAAATATACACGAGCGAACTTCATTAGCAAAGACAGTTGCTTTTCTACAGGGAAAATATTCTTCTGTCTTTAACGTCATTGAAGACCGTTATTGTGCTTTTCATTAATAGATTTTCAGTAATCGATGTCTCAGCTGCTCTTAAAATCTTTTGGGTCTCCTTTCCGGTTCCCATTGAAATCACTTTATGTTTCTTAACATTTTTTCAGAAGGATTTCTTAAAACGCCAGTTCGATGAGTTGTTTCGGTGATGTTCATATTCTTCCACTTTACAATAATCGATCCAGGAGTGCTGGCAAAAATAAGTAGCATTTTGTTAATCACCCTCTAGCATAAACCATTAATATGCTGCTTCATTGTGTCATTTTTTTGTTTGGTAAAATGTTCTTTTACATTGACCATGAAGATCCCGTTTGCAAAAAAAAAGTGAAGTAGTGAATAAAGTGGGGGAATGACGTCATACATTTCTGAAATAATGGAAGATTCAAAATGTTTCTTTGCAGGTGCAAAAAGATCCAAACATGTTAAAGCTATCTGATAATGTCTTTAAATCGTATTTGAATGCTTGAATACATCTATTCAGGGTTATATTTAATTAAAATAAAATATTAAAAAATAAAATCCAGAATAAAAGCAAAGATATTTATTCGGGATTTTATTTTTTTACATATTTTTTGAAAATTCTGAATTAGATTTATGTGTTGTATCAAAACGATATAAATGTGCAATTTTCAAGTAAACGTCATCAATGGAAGTACAATATACAAATAACCTTTAAAAAGCACATAAAATTTTATTCGCACTTGATATAAAAATCTTTCAAATGACAGAACCTACGAGAGGTAGAAGAAAATATATGACTACTGTTCCAAATCTATATGCTTTCCAAGCATTCCTGGAAAATTAAAAACAAAACACAAATCACACCAAACATATCATGAAAAATAAGGAAATGATCATCAGTCTATAACAATCAATCAAAAAACTGCTTTGTTATGAAGTGAAGAAAAATCTATAATTACCTTCCCAGACCAAAATAAATAACTAAATAAACAATCTGAGCTCATCTCGAAATGCAGACATGAAAACAAATTTTTACTACATTACTTAAAAATCGAAAACTGAAATGAATAAAAACAAATGAACAAAATCTTATAAAAACAAGTAAAATGAATTAACTAAAACAAATTATGAACAAATTAAAAAACACTCCCGTTAGAATAGACGAAATAGAATAAATAAAAATAAAACAATAAAATACATAAAAAACATGTAAAAATAATCAATCCAAATAAATCAATTAATTAAAAACTGACACCCCTCGCCAAAATAACAGAATAGACTAAGGCAAGCAATCTAAACATTTGGCGAATAAATAGCATTAATTATTTTCCCAGACAAAAACAAACTATTAAATAAGCGACCTTGCAAATCCCACTCCACCCCAATTTTTTTTACTACGTAAAAAAAACATCAAAAACCGAAAAGAATAAATAATGCAAAATGAAAATGAAAAACTAGTAAAATAAAATCCAAACAAATAAATAAATACATAAACAAACAAGCCACTCTCGCAAAAATAACCGCCAGATTAGATTACCCACAATGCACCACTGACCCATATATATAAATAGTTGAGGAAATATCCAACATTCGCGGCCTGACGATTGCGAATAGCATGAAACAGTCTGTTGGCTTCAATTTTCACATTAAATATCTATTTACATATGCTCTATCTCTGATATTGAGCACTTTATCCCATAAATATAGAACAGCTTCAAACTATATTTCTTCACACACACACACATATATATATATATATATATATATATATATATATATATGTGTGTGTGTGTGTGTGTGTGTGTGTGTGTGTGTGTGTGTAAAAGTGAACATTGAAGTCAACACTTAGCGGCGACAGTCTGTTTCATGCTAGAAGCAATCGTCATGCCACGAGTGCTTTTATTTTTCTAGGCTATTTATATATACCGGTAAGTTTTGCATTGTGGGTAGTCTATTTTGGCGGTTATTTTGCTGGAAATTGTTTATTTATTTATTTATTTATTTCGGTTAAATCATTTTGCTTGTCACTATTTTTTTTTATTTTTTTTATTTTGTATTTTTATTTCTTATCTTATATATATATTTTTTTTATTTTAGTTTTTTATTAACGTATTAAAAATTTGTGTATATCGCTTATTTAATAGTTTTGTTTTGGTTTGGGAAGATAAAGCTACTTAATCAATTTGGGGGTTGATTGTTGTAGTTTTTTCTATTATTTTGGTAGGAGCAGTTTTTAATTTGTTTATTACTTCATGTATTTGGTTTGATTATCTTTTTTTTCTAACGGTTAATTTATCTGGATCGGTTTCTTAGTTTGTATATTTATTTATTTGGATGGATTTAGATTAATTTATTTTACTTTATTTTTTTTTATTATTTATTTATTATAATGTATATTTTTTCAAAGGTTATACCCTGAGCCAGATGTAAAAAGTCTAAAAATAATCAAAACAATATAAATAAAAAAGAAAAAGCCAGCACGCAATAATATCAACTATGGATACGGCCACAATGTGCTGATCGTGTTTGGAAAATAAAACATTGCGAGATACATACATTCATCAAAATCATCCTTGACAATTGTTAAAAGTATGATTGAAAACGCTCGAACGTACAAAATATTTAAACTATTTCCATATAATTGATGTCCTGAAAAGAAGAAAATGATGAGAACAAAAGAAAAATTAAATAAAAAACTTAAAAGCAGTACCATGTCAGTCATTTTTAATGAAACTTGTATAAAATACGGATTGTTGCTCAAATACACACACACACACACACACACACACAAACACACACACACACACACACACACACACATATATATATATATATATATATAGAGAGAGAGAGAGACACACACAGAGGGAGAGAGAGGAAGATGTGAGTGAGATAGATATAGTATCATTAATTTAGGAAGCAACGCTTCATAGTGACTCGTAGTTTCACTCCTTCAGCGACTTTCAGTATGTATATATATATATATATATATATATATATATATATATATATATATATATATATATATATATATATATAATGGTGTATGAGTTTATGAGAGAGAGAGAAAGACAAATGAAAGTGGTAGTTATGTGTTATATTCATGCAGATAGGGAAATACAACACCATCAGACCAATTCATGACAGAGTTAACCACAAGAAGTCGAAGATGCCGCGCAATATCTTGGCGGTAGAAAGAAAATGTGATGCGTAAAACTAGTGTTGGGCGCTTTATGAATACTTAATTCCTGATAATGTCAGGAATCCTGACAAATGCTATCAGAAATGAAGAAATATCTTGAAGCCAAAAGAGTGTTGAAGATATAATTGGCAGTACACGTTACAAATTGAATGATTTAAAGTCATAAATCCACCTTTCTTATATATGGGATATATCAAAAAGAATAAATACTTGGAGAAGTGAATCCTTACAAGACATATCGCATTTAAGTTAAGCCGGAGAAGCAGCTGGTATGTCTGAATATGACGAATGGCCGAATAACAATACTACATAGTATCTTTTTCAGGATATTGGCAATTAACTTTCTAGAACTATATCGTACGATGTTACAATATTACGGTGACCAGTAAAATCGAACTCCAACATAAACTGTGTGCAAAACTATTTTTTATTCATTACTCTCCTGTGAGACATTAGCTGATGTATCAACTGACATAAAATTTCAGTTAGTAGATTACATGTTTTCTCTCTCGTTAAAATTCTAATCCGTACATTAAAAGTTGTTTAATTGATATAGACATAGGTTGATCTAAGTATTGTCTATATTTTCATAAAAATTACAATCGTATGTTCGATTCGGCAACTTTCGTAACAATGCTTTGAATATACAGTACTTATTTAAAAAGCAGAAAATTTATACGTTAATGAAGTGAATTATTATCTTTAAAAAATATTTGGTAATATATGTAGTTTAAGACCATCATTAGCATTGCGTTTTCTGATAGCTAAATTGTTAGTTGTGATGATTAGACTACGATTTGAGACCAAATGAGATATCTGATAATAATGATGCGTCTCCTGTCAAAAAATATAAATATTTCCACACTTCGAAAATTCCATGGCTACTTTCTTTTTAATAAGGCACATAATCCTTGACGTTAATATGAACAAAATATTACAGAAGAAAATTCAAAATGAGGACGGAATAGATTTTTAGGTTTTATACGAAATCTTCAATTAGTGTGAAGTTGGCGAGCATAAAAGTCCTTATTGGGAAATCTGCTTCAGAAGAGAATTTTAAAATCTCATTTCTCTTCCTGCTAAACTTTCAAAAACCACACCGGAATTTCTCAATTTTAATTAGGATGAAACATTAGTCGACATTTGACATCATTAAAAGTTTTAAACACTTTTGTCGTTTATTTCTCTTCCTTTTTGAGCAGGAGGCGGTAACAAATCAAATCCCACATATGTTAGTTTAAATCTATTGTGAAACATTAACGTAGATCGTCATTTTCATGTCATGGTAAGCATGACTAACGTTTACCTCGGTTTTACTTAAGATACAAGGGTTTGTGGAAGAATAAACAATAGAAATATTTATAATGAGCGGGAAAAGAAAAGAGAAATGTGGAGGACATTAGATAGCGATTAACATTGCATATAAGTTTTTGCAGATTAAAGTTGGCTGGAAAGCTTGGAGCCGGAAGGCAGTTTCACTAGTGAGCTCATCTATGAGTTCTCGATGTCATTCTAGACTGAAAAAAGTCTAGTTGCCATAAGGAAGAGCTCAACCAAAAAATTACCACGAATTTATTTATAGAAAATATACAGAGAGGCAACCATACGACGATGGGATAGTAACATGGATCCGTACCGCCGGATCAAGACCAATAATATTGCTGATTTTTCTTTGGATTTTATCAAACTAGACTAAAGATTCTAGCATTGCGCCATATTCCAATTCGATTAAGTAGGCAGATGCGTATTTTTATCATTATTTTCAAACATTATTAGACTGGTCCGTTCTTCAAATTTCCTCAGTAATATCTGGCATTCAAATCAATATTACACAGTAGCTGTTTTCATAAGATACTGGGAAATTAATAGACAGATTAAGAGCCAAGAAGAAGAAACGAGAGAATGACGGAAGAATGAGAATATCTAAACAGAAAGAAATCAGAACGAAAAGAAGATGAAATAAGTATTTCACTTAAGAAATGATACCCATACAAACACATGAAATGAGAATAGGTTTCAAATATCTCGGCTGCAAATCCAAAGTTAACCTCATAACGAGAAGGATGTCTTTGTAACGCGATTATAATCAATAATGTAAACAGACAAATATTTTTTTCTCTTTTTTTGTTAGAAATTTTATTGAAGATGTTTTAGCTACTAATTCAAATTGATTTTTCTTAATTTTATTTTGCAATTAACAGGGAAATTTGATACATGTTAATCGGCTTAAAAAGACTTTTCAGTCATGTTTTCAGATATTCTTCGTAAGGTATCTGGCGTTTCACATCTGTTTATATGAAGAAATGTTTACAAATATTGTTTGCTATCATGCAAAAGAGATATCATATTTTGGCGATAGCCGGTTTGAAAAGTCAACACTGAGTTATTTGAAAATAGAGTTAAATTTACTATCGCTTTCTTCAATATGAACTACCAGAATAATTTATTTCGAACATTTTCAAATTATCTAGAATTAATTAGGTTTAAATATTACACGAGAAAAATATTTCGCTTTCGGATTCAACAACAACCGAGAAAAATTTTAGAAATTTATTCCCGCAATTTATTGTTTTTACTTTTGTTAGAAAACAGAATGATTGACGAAAACCTACGGTTATGAAAATATACTTGCAATGTTCGTTGAAATGTATTACAACCAGGTCAACACAGTGAAACGCCTACCGATTTAAAGACGGATAGATCCAAATCACACATGATTCAAATTCGGCTGCAAAACAGTGTTAAATATCGTCATAACGGTTTTTTTATTTGCTGTTATGACAAAGCTTTAGCTGATAGCATTCAATGACTTCCTCTAGTATACAACGTCCTGGATAAGACGTTAAACTAAATCCGCGTCCTGGGTAAGACGTTAAACTACATCCAGCAGCAAGCCCTCTGATCAGGAGGTTTTGAGGAGTGTGGAATCACCTCTTAATTGCTTGTGTCCCCAGGTCCACTTTCACCCGGGGTGGTAGTACCAGTTAAGGTCCCAGTTATGGGCAAATAGGTAATTATTACCAGTAATATTTTTTTTAAAATAATTACAAGAAATACAATTTTGAAGGAAAAATATTACCAGAAACAGATTTTTGACAAAAAATATTACCAGCAATAAAAAATGTTGCCGACATTAAATAACCCATTGTGGTTGATATGCCGTAAAACAAAATAAACCAACCCAATCTAAACCATAGAATACATATTCTATTCATACGAATTTATGCTAAAAATGTTGTCAACATTAAATAACCAATCGAGGTTTATATGCCGTAAAAAAATTAAACCAAACCAATCTAAACCAAAGAATTCAATTCACACGAATCTATCCTAAATATTTTGTCGGCAATAAATAAATATTTATTTAAAAATGCTTCAAAAGATAACCAGAGATTTGCAACTGATCTCTTTTCCTAGCATGCTCTAACATTTCAGAGGAGGAGCTTCGAAGAGCAAACTGTTTATATTCCACCACCGCCGATTTGGCTCTGAACTACAACCAGTTACGTGGAATGTATGTTCCCTCGGGGTGGCTCAGTGTATTGTGCGTCTATTGCACTTCAAATTCAGCCCAAAACTTCAAGAGGAAATCCTACATGCGATCCATCGCTAAAGATGCTGAAAAATGATTGGTTTCCTGCACGGTTCTAGTAAGTGCCAAATACGACATGCTATCCTGTACCTTTGCAAGAGACAGATCAAACCTAAAAGGGAATATTGTTATCATATAGTCATCAATTTTCTGTCTCGATATAGTCTAAAAGAGTCTCCTTTCATGTTCCACCCTGCAACCCCTCTCTCACAAACGAGATGTCGCAAGCCTCTCACTGCTTTATTGCTATTTCCATTAAATGTGTTCAGACCAACTACATTCATTCTTTCCTCCAGTTCTAAACGTCACGGCTAAGACCCGCCATTCTACACGCATTGTAGCGAAATACCCTCATTCCCTCCGTGTTCAATTGTTGAAAAGGATGTTCCACTCGAGCAACTTCTCGCGAAAACTGCACTGTGGAACCGACTACCAAGATAATATTCTCCTAATAACTACATTCTTAACCTGTTCATATCTATGGTTAACCGTTTTTTTCTCCATCTATCCGCATGAACTGTGCCTTGAGTGGCTCCTGAGCCTTTACAGGGTTGGCATCACTGTAAAAAAAGTGTTGCCTTCAATGTTCACACACACACACACACACACACAGCCCAAAATACGATCTTCTTTGATTTCAATGTATGAAAAAAATTGAATAACAAAATTGATAAATGTTTGTTAAATTCTGTTTTTGATTATGAAATAAGAGTTCTGTTAGAAAAATATTTATTTTTATTAATACGGAAAGGGTTTAAAGAGGAGCAAAAAAAGACCGGCGATGTCCTGGGGCAGCGAAATGTAAAGCCAAAAAACTCGCCGATGTACACACACTCGAAATGCGGATATAATTATTATTTCTCCTCACACCTGACACCTGCTACATGAATTCGTAGTGTCTCTATTCATTACTTGTGATTGATTGTTTTAATTTTTTTCAAATTCGCTATCTGATATCGTAGACGAGATAAACAGCCGGTGTGAAAGTGAATTCCAATGCGTCAAATAAACAGACTTCACTTGATCAACACAAACCCATTGAAGATATAGCAGTACGAGAATTCATCCTCTTGGTCTAAATGCCACTTTGGCATCTTCAGCCATCTTCTCTTCCCCATTTACAAAAAGGCGTTTTACTTGGCGGCCAATACCAAACAGTAATCAGATCAACAATTGTCATGGCAGTGTTTGAAATGAATGTCGTTAAACATGGCTGCGTTTCCTCGCAACTACTCAGATTCAATTTAATAAAAATCTTAGGAGTTGAGGTGAAAAAGCAATAAAAATTGTTCCGTGACTACTGGACTGAACAGAATATTAATGTCATTTAATCCTGCCAAGTTTTATATGGTAAGATCTGTGCCTAAGAAAGGAAACAAATAAAAACATTATTGGATGTTAGATAGATAGATAGATAGATAGATAGATAGATAGATAGATAGATAGATAGATATGAATTCAATTGGTATAGGTATTTAGACAAAACAGACTGAGACATGAGCACAAAATCCGAGAAAGATTGATTTTGACACTTATAAATATAGACACGGGTAAATTAAGCTAGCAAGGTTGATAGGAAAATAGCAACAACAACAACAACAACAACAATAATAATAATAATAATAATAATAATAATTTTAGGGGACTACACAATGCACACAGACAGAAAAATCAAAGCTAACCGCTCAGACATTGTTATTAGAGATCGCACACAAAAAAATGTGCCTCCGTATTGATATGACAATACCTGCAGACTGCAATGTATCTTCGAAAATCTTCAAAAAGCTATCAAAATACAAGGACCATAAAATCCCCAAAAGGTAGTAAATGGGAACATCAACAATCCCCGCTGTAGTTGGAGCCCTCGGATTGGTTGGAAAAGATTCCAGTAATTGAAAGGATCCCTGTAAGCACATGTCGTAAAGAAATACAAAAATTGTCCTCACGAGTACAGCCCACGCCTTACGAAGGGCTTTGTCTATGTATTTTTTTTTAGTGGAAAATATCATGATGCCATTTCTAACCTTAGGTCCCTGGGCGGGACCCCGAAAGAAATGAGTAAACATCAGAAATCAAAGGAAATAAAATAATAATAATAATAATAATAATAATAATAATAATAATAATAATAAGTAGCTGTACCCGTGGAAATTCTAGGGAGTTTTTATAACGCTTATTTTCAGATTAAATTCTGAATGTAAGTACTGTTGACTCGCCGTGAAGATTGACGTCAGAAATAAATTACTTAAGCATTCTTCTCCCTTTAGGTGAATATGCTTTTGACAGAGAGTTCTTAAACACCAGGTGCAGGAGGAGAGGATTTTTAATGATAAATTTAAAATCCAAATATATCTAAAACGACAACTTCTAAAATATACATTTTCGTTTAAATATGTAATCCATTTAAGGTTAAATATGTAAACAACGTATAGCATCTCACAAGTTCGTTCAAGAGATTATTGGCGGCACTGCAAGAGTGTGCTGAACAACAGTAAATCTTAAATCTCCTCTCTTCAATTAATTCGAAGTTCTAATATCTACAGCTGAATACTTTACTCAGAAATTCTCATTGAATTCAACAAACAACTGATCTGGAGTACCCACACTTGATTCTCTCCACAAGAACTAAGGCTCTACTGACTGATATTTGCATAACTCCGTCGTTGGTTTTTCTAATTTAGATTCCCATAAGATAAATGAAGGTGGCGGGATACCATTTGTCGTCATAATGAAATACGCTCCCGCGCTGGCTCGAGTTTTCTCCAAACTATACAAATATTGCCTCGCTGCTTTCTGCTTTCCAGCCTGTTGGAAGTCCTCATCTGTAGTCTCTGTTTATAACGCTGAAGAACATTCTAACCCCTCTAACTACGGAACTATCAATCTCCTGGAGATTTTTGGCAAAACCTTCGAGGCTTTAATTAATGCTGAAGTGGTGAAGCAACTTGCATCTGAAGACCTACTCTCTGAAAAACAATATGGATTTCATTTTTCTCCGTCTACCGCTGATATGCTTACGGCCATAATTGAATATGTATATCGAGCTCTTGATAATAACGGCGAAGGTCAAAGGGGTTTGACAGGTTTTGGCATGCTGGTATTCTACGTAAGCCCCATGTCTACGGTATTACAGGACGATTATTTCATTTAATCCAATCATTCGTATCAAATTGTGAGATGAAGATTGTTCTGAACAGGCTCGCGTCCAGATCCTTTCATATGAACGCAGGTGTTTACTAAGGCTCTATCCTGGTGCCAACACTGTTTCTGATTTCATCAATGATCTTCCTGATGTCATCAGTTCCCAAGTAGGAATATATGCAGATTACACTATTTACAACTGTCTCAACAGTAAATCTGTCAGCGCTGACAAAGTTTACCTGAACGCTGTGCTCGAAAAGGACCTCCAATCAGTGGTTAACTGAGGTAGAAAATGGTTTGTAAATTTTAATGCCTGCAAAACAAAACTGCCCTCAATTTAACCACATCAAAGAAACTTCCCTGCCCGCCATGAGCATGTTTGATGTTCGACCCCAGGAGAGAGTCACACCGTTCCGCCCGTTTTCCACTGAATTGAAGTGGAACAACTACATTGAATCAGTAGCTACACCTAAAGAAAAGAAGATCGATTTACTGTTTTGTGCCAGGAGGTTTTTTTTCTCGTCAGAGTCCCTCTTACAAATCTAAAATCCATCCTTGCATTGAATACTGTTGGCATATCTGATCTGGTGGCCCTACTATTCATCTCGAGGTCCTCGACAAAATCCAAAGAAAGATCTGCAATGTAATCGATCCTGACCTGGCATCTCGACTACAGTCATTTTCTCACAGACGCGATGTGACTTCCCTCTTTCTTTTCTACAAATATTTTCATGGAAACTTTCCCCATAGTGGCCCATGTGCATGAATTTAAGTGTTCTAACAGATTATCTTGAAATATTTAAATGCAACTGCCACTTTTACTCTAACAGTTTCTTTTCTCGCACTTCCCGACAGCTGAAGTCTCTTCCGTTTAGTTGCTTCCCAGATAAATACAATGTCCAATAATGTAAATGCAACGTCAATAGCCATCTTCTATTATCTTGAACTCCGTTCATCCCCCTATACCCAGTCATTTCTCTCACTTCCACTCTTTGTATACTCTGCGTACTCGTGGCACTCCCGCATTACTCGAGGTGAAATGCTTAAAAAAAAATGAGTAAACCCTTTAAAACAATTATTTATCGCTTATTCTATATAGTGTTTGGCTAGGATTCCCGAATAACATTTAACATTAGATTTCATACAAATAAAACTCCTAAAATGTCTTTTCTCAAGGTTCACAAGAAAAGGTAAACAATTTAAGTCGATACTATAATATACTATACTGTATTGTATGCTATAAGAAGAAAAGGTAGATGGACGTAATTTTTATTCTTAGAAATAAAGAGTCAGGTTAGCTTGTGTTAGTAAATAAAGCGTACAATCGGAGAATGGTCAGTGTTTTTGGGTACATTTGGTATTTTACGATTTTTACTGTTCTGACTGTTTGCAATTGTAATCCATAGTAAATCAAGCTTGCAGGGAGGAGCCGACAACTAAAATCGATTTCTAAAACGACAACGGTTACGTATTCGCAATATTTCATCGTTAGGGACTCCTAGTATCCCATAAGACGGCACGTTCTATGAAGAAACCATTATCATGGGTGCTTTTTTTTAAAGATTGCACCAAAATATGCAAAAATAATGTACAAAAACAATATCTATAATATTATTGTGCTATGCAATTAAAACGTTGGTAACGTTTTACAAGGGCAAGAAATCAATGCGGAGTTAGGAATTGAAACGTATGTAGTTGTTAAAATTATAAGGTAATCATTAATTCAGCATAAACCATTTTCGTATACGATAGGTACCGCCACAGACTTTCTAAAAGAGATAGGAAAAACGCAGGCTAAATAATTTAAATGACTTCTTTGAACTTAAATTATATTATATAGCTATCTTTTTTCAGCGCAAATTTGAAATTCGTCCCGTTGCTGTTCGACACAAGCGTTTCTTGTATTGAAAATATTTGAATAATCAAAAATTTAAATTCTAACGCCATTTTCTTGTAGAAACATTTTTTAAGAGAATTTTATTTGAATGTTTCCTTTTAGCAACTGTGAAATTATTTTTGCTATGGGTGTACAAAAATGACAGACTTTTGATATTTCGCTTTCACTGACTGCTATTCAATAATGGAAGAGTATTATGAATTAATCTAATTTCATATATCTTCAATCAGTTTATGCATGTTGAAAGCAAAGTTGTCCGATTCATTAGTCCATGTGTTTGTTTTTAATTTCTTGTTTTGTTGAGGTTTTTTTGTGGGTCTCTTTTTCCTGTATTTATTTACAAAATCTTATATACAAGAATAATCAATACCTTCTTTAGTAATTAAAAGTTGATTATTTCAAAAACAAATATTTGCCTTATTTTTTCCTGCATAGTTTGTTCCCCTGGCCACCAGAAACTGTTCACAGTTCCAACGAAACTATTCCATTCCCATAAAAGAATACTTTAGACGGCAATGTTTTTTCTAAAATTTACTCCGAGAACAAGCGTCTTTCTTATCGTATTATTAATCTAACGCAAATACATTTACGCCATATTTTTGGATTGGTGATCCACTAATGCCTTCAAATTCATTCGTTATACTGAATAGAAGTATTCATTATACTAAACAAAGTGTAGAGTATAAAAATATATTCTTGAACTATTGGTTTAAAAGTGTATTATTAAACATAAATAATTTTTTTTATTATTATACTGCTGGTCTTCCGTATTTTTTTAGGTTTTTGTTTTATTTTATTGGGTGCTTTTTAGGATAGGTTGCAATTACAGTATCTCTACTGTGTTCTTTGACCCCACATGCTACCGTGTGTAAATAAAATATTGTTTTCCTTCTGTTTTCATTAAAAGGTAAGCATAGGAATACAAAATGTCTAATGAATTACATCGTAAATTTACTAATATACTTCGAAACAAATTTCTCGGACAAATATTGAATTTGAAAAAGAATTTTAAATATATTTTTTACATTTTTCCATAAACAGTGGCGACTAAATGATTCGACGAATGATATAATCGAGCCAATGTTTTAAAAATACATAAAAAAAAGCTTATGCCTATACGGAAATTAATGTTTCTTTTAATAGGGATTAGCTTTTGTTCATTATCGTCTAATTAGAACCGAAATGTAAGTTCAAAGAAACCATTTAAATTATATAGAATGTATTTTTCGGTTATTCTTCTTTAGAATGTCTGTAGTAGTACCTATCGTATCCGAAGATGGATTATGCCGATTTAAGAACTTCAAAAATAATCCAATGTTTAATTACATAAAATAAATTGGTAAGTTATCGTATTTAAATAATTAATACCAAATATATTGGAGTCTACTTATTTGTTACTCCCATTTGTGTTATAATTTTAACAACTGCATTCGTTTTATCTCATAAATTCACTTCGATGATTTGCCCTTGAAAAAGTAACCAAAATTTTACTTACATAGACTACCACACAATATTATTATAGATAATGATATAAAATAACAACAAATAACAAATGACAAAATGAAACATCAGCTCTTCTTTTAGCCATTACTTACGATGGCTTTTATTTTGAACTTAATTCATCGATTTTTTATGTATGTATGTATCACGAGTTATAGGGATGTTGTATTTTCCAAAAAAGGTCAGCATATTGTGGCCGTATTCATAGTTGATTTTATTGAGTGTTATTTTTTTTCTTTTTTAATATTATTGTTTCCATTATTTTAATCATTTTTTTACATGTGGAAGAATCTATTTTCATTACATTTTCTACAAATATGTTGTGGATGGGGTCTGGTTGGTTTTCCGTGCGTGCTTAAATGGAACTGAGCTAAGTTCAAACAGCTGTAACGTGAATCTTCTACATAGGTATGTAGAAGTATGTCCAATATAATTATTCATGGGTTTAGTTTGATCAGGAACTCAGTTCCTTAAAGGTTATTTGAATTCATAAATAATATTTGTTCTCCATGATCTTGTAGGTGAGTTGTTATTGTTGAAGATAAGTTTAACTGTGGTAAATTTTTTATAGTAGATAATTTTATTTTCTTGTTCTGGTCGACTGAGTTTGTGTATTTCTTTGTAATTCTTTTAAGAGAAATTTCGTATTGCTTATAGTTAACCTGCATTTGACTTTTATAGAAAATTTTACTGACATTTTTTTTATCAGTATGTTCACTAGTGCTATTAGTTATACAGATAATCGGATCCGGGGATCATTGTGGTAGTTCAGAAACTATTACTAACTAGTGTCTGTTTCTCATTATTGAGTTCATTAAGGAAAAATAGACGAGGTTCAAGCTACCACCACAATAATTATATTTATTGTTTTTATCATTCTGCAACCACCATTACTAATCACTTCTACCAATTTACAATAACTATTAGCTACTTATATTATCATTGTCTCCAATCCCCTTACAACATTACTATCATATCACATCTACTATTATCATATAAACCCGCTATAATTATTAACGTAAATTACCCCCTGCCGCAGCATATTTAATACCAGCATAAAAATAACCAATAAGGATTACAAACCGAAATTTCTACCAGTTACATATACACAGTCATCAAAAAGAAGCAAATAACCAGTTTTAAAATAATAAGAAATAAACTTTTTTAAAAAAATAAAAATAATAGTATTTTTTACCTATTATAATTTTACACAGACCCCACCACAGGTATATACGTGCATGCGAGGAAATATTATTCAGCGAAAAAATAGAAAAATGCTCTGATTGCTGACATGTATACATTCACGAGACATTCACGAGAAATTTTCGCTACACTTCCGATCTTTGAATTTCAACATACAAATGCGTATGTATAGACACAACACCACCCGTATACATACATATGTCAAATCTCATACTGCCCACATATGTTTATAGCTGTATGAGCCCCGGCGGACGAGCAAGTGTGTATGCGTGTCTGCATACCTCATCGGTTGTACGGACATGCATCTATGTTTGTGTTAACATGAGTGACATCACGACGACGATCCCCCTACACCCTAATAACACTAATACATGCAATCTACATAAACCCAAATTTTTTTAAAAATTAATCAGTTTGTCTGACGATCGCAAAAGCGTGTAACCCAGGGTCACAAACTCACATCAATCCAACCAAATATATATATATATATATATATATATATATATATATATATATATATATATATATAACTAAAATAATCCTAAGGAGACTGGCAAAATCTTAGTAGGTGCCGACTTAAGAAAAGTTGGTTATTAGAATAACATATAGTTTTTTGTCACTTGGTCATGCTTTTATTGTATATTGTTCCATTTTTTGCCTTTTTAGCCACTTTTACCCTGAAGATCCATCTAGGAGAAACCTAAGTTGGTTTGCACGAGTATTACCATTCATATAATTACCATTCATATATATATATATATATATGTGTGTGTGTGTGTGTATGTGTGTGTGTGTATGTATGTATATCACATTAATCAAGAGGCTTCTCTGGCATGAATATAATGAATGACATTTCTCAGGTACCTTTGGTACTAAATGTAGTTTACTACCTCGTCTCAACACTGACTAATAAATGTAAACATGTTCAAACTGACTGTTGTAAATATGTTTTCACTAACCGGTCACTCACATGAATCTACCGAGTATTATTTTGAATTTCCAGTTTATACTAACTGCTGCTTATATTGCAAAGTAAGAATCTTTCGTTCAGTTTTATAAAGAAAACAAAAAAACAAATAAAAAATATGATTAACAACTCATTTGACTGAACGAGAATTGTGCTTTGAGAAAGAACAAACCGATCAGCAACCAACATCAGAGCAATGTATGATTCGGAAAGAACTGTAGACTGGACAATCCTTTTGAATGTGACGTTGAGTATAACTGGATTATAAGTTCAGGAATCCTCTTAAATGCCGTCTACTGGGATTCTTTGTTAAAGTTAGCATCACATAATTCTGTTATTTAAAAATATGAAATTAAGAGGAATAGTCGTACATAAAAATCTTTTAGGTCTAGGTTTCATCTTTCCTTATTTTCTTATTCTTTATCTCTCATGATATATATATATATATATATATATATATATATATATATATATATATCGTGATACAAACACGCATATATATATATATATATATATATATATATATATATATATATATATATATATATATATATTTATACATGCGTGTGTGTATGTTTGTGTGTATGTGCGTACTGATAGTATAATGATTATATAGATAATGAACAGAATTAGATCGATCTATGTTAGATAAATAAATTGATGGGAACAAAATGTGATAGATCGATAGATAAATTTGAAAAAAATGAGATATATATATCCACAGACAGGTAAACATATAGATAGTGAGTGAACAGTTTGAAAGAGTTTAAACTAAGCAAAAGTTTTCAAACATCAATACCCAGTCTGAGGAGACGAATTAAAATTTCAGTCACGTGAATGCAACGCTTACTCATTTTTATGTGATATATATATATATATATATATATATATATATATATATATATATATATATATATATATATATATTCAATAACCAGGTAGGCAATACAATTCAATAACAAGCTAGACAACTATCTATCTATCTATCTATCTATCTATCTATCTATCTATCTATATATATATATATATATATATATGTGTGTATGTGTGTGTATGTGTGTGCATGTATCTGTGTCTGTGCGTGTGAAAATCATTCTGAAAACTCCTTATCACTATCAGTCTCTCTTGCACACTCCTTCCTTCCGTCTTTCTGTTTTCTGTCTGCGTGTCTGTTTCTGTCTCTCTCTCACTCTCTCTCCCCCCTCTCTCTCTCTCTCTCTCTATATATATATATATATATATATATATATATATATATATATATACATTTTTGTGTATGTGCATATAGAATATTGATTTTCTGGTAAATCAATATTTTGTTTGTGTGAATGATGCTTACTTTTTGTAAATATTAACATTTTGTTTTTCATATCTCATTACTAATGAATACGATGATATTCAAATATGCATATATATTTTATATGTGCATAATTGGTTGTGTCTGTGTGCATTTGTAAGGGAAATACCTTGATCTTTACTTCTCAACTTCAAATGAATTCAGAATTTGGTAATGCACATAAATTCTTTGATTAGAAACTCCATTTTTTCTACGTCAGCATATTGTCTGGTGACTCGTATCACATTTAAAGCAGCATAATGTTGGCCTCACGTGTATTAATGTGCAACAAAGCGAAAGTAAAGCCAGAATGGGATCTTTATATAAGATTGATCTCTAGGTGGGAGTTATAGATACTTGAAATAGTTCAGTAAGTCAACTTTATGGTTTATTTTGGGAAAAATCCTTTCCAATGAATCCAAGCTTCTCAAACAAGGAGAAAAGATGATTCTGATAAAATATGTTGGTTGACACGGATATTAGGAATTAGGATACAATCAAGTTGAACTTTACAAAATATCATTACTACAAAGGAGGAAATGTTTTGTTATTTCGCATTATATTTCGTTATATCTTATACAGTTTGTCTTTATTTCAAATCTGTCTATATATATATATATATATATATATATATATATATATATATATATATATATATATATATATCGTTAAACATGACAGACAAGGTAAAATTAATTAATTTTGATTTAGTTCCTCCAATGTTCTCACAAAAATGTCCAAAAATGGCACTACTTTCCAAACCCCAAACGGAAAAATATAAGACCAATGGAAGAAATAATTAAAAACGTAATGAAATTTTCCTTGTCTGTCATATTTAACGAAAGATATTTAAGAGAAAGGTTGGTGCGAAATATACATTAATATATATTTATGTATACACAGAAACACATACACACATATACACATACAGACGCACACACACACACAAACACATATATATATATATTGATAACATTAATGATCAGTATACATACATACACACATACACACATATATATAATATAATAAATATAGATATATGATTGCATATGTATGTGTATATTTACCACTAATATTATCAATATATATATATATATATATATATATATATATATATATATATATATATATATATATACTGTTTCATGCTAGATGAAATCGTCAGTCCATGTGTGCTGTTTTCTCGGCTATTTATATATACGGGTCAGTGGTGCATTGTGGTTTAGTCTATTTTTTGGTGGGGGGGAGATAAAGCTATTTATTCAATTCTGGGTGTGATTGTTGTAGTTTATTCTATTATTTTGGCGGGAACAGTTTTTTAATTTTTTTTTTACTTCATGTATTTATTTGGATTGATTATTTTTATTTTGTTTTTCCTAGCGGTTAGTTTATCCGGATCGGTTTGTTAGTTTATTTATTTGGAGGAATTTAGGTCAATTTATTTTACCTGTTAGTATTTATTTGTTATTATGTATATTTTCTTTTTTCGGTTTTTGTTTTATAAGTAACGTAGTATTTTTTTATCGTTATATAACATTTATAGCAATTCTTTTCGTCCGATTTTTGGTTCAATTTTTATAGTCTAACTAATATTTTGGTCATAATGATTTGCTAATTTGGTTAATATTTACTTTATTTATTTGGGTTCATTGATTTTGTTTCTTATTTTTTATTCTATTTCGTCTATTCTAACAGGTGTGATTTGATAATTTGTTTGGGTTAATTTATTTTGCTTATTTTATTGCGATTTTTTATTTATTTATTTTTATTTTATTTTATTTTTTCCGTTTTCGATTTTTATGTAACGTAGTAAAAATTTGTTTTCATTTCTGCATTTTGAGATGAGCTCGGATCTTTTATTAAATAATTTATTTTGATCTGGGAAGGTAAAGATATTTATTTTTTCCTCCAAGCAAAGTTTGCAAGTTTTTGATTGGTTGTCGTAGGCTGATGATCTTTTCCTTATTTTGGTGTGATGAGCGTTTTGTTTTTAATTTCCCAGATATACTTAGAAATCATTGTGCTGTTCGCATATTTACTATCTGTGAAAGATGTTTTGAGTGCATAATTTCTTTGTTTCTAGGGTCCTTCAGTTACTCCAATGTATATATTTATGCTATAAAGTGCTCAATATCAGAAATAGAGCGTGTGTAAATATAAAAGTGAATATAGAAGTCAACACTTAGAGGCGACAGACTGCTTCATAATAGATGCAAACGTCAGGCCACAAGTGCTGTTATTTTTCTCGGCTAATTATATATACGGGCCAGTGGTGCATTGTCGGTTGTCTATTTTAGCTGTTATTTTACCGGAAGTCGTTTATTTATTTATTTATTTGGGTTAAATTATTTTGCTTGTTTATATTTATCATTAATTTTTATTTTTTGTTTTTATTTCTTATCTTATATATATATATATATATATATATATATATATATATATATATATATATATATATATATATATATATATATGAAGAAATATAGTCTTAAGGTGTGCTATATTTATGGAATAAAGTGCTCAATATCAGAGATAGAGCGGGTGTAAATATAAAAGTGAACATAGAAGTCAACACTTAGAGGCCACAGTCTGAAAATATGTGGTCTGACGATTGCATATAGCATGAAACAGACTGTCGCCTCTAAGTGTTGACTTCTATGTTCACTTTTATATTTATATTTATATATATATATATATATATATATATATATATATATATATATATATATATATATATATATATATATATATTTGTTTTTATTAACTTAGTAAAAATGTGTTTATAACGATTATTTAATAGTTTTGATTTGGTTTGGGAAGATAATTAAAGCTATTTATTCAATTTTGGGATTGATTGTAGTGGTTTATTCTATATATATATATATATATATATATATATATATATATATATATATATATATATATATATATATATATATTCCCAAGGAGATAGAATCCCGGTAGAACTCAATGACAGATTAAGAATATAATATTAAAGGCTCAAATACTAATAGTAGTGTCTGAGCCTTATATATATATATATATATATATATATATATATATATATATATATATATATATATATATATATATATATATATGTAGAAGTGAACATTGAATCAACACTCAGAGGCGACACGCTGTTTCATGCTAGATGCAATCGCCAGGCCGACGATGATTGCGCCTAGCATGAAACAGCCTGTCGCCGCTGAGTGTTGACTTCAATGTCCACTTCTACATTTATATTTACAAACGCTCTATCTAAGATATTGGACACTTCATCCCATAAATATAGCAAACCTTAAAACTTTTTTTCTTCATATATGTACAGGGTGTTGCAACAAAATCTGACACTTGACAAAAAGAATACGAAATAAGCAATAAAAACAAAAGATTATATTAAACACCCAAGGACCATGACGGAGGAGGGAAACTTCGTATGTTTCACGACGGGAACATCCTCGATGTCTTTCAGATCCATCTGTCCTTCTGCCTGTTGCTTGTTTGGTCTTAGATGAAATTCTTTTCATAAGAGAAGAACCTCAGTATCCTGGCCGACCAACAGTTTATTTAGCAAAAATTACAATTACATACTCTATTTTTTTTTCAATGTAACCGCCGCCGCCGGTGATTTCCATCTCAAGGCGGCCGCAAAATGAATCACACGGTTTGGCCACCATGTCCTTGTCCATAACGGCGAACGCATCCACGATGTCAGTCTTCAGAGAGTCGGCCGTGTTTTGGGCGTGCTTGTTGGTCTTAGCCTCCTTCACGCCCAAAGAAGAAATAGTAAGAGTGTTGCAGTCAGGTGAGGAGTGCGGCCACAATTCTGGCGACCTGTGGTGAGGAACATTGTTGAGCAGCCATGCCTGGGTCGTCTTGGCATTGTGCGCAACGCCGGATTCCTGCTGGAAGACGTAGGGGCGTCCGGCGGCGATCTCGTCCATCCAAGGCTTCATCTCGTTCCTCAGCACCTCCTGGTAGATGTTAGCGGTGATTCTCAGGCCCTTTTGAAAGAAGACCGGAGGCATGACGCCCCCCACGCTGGCGATGACGCCAAGGACCATGACGGAGGAGGGAAACTTCGTATGTTTCACGACGGGAACATCCTCGATGTCTTTCAGATCCATCTGTCCTTCTGCCTGTTGCTTGTTCTTAGATGAAATTCTTTTCATAAGAGAAGAACCTCAGTATCCTGGCCGACACGTGCTTGAACTCGTTCAGCGATACCGCTGCCTTGACCTTCCTCGACTCCTTGAAGGCATTCGTGATGAGCATGGGGTGAGACCTGCGTTAGGATGAGTAACCAATGTTCTTCTTGATTGTTCGGCAGATCGCCGGCTTTTGACTGCCCATGTCAGAGGCGATCTTGGCGTAGCTCTGGATTCCATCATTGTCTCCTTGACGGCAGCGACGAACTCTTCGGTCCTAACGGACGAAAAATGAACGTTGTCGACCTTTCATTTGGCAGTAAACTCTCCCTTGTTCTCACACGCTTTCTATTTCCTGCAAATGTTTATGACCATGGTTCTCTTGAATCCAAACCAGGCCATCACTTCCGCAGGCTTCTTCCCGACGCGAAAAGAAGCTACTACCGCTGCTCTGCTCTCATATTCTATCCTGGAAAAGAGAGAAAAACGCTAGTTCGTTGTCAAAGTGTCGAGTATCTGCATATACATCTTTCATTTTTATTGACTATTTCGTTTTCTTTTTGTCAAGTTCGAATTTTGCTGCTACACACTATACACACACACACACACACACACACACACACACATACATATATATATATATATATATATATATATATATATAACATACACATACACACAAATATATAATAAATATATTGAGCTCAGTTTTTATATATATATATATTATTAGGATCAACTTGGTTTATTGTGCTGAAATGTGGAAATAAATTAAAAATCACACCAATATAATAAAATCAAGACTACCACAGAAAACATATCCTGGTTGATTAGTTGGTTGTTTGGTTTAGTTTAGCGGCATACCAATACCTCTATGGGTTATTTAATGCCGATATGGCTCCCACTACAGATAAAATGTATTGTTTGTTACGTATTGTCGCTCTTTTTTTATATTAATATATTGCTGATATTTTTACTATTAAAATCTATTTTCATACTTCCATAGTGTTTTTTGTGGGGTTCCCTATTTGTCTATAGCTTGGAGGCTAACAGGTTCTATCAGCCAGGTTCAGGATGAACCCGAGAACAACAGCAATTAAGAAGTGCTTTCATGTTATTCCTTACTTCCAGTCTCTTGATCAGAGGCCTTGCTGACGGATGTAGATTATCGTCATATCCAGGACCTAAATATCGTAATCTAAAAAAATAGAACATATACCAATAGATATCCAAACTTTACAAAATCCGTTTCCAAACAAACAATAATGAACTTACAGGTGCTGGAGGTAACAAAATTATTACAAAATTATGGAATAATAAGATATTACATTGTTTGGAGGCTGAAATTTTGGAATTTTCCCAGAAATCAGTAACAACTTTCTCAATCTCATCGTGGATATACGGAATCAGAAACTCACCCACTAAAATTGAGGCTCATCAAGAATTAATTCACTCTAGAAGCAAAATAGCCGCCCTCAAGACTATCACATATGCAGCAATATCTGAATTTTATCTATAAGTTGAAAGTATTAAAGACTTTGTATAAACTAACCTCCTCATCGTTTTATGCAAGCCAACCCCTCAAGAACCCGTTCAGATTTTCTTTCTGATAAAGGATATGCAATGATAGCTTCTATGCCATTAAATAATTCCAAGATATTGCATGTCATTCCTTGAAAATCTTAGACCTACTTAACGTCACAACAACATATGACCACATCAAAAATGCAAATGTGAATTATTTACCTCTGTTAAGCTAGAAGCATTATGTTGTGAAAGATATAAAACACATGATGGTAGATATAAGGGATAAAACTCCATCTATTTCAATTTTCTAATTGCTTTTCAGTGTATCGAGCGAACATATACAAAAACGTTGAGATTTATATATTAGAAGCCTGTTCTTCCCAGTTAAATCTATCATTTTATCAGTTTAGAAAACCTATTTTCGTGAACTATATTAGTGTGATACCTAAAAAAAGATAGTATCCTTTCTGAACTGTCCTATTAGGAAATCACACAGATATTTTTTTCAATTCCTTCTCATTGCTTATCACATTCGTTGCTACATTCCCAGCTCACATACAGCTTTAGAAATAAGTTTATATAAATCTGTTCTCATAATTGCATTCACCCTCCTGGAGCCAAACTATTTTCATATCTCGAAGATGACAACCGGCGATATACGTGAGCGACTAGAGTTCAGTTTTTCTTTTGCCCTTAAATATCAGATCGTTCAACAAAATTACCAATTGATGGAAAAAAGCAAATAATATAAAAACCCCAGAGAAAAAAAAATAATTTAATCAAACTATTCCCCCTCTTGCAAAGCGAGAGATTTATTCCAGCTTGAAAATAATTCTTCATTACTCTTTCTTAAAGAATACCTCATCCAACAAACAGAAAAATTAATTAACGCTTCCTTTAACAGGATTCGAATATGGAGATATTTGTGTCAGCATGATACTTGAAAATTGACATTATTTAAGAGCGAGGTCTGATTAATATGAAGGGTATAATAAAGTATTTTCAAGAGTGCAGGCAATTTTAGCAAGATCGTTTTGCAACGAAATATCCTATTTAAATATACGATAAAATATCTCTACTAATTCACAAAATTGACTTTTGTCTTATTTTGCATGCATTCTTCCAATTTGTCCCACGTATAAAATCTGTTTTTATAAAAATATTTTTTATAAAATCTGTTAGTATAAAATGTTTTTCAGCTTTGATGTTTCGGATTTTAAAATAAATTCTGTTACACGAAATGAAATCACAATATTCCATGAATAAAAGGGAACACATTTTTTTTTGACAGTTGTTTTCCTAATGTATCCAAATTATTATTTTGATTGACAATCACTTTTATATTAAAACAAATTTGATCATATGATAACGGATTAAGATCAGACACTTAAGGATGTTTCAAACTCACATGTTTTTGTTTGCTTTTTGCTGGGTTTAACCATTTTTTTTATTTAAATCGCTTTGTTTTCAGTCAATACTAAATACCTTGAAAGAACCCGGATGATACAAATTATTGATTAGCAAATTTCTACAAATTGTCTACAGTTTTAGAAACACTCTACATAACAGGTTCTTAATCTTAATTTACTCACAAGATTTCTTAGTTCTTTTCTTTCAGGGTTTCCTGATTTCAAATTTCTATTTGTAAATCTTAATACATTAAAACCGTTAACTCTTTCTTTAACATTTTACAATTACAAAATTCAAATGTCATGTTAAAAGGTTTCCACATTAAAATCAGAATTATTTGACAGAATTTTTATTCAATTTCTAGTTCATCAAAAAGATTATCATCATTGATTATAAGCAAAATCTTTTCCGGGTTTTTAACTTCAAATTACAAATGTTTAAAATCAAATAATTTCCATTCCTTCACAATCAACATTTCGTAAAATAAAGAATTTATACTGCTCAGAGTGTCATGGTTTATTGTAGACCAGTTTGATTTGAAATTGTATGTTCGTGAGTTCAATCCCTTGGAGTGAAAATGAAATTCATGTATAATTGTTAATCCCTACAAAATCCAAAATATACATCACAAAGACGAATAAATTAGGAAGAAATATTTGATGAAAAATATCCTCTCAATCTGAGAGTAGAATTGTGACAATCTACCGCAGTGAGGTGAATTCATAATTCATTTACATCAGTAGACTTGTATGTGCGGGAATGAAACTAATTCTTGGCTACTTATTCAGATTTTACGGAAGAGTGTTTGGCCGAGAGATTTTCAACATCATTTTGTATAATCAAACAAAATTAGCAATTTCAACAACCGAATATATTTCTCTCTCTTTATTTTCCCTCTATTACATACAGTAATTTTTTTTTCTTCTAGATTTATAATTAACTTTATAAATAGAAGGATCTATCAAACATCTAGCTCTGATTATCGTTTTGATGTGAAAGTATAACTGATTGCAATTCGGAAGTTCTTTACTCTATCTATAGGAATTTGTTTTCATTATAACATTGTATCAACCACTAAAAGAATCGTTTTTTATTCAAATTCAAAAGAAAAAATAGATTGACCGCATTTTCACATTGAGACATACACTTGTGTATTATGCGTCTCTTGTAGCATGATGTCTCTCCTTCAAAGTCAGAATAGTGAATGCACTCCTCCCTAAATACGTCTCTATTATAGCCCTGTTCTAAGCTAAGTATAAGATCAAAAACATTAGTCATGTCTTATAATTTATTTCCGTTTCTAGTGGTCAGTTTTTGGACCCTGGTAAAGATCAGGATTATTATTATTATTATTATTATTATTATTATTATTATTATTATTATTATTATTATTATTATTATAGTAATAATAAAAATAAATAATAATAATAATGATAATAATAATAATAATAATAATAATAATAATAATAATAATATTAATAATAATAGCAACAACAACAAATAGAAAACAAATATCAACAACCTGCCTCCTACTAGACAATTAACAATATCAAATAAATATAAACTGGTGCTAATATGGATCCGGTGTGAAGTATATGTTAGTTTGATTTGTTCTATACATTTCAAAGTATCGTCTTATTACATGGAATCACTTAAAATTGGTGAATCTTCTAACACTTCAAATATAATCAATCATTCCGTGATATATGTACCAGCGTTTCACAAAGTTTTATTGAAATCCATTCAGAACTTTTGGAGTTACTGTGTAGCAAAGAGATAAACATGAATCTATACCTAAGTTCCGTTAAACAAAAGTTCTAGCAAAATATATAACCATGTATTCCGTGATCAAATACAGCCGGCGCTAAAAAATAAAAGTGATTATTGCTTTATGCTAATCTCATAATCTTTATGTATATATTAAGAATGTATTCAATCTGTGATATCCCGTAGCGAACTAGAATCTAGTTCAAAATTAAACTATATTGGATATGTTATCCAAACATGGTGGGAAAATATTATGAAACAGACTATAATGAAATAAAACAAAATGAATTTATTTAATAAGAGATCAATTTCCAAATTTATATTCTTTTCATAATCATTTTATGACACAGACAGATGTTATCCCAATTATCAGGCAAAAAAGTTATTTTTTCTATAATGAGCACATTAAAAATTAAAGACTTACAGCTTGTGTGCAAGGCAAAGTAGTTAGGCTTTCACAGGATGACTTCAAAGAATTTTCACGTCAAATACCGTCTTTTAAATCTTTCATAATTTTTGCTTTAAGAATTAATGAAACTAAAATTGGACGTTGAAATAATCCTGTTTCAATAATCACTTCAAACACAAGAAAGAAACCTGAACTAAACTCACAATATTTCTACAGAAAAAATGTTAGGCTTTTTAAAGAATATTGTTGTCCTTTCCTTATTTTTGAGAGTGCTAGTCAATATATTTTATTTATTGAAACTATATATAATGAGGGATAGAACACGCATTGTAAATCTTATTAGTGGCATCAATAAAATCTCGCTCTCATATAAGAAAGAATATTGAAAGATCTGATAAAGAACCCGCTAATAAAATAGCCTTATCGTTCGAAAAACACTAGGTTTATATAAGAGAAAGGAAACTGAAAAAGTAATAGCCCAGATTTTTTTTTTTTTTTTTTTTATAAAAGACGATCTTTTTTATTAAATATATTGATTAATAAAAAGAATTTATATTTACTAAAATTCACATCAAATTCTCACAAAGCGATTCCCTTCCATTGGACTCCGATTCGGATGCGCTATTTCTAAATGTGGTGGTCGGTGGGGGTCTACATTCGGGCTCACCGCGATAAATAAGCCAAAAAAGATCTTTTACTTTTTTACTTTTTAAATTGTAAAAAATTCTTTGTAAATACCTCGAATATCATCTGTACTTACTATTAGGTTGGTGCAAAAATAATGTCGTTTTCTCACATATGTTATATATATGAAAACGACATTATTTTTGCACCAACCTAATAAATGTGAATAAGTCTCTGAATATTGCTACTTTTTAAAAAAATTCTGACGTTTGGAATTATTGCTCGACAAGGTAAACAGATTTGAATTAAAATTATTATTTTAAAAGAGAGCTAAATCTTTAATTTAAAAAAAAAATACTTTGATATAAAATTTATAATTTCTTCGGGTTAATTAATATTTGCGATAAGTAACTTTATATTATTTGGAGTGAATTAACATAAAACATCCTAAACGACACAAAAAACAAAATACTATTGAGAAAATTTCTGTCATAAAAATCTATTTATCTTCATAGTCAACATTGTATTTCGCCAGGAATCAACAAGATCTGGAATATGATTCACGAGACATGTCGTGTGGCAGATTATCTCAGTCCCCAATGCCGAAACGTATTATCTACGTATAACCTTTTAGTCTAAAAAACATTAAATTTGCGTTGTAAATACAACAAAGTTCCTCATGGAAGATTTCAATGACAAATATCAACAGTGTGAAGACTTTCAGCTTAAACGCCAATTTATCCAACTGCCTTAAACAAAAATCAAAGGAAAATGTTAAAAAAAAAATTAAAAATAGTCTAGAGGTTATTTATAGAGAAGATTAATTAATTAATTAAATTCCATTAAACCAACATCCACATCTTACATTGTGGGGGAAAATAATATGAGAAATTATTTCCGAAATTTCTTTCAAAATATCGGTTACTCTGGTAACATGCTATTTATTTTTAGCGTTTTTTTTTTATTATTATTAAAACAACATAACAATGGCAAATTGTCAACAAATAGGAGAAACAGAAAATATGAATTAAAAATTTAGGATTCAACTTCCGAATTAATTTTAAGTATCTATAATAATACTTAATAATAATTTTAAGGGGGAACACCCGTCTGCTCGTTCATACATTTAACGATCGCTTAGCATACAAAAGTAAGCAGATATGCGTTGTGAGAAAACCTGAACGAGCCAGTGTGCTTTAAATGCAAATTAGAAACTTGCTTTATTTTGGCCAATCAGGCCAGAACACATTTTCTTTATTATGTTTCTTCTGTACACAGGACGGTAGACAGAATACTGCTTAAAATAAATGGAACACTTATCCAATAAAATAACGTATGAAGTAATATATATATATATATATATATATATATATATATATATATATATATATATATATATGTGTGTGTGTGTGTGTGTGTGTGTGTGTGTGTGTGTGTGTATGTATTTATATTGACTGATTTTCTTTCTTTAACCCCTTATGGATCATTTAATGGTAAAATTTAATTTTCTTGGGAACTTTAAAGTTTAGAAAATTATGATATTTCTTATTCTACTTTCACAATAAAAAACAATGGTAGATGTTACTCTGGGCATATTTTGTGTATATATAATTGCTAGAGGCGGCGTTATGTGTGGTGTAAGTAGTAGTTTTGTTAAAGTTACATATTGGAATAAAGTTTGATTTCTTTGAGAAATTGTAGAATATTATATGGATGAATTTCCTGAAATCTATTTCATGTTGGTTGTTTGGTTGATAGTTTATTGACAAATCAACATTTACGTGTTATTTAATAACGAAATTTAAATAATTTTTATGCCTTCAACTATAGATAAAATGTATTACTGATCATTTTCACCCCCAAAATACATTGCTGTTTACATTTATACTTTCATAGTGTTTTATTTGATGGGGTGGGGTCACTATTTTCCCATAGCTAGGACCCTAAAAGGTGCTACCACCGCGGGTCAGGGTGGACCTGGTAACTGCAGCAATTAAGAGATGGTTCCACGCTCTTCAAAACCTCCAATCTCCGTTGCTTCTCAAAACTTTCAATATCCCTTGCTGCCGGATATAGTTAATCATCATACGCAGAACGGATACGGAAGCCTTGTTGTTGGATTAGTTGTGTGTGTGTCAATGTGTGTGTGTGTGTTCTCGAAAATTTCGATTTAGCTTCACGGTTGGAAGCGTGTTTATGTAGATAAAATGTAAGTGCAAATGTTCTTGTCTTACTTTTATTATTATTAAAGAAACCGTTTTAAGATTGTTTTAGTTAAACCTGGATACACGGATATTGTAATAGACACCGGTTCGGAATTCGAAGTTGGAATGCGAGTACCAGTTCCATTAATGCCCTTTACTCGCAAATAGCCGTTGAGAAAAGCTTTGAATCTGTCTGTATCTCTACGCCTATGGCCATGAATCTGTCTGTTATCTATTCGCTTATTGATAAAGGGTAGGATAGAACGCGCCCTATAGTGCTGGCTGGCAATCCAGTCCAGGAGAATAAAATACATTGCATCATGGAGACGGTTGGACACCATTAATCTATTTTGCCCAAAGACACACCATTGCTGTAGCGTCTGCAGTACACGCCAGTGATAGTGACTTATTAGATATAATAAAAAATAATTATTTGCTAATTTGAAATTGTTAAGGATTTTACGCCTCAAATATCGATTGCTCCGTCCACTATAATTGCTACTAACACACGCAGACACAGGTAGGCAAACACATACACATATAAACACAAATATAAACACTAAAGTACTGTGAGTTATTATCGATAAATCTCATGAAAGGTGAGATAAAGTAAGACTTAGAAATATCTATTATAATCTACCTTAATCAGCAAAAAACATTATTCAGTTTTGAACGGTACTATATTCCAAAATGTATTTCAGCTTTTCAGATCAATTAAATAGCATAAAACGTAATTAAAATCCAATTTGTTGTTTTTCGTGCCGTCAGCATTGGTTGTAAAATCATTGTTATTTGAATACAGCGAACATGTTTCATTCATGAAATGTGTTCGCATAAAAGGGGAGTAACAGTGACTCTTTTAGAATGTATCCATACTTTTCTAATAAAAAAAAATTAATTTTAATTTGTTTCTGTGTTGCTGTTCTTTGCATTTAAAAAGTATGGCGTAGGCAGTCCACCTTGTCTTCAAACAATTTTATTTTCTTAGGTGCGTGGTATAATCAAACATACTTCAAAATACCGATGGATTCCGCTTCTCTCTAACAAGTACTGAGACGAAATTGAAGTTAATTGATTTATTTATAACCAAAGGCAAAGATTTTCTTTAAATAAAAAATTGAAAACAGGAAAGAGAGGAACGATTTTTGTGATAAAGATATTTATATTTAACTTGAGAGATAGACAAGCTGATAGATAGACATGAACAAAAGATCATGTATGAATAGATTTACATTTATAAGAGTGCTAAATAGATGATTGCATATGAAGAGAACCAGAAAGACACAGCTGGAACAAAAGAGGAATTTAAATAGAGAAGAAAAAAAGAGATTGATATAAAACAGAATTAAGCTAGTAGATTTGACGAAATGATAAAAGAAATACTTACTACAAATAGAAGGGACAAAATATGACAGAGAGAGAAAGAGAGAGAGAGAGAAAGAGAGAGAGAAAGAGAGAGAGAAAGAGAGAGAGAGAGAAACGATGGTTAGTTTCATACTTCATCCCATGTAGAAATTCACTAAGCTGGGCGATATGTATGCCATAATATCAGCAAATACATAGTAAAGCAGTTTAATCCAAGTAACACAGACGGATGTAAAAAGCTCCCATAATAATTTTTGAAGTTAAAAATGGGGGTCTAATATATGTGATCATAACAGGTGTTGCTAAATTATGAGTGCATAGTAATTTTAACAGTTCATTAAAGATGTGATGTTGATTAAATCGCATTCGAATCTAACGCACGTGTTATAAAACGCATCCATCAAAGAAATATACAGTTCATGCCTTTGGGTTTTGCATACAAAGACTAAAGATGATGGCATTACTAACTTCATGGCAGTGGATAAAGTATCAAAGCTGAAAGCGAAACAACTCTATTCGACTAGCAGTATGTCATCTAGTCAAGCAAATGCTTCTTCTAGCACATTCGAGTGGTCGGTAGAGTTTGGGTAGGGAGGATGTTGTATGAAAGTACGTATCCAACATGGGAGAAGTGTGTTCTACAGGCGAGTCGTGGAAATGTGATAGTGTGTGATATATTACTTACTGCTGGGGAAAGTGACTTTCTGAATCAGCCTATTTTTATCGCATAAACCATGCAAGAAGCATAAATTAAGTAGAATATCGTATATTCCGCCATTACTAGATATCTGTACGTTTCTATACATTTCCAGTTCATATACACAAGAATGTGCCTAATATATTTACTTTTATGTAATACACACATACACACACACATATACGTAAATACATACATACAAACAAACACACATACACACACATATACATAAATACATACATACAAACAAACACACACATACACACACACACACACATATATATATATATATATATTTTATGCATGTTTCATTAAATAATATAGACAAGTTTTGCCTATTTATTTTAAGCAAATTCCTTTCATATTGTCTGATAAGCTTAATAACATTATCATTGAATGACGAAAGGAAATCACCATATTGATACATGTTTAAGTCCTATCTAAGCATTCGGTTTGCCATCATCAAAGATGAAAATTACATTATAATATATTAAACAATACACGGACATAGCAACAATGGCAGTCTGTTTTTGTTTGCATGGAAGATTTCCAAGCAACTCGTGCATACGAGACGCTGAAAGCGAAAATCGCGCCGCGAACCATGACACATGACAACGCAAGAGTGAAAACAAGAAATATTAAGTATGGGAGGCCGTTGGTATAAACGAATGGCTTCTGTTATCAATTATAGATATTTAAGTATATTTGTGGAGTTTTCATAGTTTATTTTATTCAGGTTAGCTTTCAACTCTTTTATGTATATAGCTTCAGGGATTTTAAATACACACACACACACACACTATATATATATATATATATATATATATATATATATATGAACATAGAAGTCTGTTTGATGCTAAACGCAATCGTCAGGCCTGACTATTGATACTTGCATGAAACAGAATGTCGCCTCTAAGCGTTGACTTCTATGTTCACTTTCATATTTACACACGCACTGTCTCTGATATTGAGCACTTTATTCCATACATATAGCATATCGTAAGACTATATATATATATATATATATATATATATATATAAAGTTCGATTGGTAAACTGTGGCCATTTTCTATTTTTAATTTTCGCATACGCATTGTTCATTTTTGATTTTGTCGACTGCCCTCTATAGTAGGGTCAATTGGGCACCGTCAGTGAGGAATAAAGCACAATGACTCAACTCACTCCAGCAATAATTTCGAAATGCCATGTTGTACTGCTTTGCATTCGCAGCGGAAGCTGTAATACGAATTTTTTTAGACGGTTGAGTGTAGTCTGATGACAATGCAGAGGATTCGGAAAGATTATTATTACGAAGGTGTTGGGAGTGATCACTACCGATGATAACATTATGCCTCCATTGAACTTCCCCGCTGGCCTCAGAGTCAGCACGGAGGCCTATATCAAGTACTTTGAGGGCGTATTGTTGCCTTGGATCAAGAGATGGGAACTGTTGGAAGACCCTATTTCTTGCAAAGTTATCTAAACCATGACGCAGGAGAACCCGGTCATGGCTCTCAGACAATTTCTACGACCACATCAACCCTTGTATCTGGCCACCTAACTCTCCAGACTGCAATCCAACTTATTATTAAGTGTTGAGTGCAGTTGAGCAATAGACAAAAAAAATCTCCTTGTAACATCAAAGATAAACTGAAGGAAAGAATTATCGCAGCATTCGCCAACTTAAACAAGATGAGCATCCAGAAGAAATGCAGGAAATTCCTAAGTCGTCTAGAGACCGAGGCTGAAGCCAATGTCTATTAAACGAATGACTTTTAATCTTCAGTATTTCAAGATGTTTTGTGTAATTTTGGTAATGATAACTGTTAAAATGTGATGTTAATGTAATTTATATCTTTGCGTAATTTGGACGACAATTTATCCATCGTAATATATATATATATATATATATATATATATATATATATATATATATACATATATATATATATATATATATATATATATATTTTGCAGGTGTTAATAGTGCTCAATGTTGTGGCATAAATTATTAGGTTGGTGCAAAAATAATGACGTAATAATGTCGTTTTTTGACGTATTTTAACGTTAAAAAAAGATATTATTGCGTCATTATTTTTACACCAACCTAATACATACAAATAATAATTATATATTTTCCTCATTGGTAGCACAAGATCCATGCACAGCATAGGTGTTAATAAGACACACACACATACACACACACACACATACATATATATATATATATATATATATATATATATATATATTGTCCCCAAACAATCCATCGAAGGTTTTGAATTGAGAGCTTCCATTTATCATCCAAGGCTATAAAACCCAGTCTGACCTGCTATTTGTCCATAGATGGATGCAGAATAAAAGGATTAATACCTTTCCCAAGCATATTAGCACGTAGGTCCATGTAACGAATTCGACTGGAATTCGAACTCGGCTGGAATTCTTCAATCTGAACCACTATGCATTATTGAAACGTGCCTATATATATATATATATATATATATATATATATATATATATATATATATATATATATATATATATATATGCGTTTGTGTTTGTGTGTGTCACTTTGTACGTATGAATACTAACGTCCCAATTCTGGCCACTAACTGTGGGTAATATGCTGTCTAAGTTGACCACCTATAGCAATAGTTTACCTACTTCACGCCGATGGAGGAGTATTACCACTTCGTTTCCAACCTCTGTTTTATTTATTCCTACATCAGCAATCTTTTATGGGTTACAACAATATGTATGTATATATATGTTTATATATGTACGTCTCTCTCTATTAGGGTGTTAGTCATTGCTGACGACGATGCTGTCGTTCCAGCTCCTGTATTGAATTGGCAAAGTTGTAGATGACGCTGGCGGCGCCTCTCCTCGTGAACTCCTCGTCTGTCCTCCTCGAAGTTCGCCACTCCGGCGAGGCAGAGAGTCCGCCAGTTGATCCGATGCCTTACGAGGTTCTCCAGTTGTGTTAAGTTAATATTACAGGAGACAAGATTACGCTTAAGGTATTCTCGAAATCGTTTCTTTTTGCCTCCGCATGGGCGGCTGCCTGTTGAGAGCTCTCCGAAGAATACAATTTTTTGGAAGGCAACTGCCAGGCATCCGCATATGTCCAACCCAACGTAGAAAGCGTTGTCGTATGATGGCCTCCATGCTGACCAACTATGCATGTTGAAGAACCTCTGTGTGGGGGATTTTATCCAAGTAACGCGCAAGATTCGCTGAAGGCAGCAGATATGGAATGTCTCAAGCAGTTTTATTTGCCACCGATACATGGTCTAGCAATTACAGCCGTAGAGCAGTGTTGAAACATCTATAACTCGATAGACAGCGACTTTGGTGGTGAGTCAGAGTAGACCCCGAGGCGGAGACGTCTTCGTCATTGTGTCCATTATTGAATATGACACTGTCGAGTTAGATAAATGAACGTTGTCAATGTGCAGCCAAGCTGCTGGCTCATGTCGTTTAAATGCTGTTTGAATGACTTCTGTTTTATTTGGGTTGATATCAAGACCAAGGCCAGAATAAGCCTGGTGCAATGAAGTCAAGGACTGTTGTAGTGAGGATGCGGCATGTGAAACTATAGCCTTATCGTCGGCATATTGTAGTTGATAGACAGGAATGGCAGCGGTCAGTATTAGCATTGAGACGTCGGACATTGAAGACGCTACTGTCAAAGTGATATCGGAATCGTATACCGTCGTTGGGTTCCATATGTAACCGAGATAAGAGTCACAGCAACCAGATAGATACTAAAGAGCACGGGAACAAGAACACAGCTCTGTTTAACTCCCATATGCCCAGTGACCTGTTCTGATGAGGATCGCCCGACGAATACCTTAGCGAGCATATCCTCGTGAAATTGGCGTAGAAGACACTGAAAGGTCGGCGGACAGCCAAATTTGCCAAGCAAACGCCATAGAGCTTTCCGATTGACCGTATGAAAGGCTTTATTTAGGTCAACGAAAGCAAACTTTATCTCTCTTTGATGCTCCCTGCTTTTTCGAGGAGTAGACGAGCGACGAATATCATGTCGAGAGTACTACGTACGTTCAGGTCTGAAGCCATATTGAGCAGAATTCGCTCAGTCAGAAAGATGAGAAGACGGCGAAGCGTAATAGGCGCGAGAATCTTCCGGACCACATCTACTAGGGAAATGTCTCTACCGTTGCTGCAGATGCTGCTCTCATCGTGAAATGCTTATGATATTCGCACGTTTTCAGCACTTGGGGATCATTCTGCTTGTTCAGCAAAGGTCAAAAAAAGGAATGAAGATATGATGCAAGGTGCGGTCCACCAGATTTGTACACCTCTACATCAATACCGTCACCATCGGGGGAATTATTGTTTCTTGTGGATTTTATGGCGCTTTTACATCATCCGATATTAGAAGAGAGTCCAGCTCAGGGAGAGTCGGAAGCTCGTCTAAAGCAGAAGAATCAATCGGTATGTTTCTTTCAAAAGTTTTTCCTTGAGCAGAGTAGAATCATCAGCGGAACGAACAGGTGCTATGGCATTGCGAGAAGATATGATTAATGAAACTATAAAAATTGAAAGTTCGTTTTCGTCTGCAAAACGTTGAATTTCTTCAGCTTTGCAGAGCGACCAGTTGTTTTTTTAGCATCCCGAAGCTCCCGTTGTGCCTATGCTCGTAAGTGGCGCCAGTTTTAGGCGTGATCACAAGAACGTGAATGGGTAAAATGAACGTCGTGTGTGTGATTCTTTGCCTTCAGAAGTGGTTGCATAACTTCCACGTATTCCCAGCACCTGCCACAGATGTTAATGATCAGAAGAAAATCTACAGTCTATAGGACTGCGCCATCGCAGCTATTAGGCTAGTCGTTGAAACTGCGCTTATAAAATCTCAGCGATATAAGTATATATATGTAAATTCATATATATATTATAAATATATATATATTTATAAAGTATATATACATTTATCTATATGTATATATATGAAGATATGTGTAAATGTATATATATATATATATATATATATATATATATATATATGTATATATATATATATATGTCTGCATGTAACTATAGGTATATGTATATATATATATATATATATATATATATATATATATATATGTCTGTGCACATATATATATATGTATGTGTGTATATATATATATATATATGCATATGCATATACATATATATATAATTATATGTAAGTATATATATGCATATGTTATATATATATGTATATATATGAATATGTATATATGTTATAGAAGTATATATAAGAATATGTATATACATATATATATATATATATATATATATATATATATATATGTATATATATATATATGAATATGTATAGGTATTAATTATGTATATGTATATCTATGTATATATATGCCTGCATATCTGTATGTGTATATTTATATATATATATATATATATATATATATATATATATATATATGCTTTAAAAGCAAATAATAACTTGGTTATTACTCGTCCTGATAAAGGGGCTGGTATTGTCCTATTGGACCATTCTGATTATGTCTCCAAAATGCAAAGCATTCTTGGTGACAGTAGAAAATTTCTCCCTCTTGGTCCAGTAGCGACACATGATCGCACAATTCCTATAGAAATTAGATTTCAAAAGAAACTCCTATCTTGGCCCAAACGTGGTTTCATATCCCGTGAGGTCACTGATGATATTAGACCTGTTGGGTCTATTCGCCCTCGTCTGTATGGTCTTCCGAAGACTCATAAGGATGATGTGCCCCTTCGACCCATCCTGTCCATGTCAAGCTCGTCTCAACATAAGGTCGCGAGATTTCTTTCAGACCTTCTTGAACCTGTTGTTAAACATTTTAGCTCGTATACAATTAAGGATTCATTTTCATTTGTTCAGGTTATTCGTGATACTCCTTCTAAAAATAAATTTATGTGTTCCTTTGACGTATGTTCTCTGTTTACTTGTGTTTCAGTAATGGAAACTATTGATATCTGTTGTAACATGTTATATCGAAGTGGCTTGTCACCTCCGGATATCCCAGAAAATGTGTTTGTTGAGCTAATGCAATTCGCCACTATGTCTGTGGAGTTTAGCTTTAATAATTTTATGTACAGACAGATTGATGGGGTTGCCATGGGCTCCCCTTTGGGTCCCGCTTTGGCCAACATTTTTGTGGGCTTTTATGAGTCGTCCCTCCTCACTTTTGACAATGCACCGTCTATGTACCGTAGGTATGTGGACGATACATTTTGTCTTTTTAATAGTGAAGTGGAAGCTGATTCCTTTCTCACAGTTTGTGAACCAACTTCATCCATCTTTAAAATTTACCATCGAAAAGGAGTCTAATTCTTGTCTCTCTTTTCTTGATGTCCTTGTGCATCGGACTCCTTCTCAATTCCTTACTTCAGTATTTCGCAAACCAACATTTTCTGGTTTGTATACGCGTTGGGACTCATTTTGTCCCAGACAGCGTAAAATTAATCTCAACAAGACCTTAACTCATAGGGCCTTGATGATTTGCAGTCAATAATATTTGGATGAAGAATTGGATTTTATCCGCTGCACGCTATTAAACAATGGATATCCTAGTGATATTTTTCATAGTGTTATGCGGGATAAGATTCTCAATTTTCGAAAGGAAAAACAATATTTAGCACAGAAATGTCCTATTTACTTGCGGCTTCCATTTATTGGTTCTCGGGGCGAGCTTTTGGCCAGGCGGGTCTTGTCTGCTGTACATCTGTGCTATTTTTCGTCTCAACTAAGGATTCATTTTGCGACTCGTTCTGCCTTTCCCTCTATGCGTAAGGGTCCTCTTCTTCCCCATCATGTTTCTTCCGTGATTTATTCTTTTAAATGTGGTTGCGGTAGCAACTACATAGGAAGGACTTCCCAACGTTTAGATTGTAGGATCAGGAACATGTCCCATTGCGAGTTCTTAATCCGGATGCCCGTAACAGCCAGTTGGTTAATACTTCCGGGTCAGCGATCACAGAGCATTTGATAAATTGCAGGGATTGTGCGAAGGATTTCAGTCCGAATTGGTTTACTGTACTGTCCAGTTCGCACTCTCCATTTCATTTGCGAGCACTTGAGTCTCTGTATATTCGG
>OZ010586.1:119139213-119226713 GCA_963932145.1 Acanthosepion lycidas
CATTGTAGTAATGCGAAACGTTTTCGGTAAAACGAAGCCAGAGCTGAATTGCCTATATTTAAGCTGGAATTAGTCCAACTCGTTTTTTGATCAATGGATGTATTTTGTAAATTAATATATTAAGAGGTGGAGAATTTTCCATGGTATGTTGAATGCATTGCTTTTTTCTAAATAAAAAGTTTTAGTTCAGAATTTAAGATATAAGTAGAAAGGTATATAAAAGTATTTAATATTACTTTTATGAGCAAAATTTTACCTATTCTCTGACTGTATTCTTCAAGTTATACAAGTTGTTTATATATATATATATATATATGTGTGTGTGTGTGTGTGTATTCTACAAGTTATACAAGTTGTATATGTATATATATATATATATATATATATATATATATATATATGTGTGTGTGTGTGTGTGTGTATTTGTGTGTGTATTTTTGTGTGTTTTTGAGTGAGTGTTTGATTAAAAATCAGATAAGTTCTGAGTTGAATATATATTTTTTCTCTATTTCATATCATATTCAACTTTTCCTTGTAAAATTTAAACACAACTTGTCTAATATCTTTTTTTTTTCAAATATCTTGTCTACGTGAATATAATTTTATATCGTGAAATTGTCGTATTACACTTGTATATAATACAACCGCTAGAAGCATCAAGCACAAAATATGAACAAACGAACATCAATAAAATATTTATGGATTTTATGAACAATCACACCAAATAATTTTCATTAATAACTAAAAGGCAAGACAAAACACTAGAAATCTGAAGTTACGTTACTTTAAAACACGACGCTTGAAGTTGAGATATTAAAAGCAAAAGTCTGAATCTGGTGCATCACAAAAAACAAAAATCATATTTCGTTATGAATAACTTAGGGAAGTCGACATTAATCAGATAATTTCTTTTATACTTTCGCTACAAGCTAGGTAAAATGTAACACAAATCCTAAATAAAGAGCATTTGATAGTCTCCGACCCAACCTAAATAATTAAATAATTGCTGTCCAAATAGACATAATAAAGACAGCGAAACACACACGCTCACACACAAACAAATATATATATATATATATATATATATATATATATATATATATATATATATATATATATATATATATATATATATATATATATATATATATATTTGTCTTTTCAGTAGATTATCCAGTTCTCACAGACATATAGGAGAGTCGAGATTAGAACAGCTCAGGAGATTATGCATTTGGTGTTTTGTTTTAGTTAGCCCAGGATTTCCGGAGACCCTTTTCAGTCCCTTAAGCTACGTGGACAGACTTGTTTCTATTATCGCCGTCTTTTTCAGCGTTTGCCTTTGATATTATTACGCTACTTAGTATGGAATTTGTTCTTCAATATTCTCCAGTTCCACTCTGTTGACTTTGACTCCTGGTAGTGGTTGCAGTCCTGGTTGCGGTAGGACCTTGGTCTTTGCCACGTTGATAATGAGTTCGTAGCGCGTGTGTGCTCTGTAGAAGTTGTCTGTTGAGTTATGAAGGTCTTCGATTTCATAAGCCAGTTTGTAGTGGTCATCGGCGTCTTGGAGCTCTGTGACTCGTGCGTTTATTTTCGAGCTCTTTACCTATGTTGAAGAGGCTACCATCGGTGCCGTATCGAAAATCGTTTCCAGAATTGTCGTCTGGAATCTCCTGAAGCTTTGGCATCATGAAGAGTGTGCGCATCCTGTTTCAATTCCACTGTGATGGGGAAGGACTTCGAACGACCAGTTAGATATTGGTCACGACCCATTATTCCCTCGTGTAGATCCACAGCGTCTGTGGATCTGTCACATGGCTGGGCTTGTAACATTGTCAGATGCTTTTTCAAGTTCGTAGAAAATGATCCCCAGTTGTTTTTGCGACTCTCTGTACCTTCCTTTTATCTTTCAATTCCTTCTAACTAGAATTTTATTGATTTTACTTGGAGTTGTATTTTCAAATCAGTGAAACAATCTCAAATGAACTTCAAAAGTCTCATGAAATGCCTTAGGTTTCACTTAGTCTTGTTAGGTTCTATGAAAAGAGGTAGTATTTTAATTATATCTTTCATCTTGCTAATATGTGCATGAAAAACAGTAAAAGTCGGTTCATTGAGTGAAGGGATAAAAAGATGTTATTTCATAAACTTCAAATTTGCCTCTTACTCACTCTAACGAAATATCAGCCTCTGTTTACTAAATTCATTTAATGCAGGTTTAGAGAAGGATAAGTTTACTATAGGAATGTTTCTGATAGATGAGGGTGTGAAAAGCAATGAAATACTAGTGGGGAGCAAGTAAAGATGTTAAGGTTATAAAGATAGATAACGACTGAGCCTTGATATGAAAAGGTGAGCATTGTATTTTTCAAGGAAGAATCCACGTTAGGAAATCGCCCACTGTTTTGTCAATTCTTTTTGCACTTGAGAAATACGGAAGAACTAAGGGTGATTTGATTCCGTAGAATTAGTACGGCTTGTCCTAGCTGTAAAGGTGTGAATTGATAGAAGTAAAATATAGAGCAGATCTGAACATTCGCCAAGGAAATCCATAGCGTTAGTGTATAGATAGGCTTGGCTTTCAATGTTTCGCATAATTGCGAAAGTGACATGGTGTAAGGCTACAATTCACCGGAGATTAGGGACTGAGTTCATATTAATTTTTTTTTTTTTAGCGGAAAGTGCAAAAACATAGAGAACATTATTCATAATAAATTCGTTAACTTGCACATATAACAAGTAACAGCTATGATCTTCTATCATGAAAAATAATCCCAAACATAAAGAATTTATATATTCATGAGAAATTGTCACGACTTTAAAAGAATATGATGAGAACCCTGCGTTGATCGTACACTAATATAATAATTTACGTTTATTGAATCGTGCCTGATTCTGAATTTTTCTCTTGTATGTAGAAGTTTGTGTGTGCGTCTTTGTCTTTTTCCTTACTTTTCGTTTCCATATTCCTCGAGAATTATTTTATTTTTCGGTAGGCTCGGGCACAATGCGGTTAAGATTTATATATGTGTATGAGTGTTTGTGTTTCTCCCTTTTTTCTCTTTATATATATATATATATATATATATATATATATATATATATATATATATATACACACGCACACACACATAAACAAATATATATATATATATATATATATATATACACGCACACACACACAAACAATATATATATATATATATATATATATATATATATATATATATATATATATATATATATGACATCAAATGAATACATAACTCATTATTTTAGACGATGCGCAATGTATTTTTGTCATGTTTACTTTTAAAAGCGACGACATTTTTAAATGTATGAGATTTCAAACATAATTACTGCGAGTCGAGAAACATGAAAAGAAAGAGAATGTTAGAAAACGTCTCTAAACCAGAATTAAAACTAAAATCAAATCAATTAATAACGAAGTTGTTGATTGATCTTTTAAAAGCAAAATCAAATAGTGACAAGTTTCCAGCAAATTTTTGAGATTTTTTTTTCTTGTTTTAAAGCAAAAGAAGATTTTCGATGACATTTTGCTTTTTGCCAATAATTTCAAATGTTATTTTATTTTTGGAACAACAAACTTTCTAAGAGGAGATTAGAATTACATTTTTTACGATTAATACAATTAATTTATTATTATATTATTATTCATCCTGAACAAAGACAATGTTTTATCGGGTGTAATCTCGTGTTTGAAATTTTCTTTCTGCTATCATCCATGAACAAAATCGAAATTTTCAAGAGCACAAAAATGTGTCCTAAAATAAAGAACAAATAAGAAAAGTCTATTAATTTTTATTAAAACTTCGTCAGAGATTTTATTTTCCCTTTTGTATATTTTGATTTTTATTGGTCACTCATTTATCACATGCATTCATCTCTTTTAAATCAACCTGAGTATAATTTACAGCGTTCCGAATTCAATTCGCGTTTATCTGAATTTTCAAGAAAGAAATGATCTCAAAGCCCAACTGAAAATACATAATGATTGCTACATGCATGTAAGTTTGAAAAAATCTAGTTTGTCCATATGGCCATCAATTGATGATGTATATGCGTAACTCTGTGTGTGTGTGTTTGTGTGTGCGCGCACGTCTAGTAGACATTATGATTCTTGATTTGTCGTATGTTGATTTGCGATCGTTTTAAAGTATTTACTGTTTGTTGTAAATAAACATACGTTAGTTTCTTTAAGAATGGATTCAATAAAGGTTGGCAATCTAATGTTTTTGATGTGTGTTTATAGTTTGTAATATAATTCTTTGTAATCTCTTGAAGTGCTTTCTCCTTAAAGAATTTTTCTTCTTTTATTTAGGCTAGCATTAATAAAACAAAAGTTATGGCAACTTTTGTTCCTGTATATTACGAGTTAGTTTGAATTGTCTGAACGTAAATTCTTTTGTGCTTGTAGATACCGGCTTTCCGATCAAGTGATGTCTCCACTACATAAATAGTTTCTCATTGTAAAAAAACGTATTTGATAAACACCGGCATTTGAATTAGAGTTGAATGTATTTTATTCCGAATTATATCCCCGATTGTCTTGGACGTTGCGATAAAGTTACTATTAATAGTATTAGTGATAACCAATTTATGTTTAAGTTTAGTAAAAAGAGTTTTAGAGGTTAGGATTATAAATTATGTGTTATTTTTTAGAAGTGCTGTTGGTGGTATCTAGGTTTCGGTTTTGTGGATTGTATACGCTCCAATTCTAGCGTTGAGGTAATCAAGAAGTGTTTTCTCAACATAATTGTCTTCTTCTTGGCTACATATACTAAGAGATCTGAGGTAGAATCCTAAGAAGAATTCTGATTTAATTCTTTGATTGTGGTGTCAATGGAAATGAATCAGATCGTTTTTGTTAATGTGCTTACGATAAACTTTGAAGCCAAAATTCTTATTGTTACATTTTTAACAACATATCGAGGAAAAGTAGATATTTTTTATATGAAATTACTGTGTGAGTTCGACACTAGATTCTACGTTCTTAGTTTTACCATAATGTCTAATAGATTTGTATCATGAAGATATAATAAAAGAACATCATGTATCTATCTTAGATAAGTCAGGCTTTTAGGGATGATGCGTTTAATTGGACTGGACTCTAAAGATTCTAGAAAAAGATAAGCAAAAGCACTAATGATAGGTCACTCCCAAAGGCAAATAGAATTTTTGCTTATAGAATTTTTTATTGAAAGAAAAACAATGGTTAGTCATTAGTTTACAGGTAAAAGAAACTTTTTTTCGAGGAGTCTTATACATTAAAGGCAAATTGTTTGGGGCCACCCTGAATTTTTGCAGTATTTAAAGTAAAAGCAGCGTATTTGCTTTAATTTTTCAGTTTTTATACAGCTTCTACTTACTAGTAAAAGGTTATAATTTGGATTTGTCTGTCCACAATACATTTTTATAAATTATGAATATTTTGCATGAGAAATATTATATTTTGTTTTTATAATTAAACTCTCAGGAAATATTTTTACGATTACCAAACTTTTAAACTGTATTAATACATGTTCAAATATTAAATCAGCATTGACTAATTTTGTATACAAAACATATGTAGAATTCTCTGTTTGGGGAATAAAAAGATTGTGCCATTCCGACAGTATTTACTTAACTATTTTAATTATTGTTTTTAATTTTGAAGTAACTTTTACAAAATGGTAAAATCAAAGCAGCTAATCATTGCGGTGAGGGCATAAACTGAAATTTTATTCAAAAAAGGCTATTCTCAAAGACGAAGAGTTTGAGGATTTCTAGACATGAGGTGCAGTATTCGTTACAAAGGCAGTTAGAGACTGGCGTAAATATTGAAAGAAAACGAGCGGGAGCACAAAAAAATCATTACTTCTGCTAAAGATGATTATTGAGAGAAAATATAGATAGACTGAAAACTGCAAAACAGAGTTGACACTGAACTTAATTGCTCTCGATAGCAACAGATCTCCCGTAAAAAAAACACAACAACAACTGAGTTCAACGGTTCTCAGTGGGTACATAGACATGAAAAAAAAAAAAAAAAAACAGTATTACAGAAGGTGAAAAGTAGAAAAGACTATTATGAGTAAAATACATAAAAACTGTACATTGAAAAAATAGCAGATTGTTTTCACAATAGATTGAACATTTTGGTACTAAGAGGAGAGTGTATGTGAGGAGAAAGCCTGGATGAAAAACAAATGATGAATGAGTGGTTACAAAATTTAAGCTTGGTGTTGAGTGGTGTCTGTCATGTAGGGATATTTGGGGGAGAGGGGACTGAATATTTGAGTCATGACAAGGGAATCATGAAAATAGAAAAATATCGTTCGATTTTGCAAAAATACTATACCATATGTTTAACGCATAATTGCAAAATATTTGCCTTTAAACAAGAAACCGTTTCAAAAGGCTACTAAATTATATCAAAATTTCCTCGATTCAAAAATGGAACAACTTTTGGATATTATGATATGCCGCTTCATTTTCCCCACCTCTCTGCCATTGAATTAATATAGTATGAATCGGATAGGAGAGTTTTAAGAGAATACCAAAAGAGTGAAAGTGAGCTTTTTCCTTGCTCAAAGAATACTTGGGAAAATTTGACATCTAAACAAAACTAAAAACATAATACGCAATAGTAAATTACATGAAAACAGATACACAATACTACTGACCTATTCTGTCACGTCTACTATCCAGAATAAACTATCCCATCTAAATAATTTTAGAATAGTTACAAATACTTCCAAAACCATTATGGATATACTAAGATCTTCAAACACTAATAGCAATAATATTTCTAAAGCAGGCATTTATAAAATAAATTGCCAAAACTGTTCCTCCCAATATATTGGAGAAACAAGTAGAAATTAAAAAAAAATGCATTCATGAGCACAAAAGAGACCTCACAAAAAACAACTTAACTAATGCACTAGTCATACATAGAAATAAATTCAACCATAATTTTGATTTTAAAAATGCTACACTCATAAAAAAAAAAAATAAATAAATCACTCAGAAGGAAAATTCTAGCTAGTACCGCCATAGAATATTACCCAAATATAAATCTACGACCAGGCCTTTTCCCTATTTCACCTTTCTTAACAAAATTACTGCTCACCCAAACAAAAGTACACGACAATATCGTAAAATCAAAAGAAAATGGTTGAATCCGACAACACAGGTATAATGACAATATTCTCCACACGTGACAATAACTGATGTTATTTTCAGTTAACAATATGAAAATAGCGTTCTCTACATTCCTCAAGTTGCTAAGAACATTCGGTTTTTTGTTATTATTAGTTACTTTCTTTAATTAAATTCATTTCGTTTTTTGCTTTGAGAAAGTCCACATTGGACGAAACACGTTAGCAATAACTACAGTTTTCCTATTGTCATTTATATATATATATATATATATATATATATAGAGAGAGAGAGAGAGAGAGACAGACAGAGAGAAATAGAAACGGAGAGAAAAGTACTCCACGAATTTTTATATCATAATTATACACTTCGTCATATATATATAATATGTGTGTGTATTAGCTATTTAGAGAAATAACTTCAATCTCAACTTTGATCTAAAGAATTTCACACTTATTAAAAGACAATGGAACTTCCAGGGATAATTCTAGACTGCGTCGATATCGAATCTTAACAAAATATAAATCTTCGCCTTTAATCTTTTTATATATCCCCACTCCTGAAAGAATACATACTCTCCGAAGCCAACATACCCTCTCACAATTCATAGCCTCTTGTTATTTAAAATATACAATACTTAGATTAATCCCAAATAAAATTGAAATATTCATTGTATAAAAACTTAGATATAATTTACGTACTTTCGTTTTTTGAGATATTAAATGACGTCACTTAACATGTTCTTTAATTTAGCTCTAGAACTTTTGGTTCCTCTCATGAATAATTATGAGCGTTATTTAATTTTAAATTTTGTAAGATCGGTGTACTCAGATTCATTTTGTTTTTCTTGTTGAATTCTTGCACTCGTCTGTTCCAATCTGTAAGATTTTTCCTCTTCATTTTCATTTTGTCTTTCTTGTTGATTTCGAACTGCTATCTCTTCCAAACTGCGAGATCTTCGAGACTCAGTCTCATTTTGTCTGTCTTCCAATTCTCACCCTTGTTTCTTCAAGGTCTTGCTCTCTCTGTTCTTTACATTGATTTTGTTTTCTCTGTTCAATTCGGGTTTTATTACCTTGGACCCGCAACTGCCTTTTTTTCTTGTTTCAACTAATCATTGCCTCTCTTTTGCAATTGCAGTCGGAGATTTTCCCCCTAGAGAGAATTTTTCTTGGGATGCATATAACTCGCGTGATGATTGCGTTTAGCATGAAAGAGTCTTGCCTCTGAGTGTTCACTTCAATATTCACTTATATATATATATATATATATATATATATATATATATGTGTGTGTGTGTGTGTGTGTGTGTGTGTGTGTGTGTCTGTCTGTCTGTCTTTCTGTGTGTGTCTGCCTCTGTCTGTGTTGGATGACATAGAAAGTTGGTTGGATTCTTTTTAAGGAAATACCATTTCTTGTTGTGACTTCTAGAAACCTGTAATCTGTTAGCTTCCGTTTCGTACTCGAAAGGAAAACAAAGAATCTTGGGTAAAGAGATTATTTTCCAGCGTTAAGTTTAATGTGTTCTTATGTTTGAGTTTTTGCTAATACTCTGCTATTTTATTTTCTTAAACTGTAACATTAATAACAACCGGCCTCGACTGATAACTCCTACTAAAGCAAGTCGTACCCACGATAGGTTTCGAACCTATATATATTTTTTTTAATCAAGGATATCTCTCTTTAGACAAAGTGCGGCACTACAAGTGATATAGCAAATTGGCTACTAATTTAAGGAAAGCACATTCTTCGTTGGATCTACATCTCTATCTGCTAATATCAGTTTCCTACCGAAAATGAAAACAATGCTAATTATTCAAAAGTATATTTATCCGACATTATGCCAGTATAATTAGACGTTAGACTGTACACTCAAATAGAAGCAAACAAACCAACATAGATCTATGCATGCATACATATGTGTGCATCTATGCATACACATACATATGTGTGCATCTATGCATACACATACATATGTGTGCATCTATGCACACACACACACACACACACACATATATATATATATATATATATATATATATATATATATATATATATATATATATATGTGTGTGTGTGTGTTTGTGTGTGTGCACGCACGTACATGCGATGTTTTCTCTCCATAATCTTCAGAAATGTTAAGCACAGTAAGTGGTCTTCAATTGTCTTGAAATCTTAAAATATTTTGCAACTATTTTGCCCCATTTCTTATACATGTAAGACGATAACAAGATGGAGACTTTTGGTAAAACAATAAACTTGAGAACAGACATAGTAATCTGAAGGGAGAAAAAAGAACACCACTTGATTGTTAACAAAGAAATTTCTTGATGAACTGGAAGTCTCAAGAGGTGATACATTTAGGGAATGGCAGACAATTCTGACGAGTAATAAAGTAGCGGAAAACGTCATGGTATGAATAAATTTTCAGAAATAAACTCATTGTGTAAATCTACATTCCTTATTCATATGTACTTCAATAAGCCCAGAGCCTAAAAGGAAAGAAAAATATATTCAGTTTACAGAACAACTCTTTATTTATGAACATAATTTATATGTGAATAAATGCATTTAATTTGGTGGTTAATATAACCGTAATTTGCTTGAACATTATACAATACAAGACTCAAATGTTTCTACAAACATATATATATATATATATATATATATATATATATATATATATATATATATATATATATTAGGAAATGAATTATGAAATGAAAGTCCGACAATTATTTTAATATATTTTCTGTTTATACATTATTTTTTTACAGATGCAAATATTTAAGTAAATGGTCTTTTTATAATAAACATTATTAACAACATTTACCGGTCTGAATGTCCGAAAAATCTCATAGAAAATATGTGTCTATGAGATTTCTCAGCGATTCAGGCCGGTAAATGTTTTTAATACTGTTTATTATAATCAGATAATTTAGTTAAATATTTGTATCTATAAAAAATAATGTATAAACTGAAAATATATTAAAATAATTGTCAGAATTTCTATAAAAATTACATATAAACAGAAAATATACCAACACACACACACACACAATATATATATATATATATATATATATATATATATATATAAAATATATATATATATATATATATATATATATATATATATATATATATATATATATATATCAGAAATGAACATTCAGACTACTCTCAGGTATTTTTTTAAATTATAGTGGTATTGGTATGTGCAAAAGTTTTCTAACTTTTCGGGAGGGCTGAGTAGAGGGACCTACTGTTCATACTGTTCCACGACGTCCCTAAACAGTCTTCTTCAGGTTTCGAAATCCGTGTTTTACTCCTACTAGATTGATTGTTAACCAAGTCTTACAATGCCAGCCTGTCCTGTTGTTTAAACTCTTAAATAGCAGGAAATATATATAAATATAAAATATCAAGTGCCCAAAATTAAAGAGCAAATGGGAAAATATGTGAGAATAACACACATAAACCGAATCTCTGACAAGTGAGGTTAAGATAAAAATTGTTTATTGTCTCTTCGTAATTTTCCAAGATGGCCAACCGACGAAAAGTTGACAAACCCCGAAGAGGCGATGTTGTCAAACTGCGGAAGGAAAATCACACAAGTGACCAAATTGCTGAACAGGTGAAGCGTTCCAAAATCTTTGCGACCCGAATTCTGAAACTGCGAAAACGCCGGTGGCTCAACCATTCCAAACAAAGTGAGTAGACCAGGTAATCCAAAGGCCAGAGAAGAGAGGATCATACAACGCCTAGCACTGAAGAATCGTTTACGAACTGCGGCAGACATTTCACGAGAAATTTCAAATGATATTAATGTGTCTCGACAAACTGTATTTATACGCTTGCAAGAAATATGTCATTATCCTATGTGTCCACAGAAGAAACCATTTATACAAAAAAAAGAACAAAGCATGAAGACTGGAATTTACAAACAAGAACGTATTGTAGGTAGAAGAACAGTGATTTTCTAGTGATGAAATTAAATTCAATGTATTTGCTTCTGATGGAAAACAGTATGTATATAAACAAATTGTCAAAAGGTTGAGTTCAAAGTACTCCAAAAAGAAAGCCAAGTGTTTCAGAGGCAACGTCATAGTTTTCGGCATAACTTCAAGTTTGCGTAGGTCACCTCTTGTAGCCTTAACAGAGTTAATTCTACTATGTACAAGAATATGTTAGAAGAATATGTTTTACCGGTATTACAAAATTTTGGGTTTGAAAATCCAGTGTTCATGCAGGATAATGCTCCCTGCCATAAGGCAATGCAGGTTATTGCTTATCGGAACGACCAATGAATAGACGTTATGGATTTGCCAGCTCAAAGTTCTGACATGACCCCCATGGAAGACTTATGGAAGACTTTAGGACAAAATGCCATGGCTAGAAATCCATCAAATGTCGAAGATCTATGGTCAAATTACAGGAGGGATAAAATTATAGTTGACAAATGTCAAAATTCATTGAAAGCCTGTGAACCCCGATCTTTTGAAGTGATTCAAAACAAGGGCCTTAGTAGTAAATATTCATGACATTTTGCATTTGGCTGTCCAATTATTTATTATTAAACACATTGTTTTGGTCTTTAATTTCTGACACTTGATATTTGAGTTAAAATTAACTGAATTTATAGCTGTTTCTGTATCATATAACTTAAAAATTTCAAGCTCAACTGAACTACCATGTAGTGAAAATTTCAGAACAATCGCAATTATATTTTTGGAGATATAGAAGTTTTATTTTTCCTTAACTTAGAACGCTACTGTACACACACGCACACACACACATACAAACACACACACACACACACACACGCACGCACACACACACACACATATATATATATATATATATATATATATATATATATATGTTTAAAGGTAGTGAGAAACCGCAAACGTAATTGGTGGTAATGTGGATTTTTAAAAAATATATTATTCTTTATTTTCCATAATTTTGCTACATGTGTTTCCTGTCTCGTGACCTTCAAAGAATGAATATTTCCATATATTATTAAAAGGAATTAATTTTTCTTATTTTTTTCGATATTAAATATTCTCGAAATTAGACATTCTATTTTTGTGTACTAGTGAACCAAATGTCTTCCTTGAATTGGCAGTGAAAAACTTCTGCGTGAAGGGTAATAAAAAATTAAGACTGGTCCGAGAAACGCTGAGAAAGATATCGATGTTCTTATCTTTTAATGACCACTGTGTGTTCTTAGATCTATTGCCATTTTTTGTGTTCTTGACAGCATGCGTACGCATACGTATATCCCCTCTCCATACATACATGCTGTCTTATTATAAGGAATTAGTATACACATATGTACACATGCATACATATACACACACATACATACAAATACATACAAAAACACACACACTCCCTATGTTGTGTAGGGTTCGCGTCTGTGCCAATGAGCAGTTTTGTTCTTAACATGTGTATATATATATATACCTGTACGCGCATGTACTTACGCACTCCCTCTCTATACATACATATTGTCTTATAAGAAATTAGGATACACACATAGAAACGCATAAACACACAGACATACATAAATATATGCGTACATACACACACACTTCCCATGTTGTGTAGCGTTTTCACGCATGTCTATGAGCAGTCTTGTTTTTACCAATATGCGTAGACATATTCGTGCTCCACATATACCCAAGTGTGAGTGTGTGCACATGAATGTGAGTGGTTTGAACGCTGTATCTGGCCATTATGTGCGCATGTTGTGTGCTTCTGCCTGTGGGGCTACGATCTATTTAGTGCTGGTTAAAATTTGTTTATGAAGTATTTTTTTCTTGTATTTTCACCCTCGTTACATTTATAGATGTGTTGTGATATAAAGAGTTTTCTGTTGTCTGGTAATTTGATGTTGCTTTTGTGTAGACCCTGTTGTTTAGTTGTTGGCTGATACCTATATATGACTTCTTGCATTTTGTGCACTTGAGTGTATAAATTACATTTTTGGGGTTGCAGTTTAAATTTTCATTTCAAAAGTGTAGGAGTTTCCTTCTATAATGATATCACAAATCCCACGTCTATTTTGCTGCATTTTGTGACTCCCTGTATTGTGTGTTGGTTAAATTTAGATGAGGTTAATATGTGTTTTAGGTTTTTAGATTGGCCTTTGCTTTTAAGTATTTTGGTTGTTTTCAGTGTATTTTTCAGTTTATTATTCTTTCTAAGTAGGTCTAGTATTTTTTGTAATTTTTCTGAATAATTCTGGATTGTTTTGTTGTATGTTGAGACATACGCTAGAGTTTGTTCGACGTTATATTTCTTTGGATTTCGTAGTTGGTCTAAAGGAATCTCTTACGAGTTCAAAACCTTTGTTTATTAGTGTTGTGGAGTAGCCTCGTTCTTTTAGAGTTTTATGTAGTTCTTCTAGGCAAGTTTTTCGGAGGTGTCTATCAGTCACTATAATACAAACTCTGCGTGCTAGAGAATAGGGATGGATTTCACACAGCTTTTTCGGTGATGACTCTTGAAACGAAGATATTGTTGGGTGTCTGTAAGTTTGTGGTAGATATCTGTGATTATGTGATTGTTTTTATTTGTAATGAGTATATCTAAAAAATGTTAATTCGTTGAAATTATATTCTTGGATGAATTTGATTTTTGGGTGTAAGTCTTGAAGAAGAGTGCGGAATTGTTTAATATCACCCCATGAGGATTTCCAGAAAATGAAGCAATCATCTAAGTATCGTTTCCAGTGAAGTGAAGTGAGTTTTTATATTTTTCCCATATATTTGCTCTATCTTTTCATAGAGGTTTTCTTCTAGGTAAGCTAATGTTAGAGTGGCATATGTTGGTGCCATTCTTGTTCCAATGGGGTACCTAGGGTTTGGATATAATTTTGTTGTCTAATTCAAATGTGGTAATTTTTACAATTAGGCCTATACTATCGATAATAAATTCCTTAGTGAATCTGGGATGTAGGGTTTCTGGATATTTTTCAATCCAGAATGAGATGGCTTTTTTACCTAATTCATGGGGTACGTTCCCGTATAGGCTATTAATGCCATAATTTGTCATAAGTGTTCCAGGATCTACTTTTTGTGGTATGGAATTAAGGTAGTGAATACACACACACATATATATATATATATGTGTGTGTGTGTGTGTGTGTGTGTGTGCGCGCGCACGTGTCTTAGAACATTTAAATAACCCTAACTTATGACACAAGATAAATGAATTGATGGTTACATGAAGACTTAAAATTGAATATCTACTTAAATACGTTGAGAAAGATTAATTTTTAATGTAAGTTAAGGTTTTTTTTTTATGTAAATTACTATTTATCTTGAATCTAAATTAATGTTTTTAAATAACAACAACTAATCGCCTTTTAATTAAAAAAATAAAATAATTAAAAATGAATATACACAACTCAAAAATAGTTATTATTTTTACATACATATATAAATCCCACTGATTTTAATTGCCAAATGAAATCTAATGCAAATCCCTTATATGTCCACCCAAATTCTAATCACCCTCTGTCTATAATCGAGCACATACCCTTCTACATATATAGAATTAGTAATAACTCTTCCAGTGAAGATATATTTTATAAACATAGCACATTTTACAACTCTGCCTTGCAAAATAGTAGCTATAAGTGCCCAGACATTAAATATAGTAAATAAAACAGTGCTAGTAAGAAAAAATAGAAAAATAGAAATAGAAAAATCATTTAGCACACCCACTCCGTTTAAACAAATGGTTGGTACTAAGTTAGTACAGAAGTTTTTCAATTTAACTGAGAAACACTTCCCAAGAAATAATCATCTTAGTAAGATTTGTAATAAAAATACACTTAATATAAGCTATAGTTGTACAGATACCCTTGGACAAAATTTAAAAAAACACAATAATAAAATTTTAAATCAACACTTAAACATAATAATAGGCATTCCAAAGCAACACACATTTATGATACCAACTTCTGTAATTATAGAAATCCTAACGACTGTCCATTACAAAATAGGTATCAGTGTGATTTCCTTGCTTTCCTAAGTACGATTCCATTTGGAGAATATTTAACAGTTAAAAATTTTTATATCGGTTTTGCCAAAAATTAAATCTATATGGTACCAACACAGATTATCTTTTAACAAGAATGCGTACCATAATAGAACGTCTCTTTATAAATATTTTTGGCACTTATAAGTTAAAAAAAACTCCTACAGTAAAATAGAAAATATTAAAAAGAAATAGAACTTGAAATCCCTTACATGATCCACGTTCTCTGTGTTTACAAGAAAAATTGCATGTTATAAGTTTTCCTAATAATAATGATCTGTTAAAGCAAGGAAATGAATTAACGGTGTTACGCCGGCATTGTCTACCTTTTACCTTTAAATACAGTTAAAAATGTTTCATAAAAAATTATGTATTACAACTGTATAGTCATTATTTTATTAGTATATAATAGTCCACCCAATATTTATTTGATTTATTCAACTTTAATATTGCCATATTTTACCGTGTATTCAGCATAATTAGCACCGGATATAGATGTTCCAGATTTTTAATTTTGAATATTGGCCCCTTTAAGAAGCATCCTGAGTTTATTTTCAATTTTAAAAAATTGTTTCTTATAACTTTATGCCTGATTCAACAAAGTGGCACATTGTAATTGGCTACATCCATAATACATTTGTCGCTGCAATGTTACCTAAAATCGTTGTATGACTTGTCTAAGGATCAGTTTTATTTGACATGTAAAAATAACCCACCCACCGCTACCCTCTGACCTTATTTTTATAGTTTAGCGTTGATCAAACGTTTAATTTGTTAATCTGGACATACCCACAAGTATATTTTTCACTCTAACATTATGCCACCTATAACTTCCGAATAGATGTAACGATTTGTTTGTACATTTGCCAAATAAATCATTTTTATCACAAGTAATTTACCATCGCCTGAAGAAGAACAATCATAGTATGGAAACATGGAATCTTCTGTGTCGTGTTATAAAATGTTTTTATTGTAATCTATTATAATAAGAAATATTATAATAATAATTAGCTTTACTTTGTATTGAGGACATTATTTTTAAGTAAATGTTACGAACTCTGGATTTTTACTCCATCTGTTCTTTCTCTTATATATATATATATATATATATATATATATATATATATATATATATATATATATATATATATACCTTGCATTGCAAATCTTAATTTAATCCCTAAATTAATATATAAATAAATGTCTTCTTTTTACAGATAATTGGAAAGCTTAATTAAACTATATGTTCATTAAGGAAAAATTTTATTAAATCAATTACAACCACTATCAAAGATTTTTATCAAGCTGGAATGAAAATATTAATGTATTTTTCAATTACTTGTTTATATTGTTAGTAAATATAAAAATCTGGATTAAGACCGTACAAGGCAGTAAATGGCTATTAACTCACAATGAGAATCTCTCTCTCTCTCTCTCTCTTACTCACTCTCTTTCCCCAAGGCAAAAGTCAGAATACATCGAGATCCCAGATATTTATTTATTTTTGCTTGTTTTACTCCAAGAATTTAGTCATCATTTACTCATCATCCACATAAAACCAGATCGTGAAATAATGGAAAAATATTATTCTTTATGTTTCCATCACTTTTGTTAATAAATATCCCACATTGTTGTAACAGAAGATCTGAAAAAATAGTCTAGACATTGTAAGAACCTGGACACACACTTATTAGCGATTAAATCATTTTCTAAGAATTTCCGGCTTAGAAAATTGTTTTCTTTTTCAATTAGAGTATCATTTTTTTCAGTCAAAACTGTGGTTTGTCTCATTACGGGTTGCAACTAATGCATTTAATGTATTGCTTTGTAAAATATCATTTTGGGATCCTATAATCTTTTATTTAATTTCGTTAAGGTTTCTCTGGTATATTCCCTGTGGCAATTATTACATGTAACCGAAAAATTTCCCTCAAATGTTTGCTTATTTTTTAGTTTTGCATTAAGTTGCAACAAATTTTATGTTTAGTTTAGATAAATCCTTTTCAATAGTAGTTTTGATAGAGTTAATGGGTAGAGCAATATATTTTTATTTTGAGGGTTCGTCAGGTTAGTATATATATATATATATATATATATATATATATATATATATATATATATATATATATACCCCAAAACACATTATCTTTAAACTTTAATTCCCAGCGTCTCTTGTTCGTGTATTCACTTCAACATAAATATTAGCCCTAATGATCGATACACGTCACACAAGGTTTTCCTTGTCAACTACGATCATCTATAAGATGAATACAACGCTAATCGTCATCTCCTTGAATCGTGTTATTTTATTGTTCTCTCTCTTCAGTATTTTCTCTCAATTATCTTTTTTGTTATTATCAGTAACCCGTTATTTATCAGTGTATTTATAGCCTTACATAGGGTGAAATGGTTTTAAAAAATATTATAATAATTTATTTGTTTACATAAGATTTTATTCTTGAACTCGTGGTTTGTTACTAATATTATAAATATACATCTAATGGTTATAGAACTGTAGTTATTGATTTATTTAATGCTTGATATGTAAAAATTGCCATCGGTTATAAGAAAGTTAATAACTTTACAATATCTCATTTCTTTTTTGAGTTTATAAGTCAGGCGAATACAGTGTTATCAAATGAACAGAAAAAAAAACTGAACAAAGATCAGAGAAGAATGACAAAAGAAACGGGAATCTTGAGAACATTAAAAGAATTCGCCGTACAAATGTCATAAAAAGTGAGTTAGAAAAAGAAAAACTTTAAGAAGCAAGAAAATTAGATTAACTAGCTAGAAAATATTTGAAGACGTTGTGTTGTAAATGTAAACAAAGAAAAAAGATGCAGAATATTAAGAACATTGGGAAAAAAAAAACTGGAAGCAACCAATCCTCCACTTTTAAGTAAACATCACAGACTGAAATGCATTAGTTGGGTAATAATAACTCCAGATTTCTCAACGGTAAGCATATTTATAAATCTATAGGGCTACATTGAATGGTCATTATTGTTATGATAGATGTTGACTTGCTCACGGAATCAGTCATCAAAAGCTAATTTAGAAGAAAACTGTGTGGGAGGTCGTTTTAGGATTTTGGTAACTATATGTCTTGCGAATTGGTGAAATATTTCAAGATAGATGCGAATAATATGGTTTCCGTCAGGTATTCAGTCAAGCCGATGAAGCCATACGTTACAGACCATCCTTCCTCGCATTCTATAAACCTATTCTTGCCTTGACACAAAAGGTTTTCAAGACAACAAATTGATGAAATTTACCCCCTCCATATATTGTTACATATAGAAAGTGTATAGTCAATCATAAAAAAAAAAAATTATGAGTTAGTGAATAATATTAAAAAAGACTATTTCTGTTGCAAATATTGGGAAAGACAAGAGTAGGAAATTTAACAAAATCAATGTAAGAATGATAATGGAGTTAAAATGTTAAGATATCAATATTAACCGGAACTATATTCTAATTCTAATCTATTCATGTGTATACGACATTATTAATCGAATATGCATCTTCGGCCTTTGACTTATGGTTTTATACATCAATAAAAATTATTAAGCATTTAAAATATTTGGATTGCAAAATCTAACAGCTCCTATGTCGATATTATTAATAAACTTAAATGTAGTAAGCTGAAAATTATACGTTGTCTTCGTGATCGTTTAAGTGCCGTCTGCATTAATGATGTGGTCCACCATGGCTCTCCAGAAGTTACTGGCCCTTGTAATTCTGTGCAACGTGTGACTCTTTACGACCTCTCTGTATATCTGCTTTGCTATTCATTTACGCAAACTATTTAGATCGGTTACACGCTATTTTCCCTCTGACCATTCTGATTTTAGTATGTCCTATGAATGTCAAATTTGTCAAGTCCTCTTTCCCCATTATATTTACCAGAAATGTTAACATTTGCTTTATAAATTTAAGTCACAATCTACTTCAAAAATTTTAAAAAACTTTCATTGTTTCTCACATGTTCTGTGCATATACCCGTCCGTAAAACCAGATAACTGTCACTTCGACTGTTCTTCATCTGTAAGAAAATTATACAGAATTCAATGATATAAAGGAGGATAGATATTACAAAGAAAATTTTCTTCTGGCAATAATTTTCAAATCTCTTTAGGATTTTGCTTGATTTGCTTATTTTGCAGCTTTCTGTGTCACATTTCATCGTCTGGTCCGACATTATGAAAACTGTTATATTTCTGCACCTACATGATTTTCATGTCTACAGTACAAGGGTCTCCCTTGGACTGTCTCATTTGTTGATAACTCTACATCCTGTCTTATAGATAATGTTTAACAATGCTTTCTCTCTTTTGTTTCCTCTTTTGTTTCCTCTTTTGTCTAAAAGTTCTTTCAATTTTCTCTCTGAATGTGATATAAATACAGTAACAATTGAGTATTTTATATTGTCAGGATTTTATCCACTGATACGGTGGTATTTCTAGTTCGCTTTGGTTCATATCGTTCGATTAGTAAAATAAGTCCGGTTCACGAACGCATACTTGCTTCGACCTTTCTCTATTTTTGTGTATTGGATCAACTATTATTCTATCCCCCATGCAGGCAGATTTTTCCCAGTAAATGATACTGTTTATTCTAATATCCTATATTATATTTTGCTAAATCTATGAATCGGAGGTAGTTTTTACACACACACACACACACGGCTCCGTACTTTCCCTGACGATCCGTTTAGGTGAAACCTAGGTAGGTTTGTCTGGCTCACTAGGTATATATATATATATATATATATATATATAAGAATGTTTTCCTTGTACAAGTCATACTACTTAACACATGGCTGGGGGAAGAAAGGTAGACCCATATATTTCCCAAGTGTATTGGTGTGTAAGTGAATAAAATGAACACGATTGGAGTTGGAACTCGGCTCTGACATCCAATTCCGAGCCGTTATCAATTACACCACCCGCACATCCGAGCTTACTGAAACTGGTGTTCGCAAGCAACCACACATCAAGATACTAACCAGGCTCAGCATTGCTTAACTTCTATTGTTATACGAGAACCGGTGTTTTGACGTAATCTGGACGTAATATTTGTAGTATTTCTTTTTTTTGTCTGTTGTGAGTGTTCCCTTTTTACATTGTTGCTCTCTCTCATACACGCACACGCCCACCCACACACATATACATGTATGCATGTATGTAGAGAGAGAATGCTAATTTGAAGAATAGATAGATAGATAGATAGATAGATAGATAGATAGATAGATAAAAATAGGGACACAAAAAAATGAGATAAGCTACCGGAGATAAGATATGAACGTACTTTGATTAAAATCACAAATTTTAGTTCCGTTTAGTCCGATGTGTAAACTTTCGCACTGAAACATTAGGAAAGGCATGAACTCCCCTTCTCCTAGACAACTATAGGAGAAATAGCTGAGTAGACTGGTAGTTAAAACTTGGGTTTTAACCAATGGATGAGAACAACTCCTCTGGCTTCAAACCCTTGTTTAATAGTAATAAGAACCATTCCATTCTCTCAACCAGGATCAAATAATAATTCACAAATAGTAACAGAAAAAAGTAATCTGTGATGACGCATAAACGCCTACATCCTTAACGTACGTGTCATTAATTCTTTTAAAAAGTCTGTTGGAATTCTAAATACGTGGATAATCAATCGATCAGCAAGCCCACTATGCTCTTAATAATTAATGAGACTCGTTTAATAACTTAAACTCTAATTGCTAATGAACTCGCACACGTTATAGACACTAGAAGTTCATTCAGTGAATTGTAGAATTACATGATAACTTAATAAGTTTCTCTTGCTAAGGAATTTACTCATCGCGAGTTCAGTATAAACATAAATGTGTTTCATATTCAATCAACAATTGGGTTTGAACAAATAAATCATTATTTATTGCATGATCCATGTATCCATTATGTCGCTCTTGTAAAGATAATTAATAAAGACATTAAACTGACTCTTCTCTTCAATTTCCTGTAAAATCCCAAAGATTTTTTCCGAAACTGATATTTCGGTCAATATTGTAAATAACCCTATTCAGTCGTTAGAGTTTATATTAGTTGCTGGTCTTTGAAATCCACTTTTTTAGCAGATTTTCTTTGTGCAACGTACGGAACGTATGCGAAATGTTTTCAGACTGATTCTTGATACCTCAAAATTCCATGATGAAAAAATTCAGCTTTTAAATTCCGATCTGACGATGGCACTTTACATTCTGAACTAAATGAATGGTTTTCTTGCTTTAAAACTAACTTCTAAATATACCTCTATGCAGTCATAAAAATTTGAAATTTTCTATGCAGTTCGAATAAATAACAATTTAAATTTTTGTATTTTTCGGAAAAAAGAATCATTATTATTATTATTGTTATTATCATTATAATAATGATAATAACAATAATAATAATAATGATTATTATTATTATTATTATTATTATTATTATTATTATTATTATTATTATTATTTTCTTTGATTTCTGTCGTTTACACATTTCTTTCCTGGTCCCGCCAAGAGACCTAAAGTTAGAAATGGCATCATAACATTTTCCACTGACCAATTAAAAGAAACATATATTTTACATAGATAAAGCCCTTTGTAAGGTGTAGTCTGTACTCGTCAGAACAATGTTTTGTATTTCTTTAAGACATGGGCTTCCAAGCATCCCTTCAATTAGTATACTCGAATCTTTTCCAACATATCCCAGGGCGCCAACTACAACAGGGATTGTTGATGTCATCATGTACCACATTTCAGAGATTTTGATTTCAAGCTCCTTGTATTTTGATAACTTTTTGAAGATGCATTACAGTCTGCAGGGACTGCCATATCATTATTAGAGACCGCAAACAGACAAAACAATGCCTCCTTATGGAGACATTTTTTTTGTCTGTTTGCGGTCTCTAATAATAATGCCTGGGCGGTTATTTTGATTGTTTTGTCTGTGTGTATTGTGTAGTCTCATAAAATGTTTACAGGTCCTATCTCCGTAACCGGTCTGGGTGGTTTTCATACAAATTTCTTTCAGTTTCCTTCCCGTAAGGCTTGCAGATTTTCCAGTGCAGATATTGGTCCAATCTGTCATGCCGGGTTTTCTATTCAGTGGGTGCCAATACCGCGCAACCTGATACAAGATGATCGATTGTTTCCGGTTATTTTGTTGTTGTTGTTGTTATTATTATTATTATTATTATTATTATTATTATTATTATTATATTAAATGTGATGTCTACTCGAACTGCGTTATTGATGCTCTGTATACATGGTACGAATATCACCTGAATTATTTCACAAATGGTAATGGAGTAACTTTAGCGTAGAATTCGCCAACCCTCACAGAATGGAAAATTGATGCAACTAGAACAGATATAGCCATAAACAATTTCAGCAAAAGAACCTGCCAACTAATTGATATGTCTTACCTGTAGGTAAGACATATCAATTAGTTGGCAGGTTCTTTTGCCAACTAATTGGCAATTGATAATTTTGCCAACTAATTGATATGTCTTACCTGTAGGTAAGACATATCAATTAGTTGGCAGATTCTAATATTTATAAAGAGAAGAATTTCAGAACTGTCAAATTATAAGGATATGCAAATAGGGAAATATGGAAAATTAAAACTACAATTCTACCTGTTGTGATAAAGACAATTGGAATGATAAATAAGGATAGTGAAAATCACATGAAGTAAATTTCCTGGATACATCAGCATCTCAGTTTACTTTGTACGGAACTGCAGTTGTCATCCTTACAACCCTTTCGATCTAAGCGAAACGATCCAAATATACATAGATAGCTCTCTTACAGTGCTATCTTTACTCATAGACACCAAATGGGAATTCGCAATTAAGTTGCCAGAATGTGCGGCATTGAGGCTACTGTTGCTACAATTATCATCGGGGTACCTGGCTCTATACGAACGAACCTAATATCGTACACTGAGAAAATCCGAATAAATCCTTGTATTCCAAGCGTCACTCGTTCGTGCGCATGTGTAATCGCACCAGCATCAGAAATTTTGTCTGATGAAGTCCTAAAGAACGAAACGCGTCAAAAGAAAATATTTTTTATTTTGTCATATATTTTCCCCATATAAATAATCATAAAAAGAAATCTTCAAAAATATAGGAATTAACCGAGAAAACCATCGTAGAAGAAGCAGATATTCTAGACATTAGACTCATTGTCAGAAAACCTACATATCAGCCGTATAGTTAAAACCAACTACAAAGCATTTTACATACAAGAATTTCCAACCAACCATCAACAATAATCAAGCAGATCGTATAAGGAATTAACTGTAGGTTTCCTGACAATTCTTCTAATTAAGCTATTTTTAACATAGCCAAAAATGTTTATGAAATACCACTAAAGGATGGCGGATTTTCCGCAATACACACGTTCACAACACACATCACAAAAGAAGCTACCAGAAAACGAAACATCAAGAAACAAAAAAAACTTAAAGACAAATGTAGGAAATATATACATTAAAGTCATCTTCCAACTCTTTACTTGTTCAAGTATTCTCAAAATATACAATTAAAATTTCAAAATATACAATTAAAAATCTGCTGTTGTTGCCCTGAGAACATGACACAGAAAATAAAAAGCACCACATAACATATGTATCAGATTACCCATGTCAACCAAATATTCAAATAAATACAGAACAAACTGTGGATATCTATTAAATGTCAATTATCTGCAGAGTAATCTAGTATACAATGCCCCGAACGAAGAGGAAACATGCACAGGAATACCTTAAAGATTCTGTAAAAAGAATCGAGGGAACAATAGCATCCTTGACGAAAATAAACTACTAAATAAAAATCAAAACTTATCAATTAAAATTTATCAATTAAAAATTATTAAATCAATAATTTTGAGTGCGTTATCTAAAAGATGGAGAACGAAAAATTCATATTTGGTAAAACGTCATTAAAGAAATAAAAATAGATATATTATATAAAACTCAATTAAAGTAACGTTCTTTAAATTATGAATGCATTAAACAATCATGTCCTAATTATATAGACAAGCAGTACGAATAAAACTATATATACTTAAAAATAATAATAATAATAATAATAATAATCAGATGCAAATAATTGATAAATGAATATAAATTACGCTGAAGTAATTAACAATATATGGAGGTAATTTACAAGTTAAAACCCCTATCCAACAGCTAAGAAATAACCCATTTCCGGCTCATTATTTCTAATTAATAGCCGAATAACTGCAAATAACGATTTCCGCCTATACAAAAGACATTAGAATAATACAATACAATGGAAATAACTTATTTTACTAACCCTAATGCCTCAATGACTAATATATATATACATAAATAGTTGAGTTACTATCCAACCCACTTGTTCTGAAGACTTGTGGTTAAACATCAAACATTGCTTAACCATCCAGTGCTGAAATCCGTGTCTACATAACTTATATTTACATACTCTCTTATTCCCCATATTACCCTTATATTACACTTAAACCCTATGGATATCGCATCACTTGAAACCGCACACACACACACACATATATATATATATATATATATATATATATATATATATATATATATATATATATATATATATATATGTGTGTGTGTGTGTGTGTGTGTGTGTGTGTGTATTTCGTGAAATATATCTCTTTGATGGTTTAGCACATATCGGAATATTTTTAGCCGGGAATCCGTAGGCATTTCTAGCATTTCAACATCATACCCTGCTTCTTCACGGTGACCCAGTCGATATTAATTGGATATCGATTTCTCTGTCATCCGTCAGCTAATAGAGTTGTCATCATGTACAAAAATACTGCGACTCGTCTAGCATTTTATAAAAGTCCAGTCACGAAGAACTTCAGTTTCTACGTGTTCTTGCATAAAAAAGGGGACCAAGCGCAGTAACCGTTTCGCTCTCTTAAGGAATAGCGTGTAATACTCACCATATATAAACACGTAAAGTCAATATTTAGCATTAATAATGCATTGCAAACTAAAAATCATATGAATATTTCAAGGGGCATTGCAATAAATAAGGATGCCTTTCAATAACTAAGTAACATCTTAAGAGATATAAAACGACATAAGATTACTGCTATACTATATAATATCAAATTTACTATAAGATAATGATCGCTTAACAGATGCGGTTGAACTGATATGAGCAAAGAAACCAAAGACAAATATCTGAGCAATGTGGATTTCTGATAGAAAACAGGAACTATAAAGAAACTCTGAAAGGTAAAAATTAAATTTCTGTTTCAAATAACGTGGAAAGAGGGACGATAAAAATTCAAGAGTCACTTACAGCATCAAAATGTTCTGAATTGATTTAATAAATAAAAGAAATAATATATTTTACCTTTTCACATGGATAAGCAAATGCGGATGGCTTCCTATATATATACTTAGAATTTGCTAATATTACAATAAATAATAATGTTCGAACACACACACACATATATATATATAACGTCATCCACAAACAGACTGTTTCGCTGTTACACAACTCATCAGTGTGGCTAGAAATCCGGTTGCCTCTAGCTCGGATCGAAACCCGCTGGAGATTCTACCACTTAGCCGTCGGCGAACGGGAGGGAAGTAGGTTGATTTTTAGCGTATTTATTTTTAGAAACACGCCCAGTGACTGACAGTGACTTGCTATATTAGCTATATTAGTCATTGTTTACAAACCCATACCTACTCCCTAGAGAGCTCAACTGAAATTAATACTTATTTCAGGAGCCAATATAACGTCATCCACAGACAGACTGTTTCGCTGTTTCACAGCTCATCAGTGTGACTAGACATCCGGTTTCCTCTAGCGATACATATATATATATATATATATATATATATATATATATATATATATATATATATATATATAATAAATGTTGTACATGATTTCACATGTTTAGATTGTTTTGTATATGATGTTAAAACAAAATGGAAAGTCAATTTCCCTAGAATAACTATATTTACATTGACGGAGAATAAATGCATATGTCATTTTTCAACATAACACAGTAATGCATTTCGGTCGCTCATTAAGCTCCATCTACACCCACTTGTTGGGTCTTACCATCCCAGCTGACCCTGCGACTCAAGTTTCTCCTTTAACAAGATGTAGTCATCAAACTGCTATTTGAATTTCTTGTGAACAGAGCAGGACGTAAGTTTCAAAATTAATGCTTTGTCTTTTGCTATTCGGTTCGTAGTGGTGGACACATGTCTTGTCGCCTGTCACGATTCGAACCAAGATCCATAGCTGCACACATGTTCTTTTCGCTTTAAAGCTAATACATCTTACGTTAATTCATGATGCGCGACCCATACTGTGCCAACATTTGATGATGGATTTCTATATGTTGGTCTCTGTCTCTGCGCACAAAAGGCGCACTATGGCGCTTTTTCCATCACTGTGGGAAGCATTCATACGTCTGACCTCGTTGCTCCTTAATAGTCGCTCAAACGATGGAATGTTAAAAGTGGCTAGCCACCCATCATCACCTGCGTACAGGTGGTACCACACGACTGCTTTCCCATGTTTTTTTTTTTATTTTAACGAGGAATGTCCAAATATGATTATTTTTTTATTCATTTTGTGATTTACGTTTATAGCATTTATTCAAATCTTTTTCAATATGATATATTTTTCTTTTATTTTCCAGACGGTTTCCGTGGCTGTATCTGTGCTGACTCTGAGTGCTATCTCCATCGAGAGATGGTATGCTATTTGCCATCCGCTCTCTTTCAAGAGTACCCCGTCACGCGCCCGCAACATCATTTTCTCGATCTGGGTCTTTTCAGCTTGCGTCGCTGTACCTGACTTGATCACTGCCCAACTCTACCACACCTTACCGGCGTACTACAACGACGTAAAGTTACTCTTGTATTGCCGCCCAAGTTGGTCCGAAAGGTCTCAGTTCATTTACCAGATGTTCCTCTTAATCGGTCTCTACTTCCTGCCGTTTTGTCTGATGGCATTTACCTACACAATGATCGCTCTGGTTCTATGGCGTGAAGATATCCCGGGAGTGAATGAGACGAGCAGAGGTAAGTATAGAAAGAAAATATTATTCGACTAGTATTCTATTAGTTTCCCTATAGGCCTGGTAAATAAGCCGAACAAGATCACCGACTAGTGTTTATTTAGTAAGACTGAGAGCTTTTTTTTTTAATATCACACAGCATCTCTCTTTACTTTTTTCTTTATTTCTTTCTTTCTTTTCCCTACTCATTGTTTTGTTTGTTCTTTCTAGCCTAACGTATATATATATATATATATATATATATATATATATATATATATATATATATATATATATATATATATATATGTAAGTATGTATGTATATATATATATATATTATTTTGGTGATTGGTTTTATATGTATATATTTATAATTACTATGCATTTATTATCCACATTCTCTCATTAATTGTCTACATAAATCGTTCGATTCCCCTCATATATATATATATATATATATATATATATATATATATATATATATATATATATTTTTAAATAAATAATTATATATATATATATATATATATATATATATATATATATGACAATCTGTTTCATCCTAAAACACAATCTACAGGTCATGAAGTTAGTGACCAAACATAAAACAGACAGCCGGCACGCGCTGTTGACCCTCAGTGTCCATTTTTATAGAACATCCGCTCTGTGCCTCTTATTGAGAAATTTGACCGATAATTATAATATGCATTAAACTACATTTTCTATCACCATTCTCTCTGGAATTTCCACAATATAAATTTATGACCTTCATATCTGATAGTTTCTTCTCTTCTTGAAAAAGAACTTGAAATTTTCAAACTTTTTGAGGGCTCTAAATAAAGCCATCCAAAATTATTGATTCTTTCAAATTTATTATCACCATTATTACTTTCATTCATGTGAGAATGTTCACATGAAATTGTTGATTATTTTCGCTAGAATTAAAGTCGATTCGGTTTCATTTATTTGGGGTTTCTATTAAAATGGAGCGCTTTTAGCGTTTGTATTATTCTTTAATGAATTTATTTATATATTTTTAAGATAAGTAGATTATTTGATAAATATAAGATGAATTATAAATTTATTTCGGTGCAAATTTTTCGATTTAGATATTCCAATATTTGTTGCAAATTCTTATCATTGTGGAATTGAATTTAAAGAAACCTGATGCGTTTCGCGATCAATTAACCATTTAATTTAATTTTGCAAACGAAAGGCAAAAAAAAAATCGAAAATTTGGCACATTTCAAAGCTTCAAGATACATGTGAAGTGCAGAAAAATTGTGAAGGACCAATAAAAAGTAGAAAAGAGAGAAATAAATAAATGAGAAACAGATTAGAAAATGGCAGAAAGAAAGAAAGAAAGAAGAACAAGAAGACGAACTACAGGAGGAACAAGAAAAGAGAAAAAGAATGAAGAAATGAAAAGTGAAGATAAAAAAGGATAATTATATTAAAGGAAACCGGGGGAAAGGGAATAATATAAGCATAGAAAGATAACACGAGAATAGAATAAAATAAAACAAAAGAGTCATTTGATAGAAAGAAGGAAGGAAGGTGAAGACGAACGAACAAGAAAAGAAGGAGAACGACAAAAAAAAACAAAAAAAACAAGAATATAGAAAGCAAGAAATTAATGATAGTTAAAGAACGAAAGAGGAATAGAAGAATAGATTAATGGATCCATTGAATGAAAACCAGACGTAATCTCTGTTCTTGTTGAACCGGCTTAATGCTCGTGGGAAACTGGAAACCAGATGATGGTTACAAGAACAGAAAAAAGCAATGCTTCATCACCCGACATTTTTTAGTGAGTAATTTGGTGTTTGTGTCAACCTGGTGAGATTGAAGAGGGCTGACGCTAGCACCAAGTTTTACTCATTAAGCAGAAAAAAAACAGTTCTGATTTTGGTGCTGTTAACATATCCGAACTACAGAGAAATATGTAAAAAACATATTGAGAGAAAAAAAATGCAGGAGATGAAAAGGAAGCAATCAACATCACCCTCCAAAAGGGCAAGACCGGCGGAAAAAAAAACTTTAAGGATTTTCGTGATTTTTATGCGACAATATATTTAAGATTTACATCTTGTTGCTTTTAAATAAGTGAGATGCAACAACTCAGAGAGTAACAAACTTCGTAGCTTTGAGGAACAACTTAGCACTAATGATATATATATATATATATATATATATATATATATATATATATATATATATACATACATACATACATACATACATATATATATATACATATATATATATATACATATATATATATATATATATATATATATATATATATATATATATATATATATATATATATATATATATATATATATATATATATATATATTAAAAAGAAGAAAGAAACCGCAAACGTTTTTGGTTTTAATGTGGATTTTAAAAAAATATTATGTTTTATTTTACATAATTTACTACACGTGTTTCCAGCCTCGCGACCATCATCAGGCAAAGGGTTAAGATTTCCACATCGTATTTAAAAATAATTCTTTTTTTTCCTTTATTTTTTTCGATGTTAAATATTCTCGATATGAGACATTTTCTTTTTTGTGTTACTGACCCAAACGTCTTTCTTGAACTTGAGAAAAAAGCATTACAGTTGCCATATATATTATTTCATAATTTCCATAAGTTGGGGTTCGAATAAATTTTAACTTCGCCAATATTTAGAAAATATATATCACTATGAATATAATAGATCGAAATTTCTAAAACTTACGCGAATTTTTCAAAGCTAAATACGCAAATTTGAACAATTCCTTAGAAAATAAGCAAACATTCAGTGAGGACGAATAATTCTGTTAACAACTGAATATATATATATATATATATATATATATATATATATATATATATTAATCTGTATTTTGAATTCTCTGTACATTGCTTGGCGAATTGGGTATTGATTTCTTTTTATCAAAACCAATGTATTTTTAGGGTGACGTTAATTTCCCCTAATAATGCGGTTAATGACACGAAATGTATTAATTACAATTTGAAATTTATTTATATATAAATATGCACTGTAAGTATCAAATTCTCCAAACATCTTTTCTCATTATGTGTCAAATCTGATTCCAAATATAAAGTTATATTTAATTCCCAATATCCTGTCATATTTTGATTACACACTTTGTGCACGGAATTCACAGGATCCTGTGAAGAAAGTGTTTAATAGTCACAAATCAGTAGGAGGTTTTATATTATGTAACAGTTCATCTTATTTGTTTGGCTTCTTTGGTTTTTGCATAAATTAAATTATGGATTTACACTTTCAATAAACTTAAATCAAAGTGATATACTTAAAAGTGAGTAATGGATTACATGGTATCAGTAGTTTCTGGTATCATCGCATTACTCGCCCGAATCTAGTTGGTAGATGTTCCTCTGAACATAACTAATATTCGGGGCGTGGTCTATGGCGGCTCCAAAAAGCCTTTCCCTCGTCCGTTTCAAATCACCTTTTATTAACCAGTTATATGAATCCTTAATTCCATTTTTTAACCAGTCACTCTTAATTCCTTGATATATCTCTCACACCTATTTTAGCATCTCTTTCAGTGCCTTCTTATTGTTTTCTTTGCTCTTGATATAAAAAGGTTTTGTATTTTGCTACCTCATTCGATTCGTGACATTATCAGGTTTGCATTTCACCATTTTCTACGAAGTGACCGCGTTTTTTTTGTTCAGAGTTTGTAACCGCTCCTTTGTTTATCCAAACACTCTTCAACTATGCTTCACTACAAATACAGCCTAGGTTTTTAGCGGCATTATATAAGATTACTAGTATTCGACTTCAACATTAGAATCAAAAACTTTTTGAACTCTCTTTTGGCCTTTAACTTTCCAGTCAACTTTGATCTTCAACAATGTCAATCCTTATCTTCTGCTTCTTAATTCCTCTTCTTTTATTGTTCTCTCTCCTTAATAATATTTAACTTTTCTCATATTCTTTCACACTCATCAAAAATTACGTCCCAGTGGCTCTATTGCCTTACTTGTGGTGAAATGAATACGAAAGGTTCTGATCTTTTATGCATATTTTTGTAACCCGTACACTTTCATTCCATGTATGTTATCAAAGTCCGACTCGAAACACTAAGGGGTATTTGTATCCAGTTTTCACTGCATTATCGATGCTTTCTCCTATTGTTAATGTTCTAGCTATTTTCTTGCGCTTATCATAAACTCTAGATAGTCACAATTTGCTTTAATCAGTTTTAACTCGCTTCCTACACTTGGCGATGATTTTGAGATCGTTCATAAAAAAGATATTGTTGGTGGCATTCCCAAGTGTTTTTTACATAAGCTGTATCCGATTTACTTTCTCCAAAACCATTGATAATGGGATCTTTATTAATAAGATTATCGATAATGAGATAATTATTAATGGGATTTTCAATAATTGAATAATTATTATTTTTATTTGATATACTTTTAAATGCTTCAATCGTGTGATGATTCTCATAGCTAAGCTCCTACCAAAGACACAACAATATTTTCAGCACAAGAGCTATGCTAAGCAGTGCTGCCAAATTCATATTACCGATGATAACAGTTAATTTCAAAGTCTCTTAGTAGAATATTTCCTGGAAATAGCCAACCACAAAATCGACAACTCGAACTACTACTTGGTGTATATCTCTCATTTGCCCTGCCATGTCTTGATACCTCTATATCCTTATCCTATGTTACCGCAACATCTATTAGGATATAGTTATATCTGTTCTCATGACCTAGTCTGATATCAGGAGGATTTCTCTCCAAGAATTTGACAGTCAAGATTGTCGTATCCCACATGAGTTTATGTTGCTCCTTATCATAACACTTCTCGATGCATTCAAAGCCATAATTCCTGTACACAGTTCTTAATGTATCTTAAGGTCTACTTTATTATGGTGAGAGCAACCACTGACATTTGCAGAGACAACATGCGCAATATTAAATAAGATGTTCTATCGACAGATCACCGGATCAAACTTGTTTTTAGATCCTGTTCATGCATTTCACAGATTATCCATTTGAGTTACTTCTTCCATAATCCGTTACTAAGGCAGCCCCACGATTCCAGATCTGCCAGTTTGGGGGTTTCTTGAAAGAGCAGTTCTAGTATCAAATTGCTCATCATACACTTCCCGTAATATATCAATACCCCTACCTACCCAACGCCATTTCCTTTCAGCGCACCTTTTAGTATCAACTCATGGCTTTTCATTGTGTAGATCTGCAAAGACTTACATTCTTTTGTTACATATGTCTCTCGCTACTAACTAAAATCTTCTACTATCTTATTAGGGGGGTAAAGACTTGTTGCATTACCCCAGAGGTGTAAGACGCTGTTCCTTGGCATTCCTTCTATGTTTGGTAGGTCAGCTTTGATCCATTCAACAAAGTGTACATCCTCGTCTGCCCAAGTATTCAAACCTGAAACCAATTTACTCGCATTCAACTTTAATCTACAATGTTTCTTTAAACGCCGATCATATGTAGAAATCCCAAGTATTTATAACCACTTCTATCTACCTCGTCAATACGGATCTCTATTTCTTTGATATCCAGCTTTCCCTCTATTCAATTTCAGGTACAGCACACCTGCCAAATATCCAGGGAACATATCTCTACGGTGTCTATCAAAGAGTGCAATTGATTATTATTGGTAGCCTATAACTTCATATCATCGATCAATAAAAGGTGATTGTTTCGGATCCCTTGAAAATCTAGAGCCTGTTTTCACCTGATTGTGTATCACAGTCAAGGACCTCATGATAATTGCAAATAATACATCAGCAAATGATTTTCCTCGAGATGCTAATAGTGACTTCCAATTACTCAAGTTATTCCGTGTAATTGTTACACTTAGCCAAACCAACCATATCCATGCATTTTAAGTTCTAAAAGTCTGGTAAATATCATAGCCATTACCGGAGTTAAATATGAGCAAGAATGGGTGTAAGCCCATCGATCTTAAGATTTTTCAGCGGTGGTGATTTAGGATCCTAAGGCTGTAGCAAGTCAGAATTTTCTTTCTCTATTATCTTTATAATTTTGAGATACATTGTTAGTGAATTTGAATCCTAGAAGTTTGGTGTAATACAGGCCTTTCATTCTAGATACATTTATGCAAGGTGTAAATTTCGGGTGAAAATATCATGAAGTTGCTAATTAAATGAATTGGATGAGTTCCTCAATAATTAAAAATTGTATGTGAAGTGTTTCATGTTTACACCAAAAATGCATCATATAAAATATATCATTTTATAGTCACGAACATACGTAATGAATGTTATTCACCCAGTGGCCTCTAAAGGTCTAAACACGGCTCTAATCATATGCCTTACTATAATCTATCCAGGCCATAGATGAGTTCGTTTTACACCTCCTGTAATTCTTATGAAATGCATTTTCAATCAGAAGTTGGTCTTTCGTAGCCTTTCAAAATCCTTTCTGCTCATCAAGAAGTTCATTTTGGGGCAAAGTGCAGGTATATTCTATCGTTGAGTATCCATATCAAAAACTTCCGCATCATAGTTTTCATTGAAAGAATTTTATCACCTGATAAATTCATGTGTTATAATGCTCTGCTTTAACTATTCCTACAGGGATTTTTGACTTTTACTCGAGAAACATCACACAAGATCTGGTCAAACTGCTTTCCTATTAGCCATCTTAATATGTACTCATGCAACAAGCTCCAATTTAATGACTATATCACCCTGATGGGGCTTTACGTGCAATTCCGATTCTGCCCCTGGCAACCATGATGCCGCTTCCTTGAATCCAATATCATCCTATCAAATTTTCCAGAATCAGACGGTCGAGATTTCTCACTTGTTTTAGCATCTAATTCATCGTAGAACAAGTTTCGATTTGTTTTGAACACGTTGTTCTGAGAGAGCTGAAAGCGATGTAAATGATAATGCTTCTTTCTTCACACCAATCTAATCTTCTGCTTTAGAAAGTTACTTAGAAACAAGATTCTCTTTTCAGTCAACTAATATTTGCGATCCATTCACATTTGATCTCGATCCTCGACTTTCATGTTTCTATGCCTGACTTCGACGATTTTATTCACATTCTGTCGCCATGTTGCTATGCTACTCTCAATTATCCAGAAGAGTTCATCTCTATACTTCGACATTTTCCTCTTCAACTTTCCCAGCTAGTCTGCAGCAACTTATGTGCAGAAGTATAAAGTAAATCATTAGACTCAGAGATATTCTCAGTTACTATCAGTTCAAATGCTTTATTTACTTTCTTCTACTCTAAGAGGCTTTGTATCCAATGTTCGTCTTCGCCTTTTTTCATTTTTCAAGTAAGGTTATGTATGTATCTGTGTGTGTGATCATATATAGATATACATATATATGGTAATTGAAAAGTAACTCCTGTTTAACTATATTTTTGAGAAGACGGCAGAGTCCATAATACGTAAAATACGGAGTTACTTTTCAATGTGTGTATATATATATATATATATATATATATATATATATATATATATATATATATATATATATATATATATATATCACCTCCTCATTTTCAGCTGGCACACAGTTTAGAAGAGATTTGTAGTTCATCTTCAAGTCGATCTTGAACACCTTCAATGTTTAACCATGTAATGGGGCGACATGTTCATCAAGCTCCAAACTTCTCATGACCTCATCTCCAAACTCATTTGCTCAAGTTCTTTATCAATTTCATCTGTAAATCTTAGCTTCCTCCTTTTGATCTAATCTATTATTATTATTATTATTATTATTATTATTATTATTTACCTTGAATTCTAGTGTGTACTGATTTCTTTCCATATATCTAAGGTCAGAAAACGCATCATGACATTTTCCACCGAGCAATTCTGGAAAAATAATTACCCATATTTTACGTTGATATAAGACTTCATAAGGTGTGGGCCGTACTCGTGAGAACAATTTTTTGTATTTCTTTAAGTCATGGTCTACCAGGAATCACTTCAATAATTCTATTGGAATCTTTTCCAATCAATCCGAGGGCTCCAACTACAAATGGAATTGTTAATGTTCTCATATGCCACATTTTTGAGATTTCGATTTTAAGGTCCTGGTAATTGTAAAGCTTTTTGAAGATTTTCAAACATACATTGCAGTTTACAGGGACTGCCATATCAATAAGGAGGCACATCTTAATATTGCGGTCTCTAATCACGATGCCTGGGCCATTAGCTTCGATTGTTCTGTCTTTGCGTATTGTGAAGTCCCATACAATTGTTATACGTCCTATCTCCGTAACCGGGTTTGGGTGGTGTTCATACCAAATCTTACTGTTTCCTTTCTGTAAAGAAAGATTTTCCACTACTGATATTGGGTCTAATCTGTTGTGTAGGTTTTATATTTAGTTGGTGCCAATACCCTATAACCTGATACATGTTGGACAATTGTTTTTTCGATATTTATAATAGAATCTGCATTTTGAGCTAACACAATTTTTCAGTATGTGTGCTTGATAATTTCTATTTAGTAAATATTTATTTTCTACTGTGTAGCAAGAACAAAACCTTTGGTTTCAGCTTTTAACCCTGCACTATGTAGCCACTGACAGGTACAGGTTTTTTCTATGTCAGCTTGTTTGGTACAAGCAGAGTATGGACCTTGAAGCGGTTTATCTTACCATCATTTCTGTATCTGGTCTGTTGCATTTGCTTTCTGTTTTAAGTATTTTGTAGCTTGAGTCGGTTTATTATGTTTCACTTGTATTTCTTCAACCACTTGAAACTCCATTTTGAACTTATTGACTTCATTTATTACTGAATAAAGTCGTTTACTACTTTTATGTTATTTGACAAATATCACTATCCAGTCTTCTGTAGTTTCCAGGTATCTTTGAAGGTCAATAGTTGTAGTTTCGTAAGACATTTCTATTTGAATTAATCATCTGCTTCCTTCGGATCTGGACACATACAGACGATCAACATCAACCTTGAGATGATGCATGCGCTAACAGGTGAGAAGCTTCCTCGTTTTGGCGTCCATTCGCTTAATGTCAGCTATGGTCGAGTTAAGGATGTTGGAACTGTATTTCACCACAGGGGTAGCCAAGGTGTTTATGGCTGATACTCTGTTTTTGAATTCGCAACCGCCAGTAGTACTCCTTTCTTATCATCTCCTTCATTTAGGTAGGATGTATTCCATCTAATTCGCTAATTCCTAAATATCTATAAGCTTCTTGTTCCAGTTCCGTAATCTTTGAAGCCCAAATCTACATCTATTGTGTGTGTTTCTGTAATTTTTCTTTTCTTGAATGTTACTTTTGCACATTTATCTAATCCGAAATCCATACATATGTCGTGACTGAAACATTTTACAGTATTGAGGAGGCCCTTCATCTAATTATTGACTTTGACAAAGAGTTTGAGATCATCGATGTAGAGTAGGTGACTGAATATTTTCTTCTTTAGTTTTCATCCATAGTTATTATTGTTTAGTTCATGCTCAAGTGGAGGGGGATTAAGGACATACAAAACAGAAGGCTTGATAAAGAATCTCTTTGAAAGTTACCGAGCCTGTTTATTCAAGCGGCTGGTGATGGCAGTACCTCTTGTGGGATTTAAGTATAATATGGTTGTCCACATTCCTATGCTGAAATTTACTATCACGGCGAACACTTTGTATATTTACAAATTCTTAAAGATCCAAGAGTGTGGCACACAATCGAAGGTTTTAGGGTAATCAATCCACGGTGCGGTAAGATTTCTACATCGACTCCTGCAATTTTTCAGAATCATTTTGTTTGTCAGTAGTTGATCTTTGTAGCCATACGAATCTCTCCTGCATCTCATCTCTTCTCTTCCAGTGGAATAATGTTATTTGTTTCGAGAAAAGAGTAAGTAAGGTTCGCCAGGACAGACGTGATCAATTTATACGTATTGGGAAGACATGTTATTGGACTAATTTTTTTCGGATCATCTGTTTCACTCGTTTTTTCATATGTAATACTTTCAGAGATCCATTCCGAGATTTCATTGGGATTATTTGTATGCATGAATAGAATTTGTGCAACCAATTAAATCCAGTAACAGATGACAATAGAAAAAGAAAGGGTATGTTATCAGGTTCAACCCACCATTCAAAGTAAGAACTAGTATAAAAATATTTCTAACTTTTTTAAATAAGTAATTCACAAAAACATCCGGTTTGTACAAATTATTTAATCGCAAACAGCCAAGCTGAGCTACAGTTGTACTAGCAATCTAGGCAACATTATTAAATTTTGAACAAACGAAATTCGAATCTTGAAGAACATGTGAGAAGTGGCCTTTGTAATTGCAGCGGAAAAAATAATTGTCCCTTAAGTGCGGGTATGTTGCACTGAAGAGGTAGTGTATTATGCCGAGTTAGAAAATGAAATGGCAGTGAAAAAGCATACATTGGTTGCACTAAGGGCCAATTTAAAAAGGTGGTATAACCATACCTCTTCATTTCGAATACCTGAACAGAGATACAATACAAGGCTAGCATACTATTTTTGGAGTTTTAGAGAAAGAAATTGAGTCAGGCCATCAAATAGAATATTTTAAGAAAAGTAAAAGCTAGTAAAGTGAATAGCAACTCCTGTAAGCTGTGTCAGGAGGATAAGTTATCCATTGCAATGATGGGGCTGGGTGGTTGAATGAGAGGCTGAAATTATGGCAAAATGTAGGCACATGTGGAAGCTGACTCGTTTGAAGTTGGAAAAAATTTTCTACTCTTCCTCCTCCCGCATTATTTCTAGTGTCGCATTAAGAAACTGAAGTTCTTGCTGTATTATCTGTGATTATTTCGCTAAGTTAAACTGATGAGACCTTGGCGGTCTAAACCGCGCTAATTTTTTTATTCAACGTTTTATTATTTTAGGATATTATATAACTTTACATGGTTGATTTTTCTAACTTGATATTAAGAACTTTCTAACACATACGATTTTAAACAACTATTCTAGTGTTTATTTACTGCGTTATATATATATAAACCGGTCGACTGGTGTTTGTTTTATTTTAAATCTATCATGGTCCATAATATAAAATTTCTTGTTTTTAATGCCTTAATACGCTTCTGTACCGTTTCAAATATATATATATATATATATATATATATATATATATATATATATATATATATACATACAAACATATATTCAACCCCATGTACATGAATCGATATATATACAGACATACCTTATTAAATTTACGAACACATACACATATGCATATTTACAGACATATCTACACACACACACGCACACACACACACACACATATATATATATATATATATATATGCACATACATAGACAAATAAATTCCCATATCCATATGCAAGTCCATATATATATTTTTATTGCATACAATTATGTACCCGTACACATGTGTGCATACAAACATCCACATATTTAAAAATAAACCAATATTTACCATATATATAAATATCTACACATACATATACCACCATTAATTATATCAACATTAAATCTTGTTTAAAAAAAGAATGTATATTAAAGTACCCCTATACAAGTGCTTATATATAATATATTATAACTGAAAGTAGTGAGTTATATTGAGATGATTTCTATCTGTGCATTTAAAGATCTTCTCATTATGTTGGTTTAGTAATTTATCAGGTTCTTCATGCTTTACCATTAGAATCTTCTCTTTAATACACAGGTCACATCGGTCTCTGAAATTTCTTGGAGTTCGAGACCTCGTGATGATTTTCCATTTCACTTGTGGTGTGAGGCTGTTTTCCAATAAATCCCAATAGTGGTTTGGATAGTGCTGTTTGGTGCCTTTTGGATTCATTTGTGAAGGACTAGCGATGGTTGTAAAACGCTGTTTCTAATTTCCTGCAGCTACTCCTATATATATCTTTTTTTGTTTGACATTTTTCTTTGGGGGAAATTGAAGCTTTTTATATCACGTTTTCTGCCAAGCAGTTTCCTCCAACTGGACAAACAGATCATACTATGCAACTGCATGCAGATGTTTCTTTATTCAATTGGTTAGCATTAAGATTCCTTTGTAACTGTTTATTGTGAAATTCCCTAATAATTTTGCTATTGTGAGATCCTATAAATTTTTCTACATTGTTCATGTATGAATAACTGATCTTTAGATTCATTTTATTAAACATTTTTTTCAATAGCTTTAGGAAGTATTTCCCTATATTGATCTTGGATAATTTACAGAAAGTCGGGTTGAACCATATAATCTTTCTTTTCCTATTTTTAGACTTAGTAGATGTGTTATTAATTGGTTTATCTAAACAATGTAATGTTTGTTTAAATTTAATTTTTAATAGGGCTTGATTGTATGTCGATGTGTTTTGGTTAAAGATTGTCTTACTAGAAGACAGTTTGTTTAATTTGTATTTACTCTATTTGGAATTTGGTTAATAATTGCTATCGGGTGGTTTGAGTTGATATTTATGTATATGGGCGATTGGTTTTCCTTTTGGAAGGGGTTTTAGGTAAGATTGCATAGATTGTTCGTACTAACACTTTTCTACCTCTCTGTATATATTCCTGTTTGTAATATATCTCTGTTATTCCATACGACTATTCGAGTTTTTCTTTATTGGTTCTACCTTGGACTATCACCGTGATACAAGGAACCGGACCATAACAGTGGCGACGAGTGATTCGAACTCATTCGGTGGAAGAAAAAAATGTTCGTTTCCCACACCATAACAGTGGCGGCGAGCGACTCGAATTCATTCGGTGGAAAAAAAAAAATTGTTCGCCACAGCATAACAGGTGATGACGAAGATTCGAACTTTCAACTGAAGAACAAACAACAAAATCATCTCTCGTCAACATAACAAGTGACGACGAAGAAACCCCTAAAAAAGAAATACGAACTCTATACACTTATTTTTTTTTATGCTATACGTCACACATAACAAGTGGCAATCTGGAAAAGCAGAATAAGAATTACGTAGAATAAGAATTACGAGGATCGACCAAACAGATGAGACTAATATAAGAAAATATGTACAAGTTGAAATGCAAAACAGAAAAGTAAGGTTACAGCTGGATTCTGGATCAGATTTAACTATCATAAATCTACAAAAATGGAGGAAACTGAACAAACCTGTCATGTTAAAAACGCATAAAATTGCGAGATCAGTTACGGGGAGAAAGATAAAATTCGACGGTGAAATAATCACAAACGTAACATTTAACGATATGACGAAAAAAACTAAAAATGTACGTCTTAAGAAATACCGAAAACCTATTCGGGACAGACGGATGCAAAAATTCGAATGGTGGAATCTACCTATTAGCACCTACTAGCAGAATGGAAAAAGCTTATCAACCGAGGCAGACAAATTAAAAGGGAAACTAAAAACGAGTTTCCCTGAAGTATTTCTGGCAGTTCTCGGAAGATGCAAGAAAATGGCAGCAAATATTAAAATAAAGGATAACGTTCAACCTATTTTTAAGAAAAAAAGGAGAGTGTACCGTTTGCGTCAATAGAAAAGATTGACCTAGAATTATCTAGACTCGAAAATACGGGCATATTGAAAAAAGTAGAGTACAGCAAATGGGCCGCACCAACGGTCTACGTTAAGAAGAAATCCGAAGAAATTCGAGTTTGTGCTGATTTTTCTACAGGTTTGAACGCACCAATAAAGGACTACCACTATCCGCTACCTAGTCCTGAAGAAGTATTCACTAAATTAAATGGCAGAAAATATTTTTCAAAAATTGATCTAAGTGAGGCCTATCTGCAAATTTCAGTCGATGAAGAAAGTTCAAAACTACTATGCATAAACACACACAAGGGATTGTACAGATACCAAAGACTACCATTTGGAATTAAAGTAGCACCGGCTATTTTCCAGCAGACAATGGATACGATGCTGGCAGGATTAGAATACACAATAGGATATCTGGATGACATATTGATTAATAGCGAAAACGTTGAACAACACTGGTAACATGTACAAGAAGTGTTTAAGAGAATTCAATCTACGGATTCAAAGTGAAAGAAAATAAGTTTAATTTTTTCATGAAGGAAATTAAATATCTTAGCCATATAATAGACCAAAAAGGTAGATGTCCAGACCCTGAAAGGTCTACAGCAATAAAAAAATGCCAGTTCCTAAGAACATAACAGAACTACAAAGTTTTCTTGGATTAGGGAATTACTACCAGGAACTCATCCCTCAAATGCATAAACTTCGCGCACCATTGAACGAACTGCTAATGAAAGAAAAAGTTTGGCAGTGGACAGATCAGTGTCAGGAAACATTTGAAAAAAATAATCAAGACATTAACATCGGATTTATTTTTGGCACACTATGATCCTAAACTAGAGATTATTGTAGAAAGTGATGCGAGCGCCTACGGTGTCGGAGCGTGCCAGATGGGACAATAAAAACAATCGCACATGCTTCTCGAACCCTATTACCAGCGGAGAAAAACTATTCACAAATTGAGAAGGAAGCTCTAGCAATTATCTTCGCAGTAACAAGATTCCATAGATACGTCTATGGTAAACACTTTATTCTGCAGACGGATTACAAAACGTTAATAAAAAATTTTGTTTCAAAAAAAGGTCTACAGGTGTACACGGCAAATAGACAACATAGATGGGGAACGATTCTTCTGAACTATAATTTCAGATTGGAATATTTACCAACGAAAAGAATCGGGCAGGCGGATGGTCTGTCTAGATTTATATTTACAAAGACAGAGCCATTGGAAGATACGGTAATCGCAGCCCTTAGAAATGAAGAAGACATAAGAACAGTACTATGTTGTACAGTCAGAAACCACCCAGTCAGATTGCAAGACAAAAAATGAAGCCAAAAATGACGAATTTATTAATGAAATAAAAGCAAATATAGCAGAAAAAAATGAGAAAATTTCGGACAGCTTTTCTCTATGCGATAATGTGTTACTTTACTACGAAAAGTTTGTAATCCCCAAAACTTTACAAAAACGGATACGAAAAGATTTCCACAGGGGACACCCGGGTAAAAACAGAATGAAGTCGCTAATGCGAAGCTATGTATATTGGAAGAATATGGACCAGAATATTTCTCAAATGGTGGAAATGTGCAAGGGTTGTAATCTAGCAGCTAAAGCACCGCCAATCATACATCAGCATTGGCCTGAAACTGATCGTCCATGGTAAAAAATACACGTAGATTATGCAGGACCAATTGATGGGTTCTACTCTTTAATCATAGTTGATAGGTTTTTCGGTGCAAATATCCTACTACGGAAACGACCATAAATTTCCTCCACGAGCTATTCGCTCGGTTTGGCGTAGTGGACTGTTTAGTAACAGGTAACGGAACGCAATTCACGTCAGCAGATTCCCAAGAGTTTTGCTAAAACTATCAAGTAAAACATAAAATACCCGCCTTACCATTCAAGATCAAATGGACAAGCGGAGAGATTCGTGGATACTCCCAAAAGAGCATTACGAAAGGCGTACGATGTGCCTACGGAGAAAGCATTACGGCAGTTTCTACAGGTATATAGAATAACGCCAAAGAATGCGACACCATCAACATTATCACCAGCCGATATCATGTTTGCTAGGAAAATCAGATCAGCGTTCGATAAATTACTACCAAGTAAAACAAAACAAGTAACACAGTCCTACACACCAAAAAGAAAATTCCTGCCAGGAGAAAAAGTTTTTTATAAGGCATGCACAAATAATATCTCTTGCTGGGAACAAGGGATAATTGAGAAAAGAATTGGCAATATGATGTACATAGTTCAAGGAAAAAATTCTCACACAGAAACACGTAAACCAGATAAGGAAGAGACCGTTACAGGATGCTAACGGTCCACCTCAAGAAGACGTATTGGACATGATTTTCGACACATTCGATATACAAAGACCGCAAATAATGCCAGAACCAAGAAAATCGCCTAGAAAAAGAAAATTTACTGAACGTTTGGAAATAGATCCAAAGAAAAAAAGATATTAAAAATCTCTGCTACGCAAAATTTACGGAAGTGGCGTGCTATGGGACCTTACCCATAATAACATAATGGACTATGCCTTACGTAATAAATACTGCCCCTCAAGAGGAAGCAGGGAATTCAGAGTTCAGTCTGAAGTCTGGAGTGAAGTCCGTCAGAAGTCCGTCAGTCAGTCAGAGCGAGTCAGTCAGTCGAGTCAGAGGCAGTCCGAAACAGAGTCGTGTTCAGACAATTACTACTAAACCTGATTGTTCGTACTAACACTTTTCTACCTCTCTGTATGTATTCCTGTTTCTTATATATCTGTGTTATTCCATATCCGTATTCGAGTTCTTCTTTATTGTTTCTATCTTGCACTATCACTGTGGTACAGGGAACCGGACCATAACACATATAAGAAAATGTGATCAGATAAAGCTATTTGAGATAATAGCAAATGTCTTCATGTTAACATTTTCGTTTTTGTAGCAATATGGGATATTGGGCGATATTACCTCTGGTGCAATATATTCTTTATTCAATTTCTCCAATGTCCTTTGCTAAATGTATTGTCACTGATCCACACAGCGATATATTTTAAGTGATTTGTATTTATTACAAAGTGATTTGTATTTACTAATTCCACATCCTGAATTTTTATGATAGATTCACGGTATGTACCATTAGTACATACATTCCATTTCCAAATCATATTTTCTGTTTTGGAAAGTTTTATGTGAGCCCTACTTCTTGGAATACTTGGTAGAAGACAATTTTGTTTCAAAATCTTTCTTATTCTATGTATTCATATGTCATCAGCATAACCCTCTTCATCATCAATACATTGTCTTCCAGAGAAAACAGGCTCGTCGTCTTCTGTTGACAGATTTATTTGGGATGTAGTATGGAATGTTTTCAGATGATTTGAGGTGATGTCTAATGTGCTAGAAGAAGTATCTATATTCATCTACAATATCAACATAGCTGGTATACAACTTCCTATTAGAGATATATGTAATGAAGTTATTTGATGACATATATGAAATCATTACATTGATTGCTCTAAGTAAGTTGGTCTGCGCTGTATTGTTTCTTTTATATAATTCTTTTTCTCAACGACAAAGATTTTATGATAAAATAGTTCGGACGATAATTCAAAACAATATAGATGAGAAGAATTCTAGAAACGTCAAAGGAAAGTCTTCGGTGCAGATCTGATGACATATATAGTCAATAATATTTAAATATTAAAATTGGGATCATCATTATAAAAGTTTCACTTCTAAGTTAAACGCGGTACTGAAATTCTCTATAAGAATTATTACTTTCATCAACATCACATGAAAATGGATCATCATTTTGACACATCTGATACAGACTTTGATATCACATGTAGTTCCATTGAAATAGTCTTTAATTATAATCCCCGCTAATTATTAACTGCTGTAGCATACCTACGGACGATAATGAGTATGTCTCCATTCACATACATACAGTAGTAAATACTGTATGTTGGTCTGCAGATTGAGATTCAGTGTGGAATTCACTTGACTCACTTCACTCTCGCAAGTTTCTTCTACGCGCCTCTGGTAAATCGCACATGTTTTGTTCTTGTCCTAAATATTATCGCTCATTGCCAACCTTCGTCTATTCTATTCCGTAACCTTCCCAAGGTTACAACATTAACATATAATCACTACTATGAAAACAGAAGCAATAATTCTATTTTAATTTATGACCGATTGCTTGGTTTCTGATCTTGAGACTGAAAGTTTTGAGGAGCATGGAACAACCTCTTAATTACTGTTACTGTTCCCATGTCCATCCTGGTCCGGTCTGGTAGCACTTGTTACGGTCCAAGCTAAAAAGAAAAAAAAATGAACGTATAAAAATACACATTTATAGTAAAGATTACCAGCAATACATATTTATATTATTTACATTATTCGGACCAATGTCCTCATCTTTGTCGCCATATTTATTACAACGTTTCGGCCGTTGTACGGTCCGACCTTCTTCAGGTGTTTGGAATGTCCAACTGAACCATTTATTTTGCTCATTAGGGTAGACTGTCCTAGTTTCACGTGCCAGTTATCATTTATCGCCTGTTAAATCACTTCTCCAAGTTCTCCACTGCCTTAACCGGGTATTGAACTCACACTTTTTGGACCCAGAGTGTGAATTCACAGTGAGTGAAATAAAGGTCAGTGAGCGAAATAAAGAGTTCAGTTCGAAATTCCAACCACCTGAAGAAGGCCGGAGCGTACAACGGCCGAAACGTTGTAATAAATATGGCAACAAAGATGAGGACAATCGTCCGAATAATATAAATAGTGTACATAATACCTCATCCCAGAAATATAGACAGAAACATATTTATATTAAAAATTACCAACAGTACGTTTTATCTGTAGTTGAAGGCATGCAATTGCCGTGAAAATATTTACATTCAGAATTAAATAACCCATGGTGATGTTGATATGCTGTTAAAGAAATTCAAACTAATAAAAATATGACTGCGTTTAAACCATTAGTGATATTTCAGATTTTCATTTTATTGCCACGAAATTATCAACAATGCCTTACTATATGTTATATTGTCATTTACGGTACAATGAAAATGCATCTTCCTGGTGGCAGAAAAATCAAGTAGGTGATTAAGAATGAGGTTTTACAATCTGGTCCTAATTTTAGGTAATCAATATGCATAATTAATTTTCTCTTGACTTTTTATACTTATATGCATTGCTATAAGGACCAACCCGATCGTTGTTATGCTGAACGATGTTTCTACAGAAGTACTCTCTTAGTTGTTCATTTTACTTTGTATGTTATTTGAATTTCAAACATGGCTTTTGTTATTTAATGTATATGAGTAGACCGCTTCCATTCTGCTTAACTTAGATTTTTTTTATCCTTACCAATCTTATTCAACTTTTTGTCGCTAGTGTACTTCCTCCGATGAAATATGATATTTCAAAGCTACCAAGCACAGCGACCGAACTCATACCTATGGGGAGAAACCAGATGTGATTTAATGAACGCTTGAAAGCACTAGACAAGTTGTCTCTTTCACATTCTAGTGTGTGAACGTCTTTACTCGGATACTAGGTCTGTAGAAATGTCCTGTCACATATGGTAGAAAAGCATAAGTGTCGTTACTCAGGTAATGGAATGTATGTTGAATACTCTTTCTTTCTTAGCGGTTTGTATTCATGTCTAGATTGACTAAGCAGTTTATCAGTGTGTTAATCATTTTAGTCTTTTTATCTCCTGGTTGTTGATCTAAATCATCTTAACTTCTTTCCACACGGGTTGATGACAATATTTTTTAATGATGTCTAACTTATTCATAAACAAATAATACATGGAATATACGCATTACTTGTTTTTTTGTTGTTGTTTTTTTGTTGTTTTTTTTTTATCTTCCAAAGAATTGTTGGACAATTTTTTAATACCGTCTGGTTATTCAATTGGCTGCAGATCCATTGAATCTATGCTGGGCAAATTCTGGCAATTTCTTATTGCTGCTCGCTTCACATTTGACACTATTCGTGGAAGCTTATTCTATAATTGCAGCAAAGTTGTTAACCTGAAGGTTTTTTTTCTTAATGCTATATCTCGGTTGCCGCCTAAGAGTTTGGTCTGTTGTTGCGGGCAGCGGACGATCTCCTCGGTATTCTGTGGATGGGGGAATTGAATCCATTCCCAATTTAATGCTAGATTACGACATACGGAGTTAAAATTCTGTGTGTATTATTAGCATAGCGCATATTGGAAAGATAGATGATTTACTTTTCTTTGTATTCTGAAATATAAGGAAGGATTTATTGAGTTCGCATAGTCTAGCAATACAGGCTCACCTTCCTATCGAAAACGGAGTTTGAAAATGTCATCTGTATCATAATTCTTCTATATATATTTGCCATTACTGAATATAATAGCGATTGCCTTAGCTTTCATTTGTCGGTATAGAATCCAACTGGAAGTATCCTCTTTTCGCATTTAATTTCATCACCCCCCCCAATCAGGTTATTTACTAGAATCCTATACAAGTGCATGCTTCTAAACGGGCTTGAACCACTGATACAGGCTCATTAATAGTAATCTTCGTCAATAGCGTTCAAAATCAAAATTTCGATGACATGATGGTCGCTACATAGTGTTTAGATTTGTCTTTTTACAGAGGTAAGAGACATTCATGATAGTGGCTTGATTATATCTGAGAGATCTACAAGCAGAAACAACGAAAGCTAGCTAGTCCTGGGTATGACGATAAACTCCACCTGTGAGCAAATGTATCTGAGATTGAAGGGTTTGGGAAACGTGGAACCACCTCTTAATTTCTGTTGTTCCCAGATCCATCCTGACTTGGGTGGTAGCACCTGTTAGGGTCCCAGCTATCGGAAAATAGTGAACCCCCCCAAACAAAACACTATAGTATAAAAATAAATGTTTATAGTAATAAATAAGCAAAATGACCAACACTACATTTCATCAGTAAAAGGCATGTAATTACGTTTAAAAGTATATTTAGTTGAAGCCATAAAATATTATTCAAAATCTTTTGATGGCGCCATTAAATAACATATAGAGATTGATATGCTGTTAATCCAAATCAACCAAGTTGGCAGCTCGACTCAACCCCAATTTCGGAATGGATTTATATGCGTTGTAATGAAATCTAACGTAGGATCTGTATTCGCTGCACGAGAATAAATCATTATCTTTGTACAGGTTTTGCGATAACACCGTCTCGGTTTTCAACCTTGAATCTTTTTGTCTTTCTATAACTTCTAACCCATATAGGTTAGTCAGTTTTTCGCTTGTGTTTCCCTAATTTGCTGGCAGTATGATGTTTTCGGTAACACTCTTTACTTAAACTACGAACTAGACTTGGACAACACACAACATCAAAAGATTTAAATCGAAAATCTGTCGAATATGCTCTGGCTCTCTTAAGAAATGATGCCTGGAGAAAAATCGCATTAATCAATCGCTCTTCTATGTGTGATAATAAACCCATACACTGGGTTAGGTGAATATATGGCGCCGATTATGATAGAATCAGCTAGAATCATGATTTTTATTTTAAATTAGTATATTTATTTCAGCTAGATAGTTTTTTTGAAAGTGGCCGTAAATCAATAAATAAAGGCTTTTCTTAATGAATATATTTTTTAATTAGGAATTGTTGATTACCTGGAAAAAAGAGACAATTTGTTTTAAATATTATCTTGGGGGTTTATTGCAATGTATATCAATAAACTATGATTGATAGATAGATAGATAGATAGATAGATAGATAGATAGATAGATAGATAGATGTGTTACATTTGTTAAATTCATATAAACGAAAGTCATATTCTGTGAATTTCCTTATTCAAGAACTTTTAATTGAGTTGAATGTCATGTTTTCGCATTTTCCACCCAAAAACCGAAAATTGGAGATAATTCGCGTAAATATCTACAGAAAACAAAAACTTCGTAAATGTTTGTCACTTTAAACATTATTTTAAGTGGCTACTCGTATTTCTGTAGACGTTCCGTATATTTATTTATTTTCGTTCATTTAACAGCGTACACCGTAACACATTAAACTTAATAATTAAAAGACAAAGGATTTGGAGGGCATATGTTGAGATGGACTTTAGTCATTGTTTTTGCGTGAGCAACCCGCCCCAAAAGTGTGCAAAAGAATTTTTATATAAACTCTGTATATACATATATATATATATATATATATATATATATATATATATATATATATATATTCACAGACACACACATACACAAACACACACACACACACACACACACACACATATATATATATATATATATATATATATATTAATAGAAATCTTATAAGTATAAGAAACTATACTCACTCGGTAAACCTTCGTTGTATTGATTTGCAAATAAACAAGCCAATACCAATGGGAAAAAACGTATAAAAAAAGAAAAAACCAAGAACATGTACGTTAACCGAAAATAATAGTCCATCATACGAGTTCAAGGGCCAAAGAAAAAAACCCGATGCGAGTACCCAAAATAACTAAATAAAGTGCAACCTGAGGTTTCAGATGAACGCTGAGAGGAAGGGGTGACAGTTCAGTTTGTTCCTTGATCTCATTCTTCAGGCCTACACATCCTTCAAGGCCTGAAAATTTCGTTCAATCATGAAACAGTTTCTACTAGATGTTTAACTGAGTGCCAACATTTACTCCAACTCTGATATTGAGAACTTTTACTTATAAATATAGCATACCTTAAAACTATATTGTTTATCATTTTTATCATATATATATATATATATATATATATATATATATATATGTGTGTGTGTGTGTGTGTGTGTGTGTGTGTGTGTGTGTGTGTTCCTGTGTCTGTGCGTTTGTGTGAGGTATATTAGACAGAAAATATTTATCCAAAAAGGGTCTATTAAATTTAACCAATGAAATCTGTCTCTAATTTTCTATTGAATTTTCTGATACTGTATATTAGAATCAAAATTGCCAAGAAAACTGCTGCAGTCCATGTTTGTCACTATTTTTTCTTGGATGGCGTTTCAACGAAATTTCGACCAAGTCATCATGAAAGGAACGTGTTGTTCATACTACATGCAAGATTCCGTTGGTTACTTCCAGGCATTTTATAAAGTTCAAAGATGGAATGTGACGTCATGTTTAACGGTTAAAAGAAACATACGCTCGACAGTCATTCGAGCACTTCTTGCGATTTCCTCTTAGATAAACTTAGAAAATAATTGATTATATATATATATATATATATATATATATATATATATATATATATATATATATATATATATATAACATAAAAGGCTTTAATGTTATATTCTTACTCTGCCTTGGACTTTGAGTTCTACCTAGATTCTATCCTCTTGAGAATTTATATATATATATATATATATATATATATATATATATATATATATGTTATGGGACCTTACCCATAATAACGTAATGGACTATTCCACACGTAATAAATACTGCGCCTCAAGAGGAAGTGGGGAGTTCAGACCGGCTCTCTGCTTACGGGCGGGGAGGAACCCGAAGGAGGCTACGCAGCAAGGCGGAGTCTCTTTCGACCCTGAACCCGTTTATACAGGTTCAAAGGGCATATTTTTGCCCGAGCCCATGGACTCGGAAACCCCACGTCAAACCGGCCTTGTGCCACTTGATGCCCTCGTGGTAGGGTGATTAAATACCGTTCAGCCTGAAGTCGGGCGACCGGATGATCGCCTGATCATTTGAACTCTCTGCCTTCAGGCGGAGAGGAACCCGACCGAGGCTACGCCGAAGGGCGGAGTCTCTTTCGGGGAGGTAAACCGACCCTGAACCCGTTTATACGAGTTCAAAGGGCATATTTTTGGCCGAGCTAACGGGCTCGGAGATCCCACGTTAAATCAGCCTTGTGCCACATGATGCCCTCGTGGGGGATACTAAATACCGTTCAGCCTGAAGTCGGGCGAGCGGCTGAACGGTTGAACTCTTGCCTTCGGGCGCGGTGGAACCCGAACGAGGCTCCGCCGAAAGGCGGAGTCTTTTTCGGGGAGGTAAACCGACCCTGAACCCGTTTATACGGGTTCAAACGGCATAATTTTAGCCGAGCCCACGTGACCGGAGATCTTACGTTAAACCGGCCATCTGCCACATGATGCCCTCGTGGTGGTGGGGGGGGTGACTAAATGCTGTTCATTCTTAGGTCTGGAGTCCGTCAGGAGTCTGTCAGTCAGTCAGAGTGAGTCGAGTCAGAGGCAGACCAAAACCGAGTCGCGTTCAGACAGTTACTTCTAAACGTGATTGTTCGTACTAACACTTTTCTACCTCTCTGTATATATTCCTGTTTGTATTATATCTGTGTTATTCCATTTCCGTATTCGAGTTCTTCATTATTGGTTCTACCTTGGACTATCACCGTGGTACAAGGAACCGGACCATAACAATATATATATATATATATATATATATAGTTAAACCTAGAAATCCAGACAAACCTGTCATGGTTTCAGCTAACCGGATCGTCAGAGAATGCTGGCTAACAAAGTAAAGAAAGAACGGATTATATGTTAAAACAACGATAAGAACGTGACCCCCTCCCCCCCAAAAAAAAAATCAAAAACAAAAAAAAACAAGAGGGTTGGGGAATACCGTTTATTCAATATTGACCAAAGAGGGAGGTGGGTAAAAAAAGGAAAACATGGATAAACAGGGATGTCTATATATTCCGTCCTTTCTTTACCTTGTTAGCCGGCCTTCCCTGACTCTTCGCTTAGCTGAAACCTTGGTAGGTTTGTTTGGCTCTCTAGGTTTAACTAGGTCTTCTCTAATTGTATTGAGCACTTTATGTAGTTATTTTGGGTACTCGCATCAGGGTTTTTTTTTCTTTAGGCCTTGAACTCGTATGCTGGACGATTATTTTCGACTAACGTACATGTTCTTGGTTCTTTCTTTTTTTATACGTTTTTTTCCCATTGGTATTGGCTTGTTTATTTGCAAATCAATACAACGAAGGTTTACCGAGTGAGTATAGATTCTTATACTTATAAGATTTCTATTAATATATATATATACATATATATTCTTGTCATTACTCCTTTAGTTTTCCTTAATATTTTCAATTATAGATATTTATAATTTATCAAAATCTAAAATGCCAAATAAAGAGTAATTTTGTGGTTTCAAATAACAGAAGACGCCATGATGACGCAGGGTACATAATGTGTCTGGCCTGTATGAAATGCGATTTTTTTCTGTTCCGGAAGCTCATATCTATCTTATGAGTTCACGGAGTTCAAATGCTCTTATCTACAAACAAGCATATAAATAATATATTCACAGTTTCTAAAATATCATTAATAAACGTTTATATATAGTTTTCACTTATTTGTTGAAATCGATTCAATCCAAAAGAAAAAAAAAACAGACATACACAAAAATATAAGTGATAAAACAAAGAAAAGATTGCTTTTCTCAAATAGTCTGTTTAGTAAAAACAATTTCGTGGACATCGAAGGTGTTTAATAAAAAATATCTCACATAATGTTAGATATTGGTTTATTGTTTTATGTTATCAATACAAAAAGACAAAATCATACAAACTAACACGAATAAGAAACCATGAGAGGGTTAATATATATGGTGGATAAAAGCTATTATATAAATTATGTTGTAGTTGAATAATCTTGTTACACATATATATATTTATATTAAGAAATATTTCGGTTTATTTCTTTGCTTAGATTTCTATTAAAACAATGGCAGTGCTTGTAATTATATATAAGAAAACAGCATCGCTAAAACAATGGTGAAAATCAATACCATTAAATAAGTTGACTGAGGTAATTACATTCTGTAAGTTCTCAATATTGTTATTGTTATAAACAGAAACACGTTCTTAGTACAATCGAGAAATTCGCAAAATTTAAACATTATGATTTATCTGTTTACCTTTTCAAATTACCCAACTTATTCCAAGTCACACCTGATATTCGAACATGATTCGAAATCAGATCATCACGATATAAAAAGTCTCTTTTTCTCCTTTTTTTATTTTAGAAAGCCATCAATCGATGTTTATTCTGTGAAAATAACAACAAACCATCGTCTCCATGAATTAATTAAGACCGTTATTAAGTTTACGAGAAATAAGGAATATTTCGGATTGGGCTAGAAAAAGCTGTAAACGCACATGCACATATATATATATATATATATATATATATATATATATATATATATATATATATATATACACTTGATATTGTTGCCGTGGTTTGAAGGTCTGTTTCGAAGATCTTTCACTACATTAGTTCAATCCACGATGTTTCCCGTTCCTGTGACTGCATGAACCTAAGCTTGGCTAAACTTATTATTCAATTGACAATCGCATGCTTTACACACAGACACACACACACACACACTCACGCACACACTCACACACGTACACACACACACACATGTATATATATATATCATGTAAATGAACATTGACGCCAACGATTAGAGGCGACAAGCTGTTTCATGTTAGACGCAATCCTCAGGCCACGAGTGTTGTTTTTTTTTCTCGGCTATTTATATATACGGGTCAGTGGTGCATTGTGTGTAGTTTAATTTGGCGGTTATTTTTCCGGAAGTCGTTTATTTATTTATTTATTTGGGTTAAATTATTTTACTCGTGACCTGATGATTGCGTCTAGCATGAAACAGCCTGTCGCCTCTATGTGTTGACTTCAATGTTCTGATATCTCTGATATTGAGCAGTCTATCCCATAAATATAGCACACGTTAAAAGTATATTTCTTTTTTCGGATAATTGTATTATACTAACGGTTATTCTGTTGGTGATAACGCTTATACTTCAAATCATTTTAATGGCTGTCGAGTAATATTAATTGTCTACTCGAATGTAGTTATCTGTAGCTATTCTACTCGGTTGTTTGTAAACTCTTAACTCGTTGTTTATTATTGATTACATGGGTTATTTTGTATTTACTCATTAATTATTAATTATTAATTGTTTATTATTATTATTATTATTATTATTATTATTATTATTATTATTATTATTATTATTATTATTATTAAATTCAATAGCCTTTGGAATAGCTAGCCCTAAAAACAATACCTAACGTTTAAAATGAATTTTAAAAAAATCTTTCTTGAAACATATATTTTAGTTTCAACTTCAATCTAATAGTCGAAATTTAATATTTTCAATAGGCAAAATATATTTTTGTATTAAAAAACCTAATTTAAAACTAATTTAAATTCACTTGAAGGAGTGTGTGTGTGTTTTTTTTTTGTTTTGTTTTTTTTTTGCTAAAATAGATGATTAGCGTCGTTTTTAATCGAAATGTAATGTCTATATTAAAAAAAATCTTTCAAAAATAAAATATACTTTCCTAAAACTGAGGAATATTTATTGATTTAAAGTACGCTTAATCTGATTTGAAATAACTATTATTTTCTTTAAGTTTAAAATATCACAGAAATCCACTTTTTAACTCGACAGTAGCTGTTTACTCGTGGGTTTGACAGCTTGATGACAGATTGATATATATCTAATGTTGTTCTATGGGGACTTTAAGCATTAAAATAGTAACTGAATTAACGTGAGTGCCTTTTATATATAATTTTTAAGAACTCAGTAATCTTAAAACATTGGAAAATATTCTCCGGAATCTAATATTTTATTGAATTTTAAATATTGTTGGCTGTAAATTTACTATAGTTATCGCTCTTTTTTTCTGATAATGTCGCATATATCCGAATATAACACATTGGCACATTTATGTAAATAAAAAATTCAAATTCTTTTAAAAATATTGGTGTGTGATGATTTTTTTCATTTATGATTGGTAAATATAGTTTCAATTAATAACAATATCATAGAAAATGGAATAGAATTTGTAATGAATAAAACATATTGAAAACTTCATGAATTATTCTAATTAAAATGTAAAAATAAAATGAAAAAAATTACTGTAAAAATTCATTCTTCATCGAAAAATAACTTTTCTCAAGATGTCCTTAACATGTCTTATTTATAAAATCATTTGAAAGTTTGGTTTTAATTAAATAATATCTTGATTTCATTGTATATTTTACTTTATGATTCAGAGGAAATGTTTGGTAAATGAGTAACCGTTTGAAAAAGAAACAATTGTTGATTTACATTCATGAAAGCGTCCTGCTTTTAACTGATATAAATATTTAATTTCTGGAAATTTAATTATTAACAGATTTCATTATTTAACAGATAGTTTAGCAATATTTTCTGAAAAAAAAACTTTCCAACATAAATTTATTCATTTGGGAATAAGTTCTGAAAATTTAATTAAAATACAACACTTATTTGATTTTTGAAAGAATTTCCAATTTAATGTTTATTGTACCACAAAAAGCAGTAAAATTTCCAATACTATTCTATGCTATTCCCCAACAACGCTGACGTAAGAATATCAAGATTTTCAACAAAAATTTCGAACATCCAAGAAAGTATTAAACAATTTAATAAAATAATCAAAAATGCTTTCGTCTTACCTCTTAATAATAACAAACTTTTTAACGATACAATTTTGTCGCTGTCCTTTTCGTTTTTTTTCACCATGGTATGCTCTTTTTTTAACGAATCATTGAAAATCCCTACTTTAGAAAGAAGGGAAATACAAAGATTATCTTCTACCCAATAACCGTTAGCATAGTACAATAATATGAAAATAGCTAACCTTGCTACACATCATTACCCACTGACCAGCATATATAAATAGCCATGCTACCACGCAACACTAACCAAAAAAATGTCGTTACATAACGATAGGCAAAGTTCAAAGTCACATATTTCTGAGTTCTTTTCTTTCTGAATGAATGTTTCTTGAAAAATCTAAATACAGTAATATTTGAATTATTTTAGCAATGAGAAAATGTTTGTTTTTATGTCAAAATCAATCGTCTTCCAAGAAGAATTCCCTTGTAAATTTTCATTTCACCCAGTTGTGTTACTCTAAGTGTAATTACATATTTCTTCTATTTGCTTGTTTCAAATCAGATTCTATGAACAGATTAAGTGTTCATGTGTAAGTGCATCAGACGAAAAAAAATTGATCCTGATTAGTTTTCGTATAAATTCAGGACAGTTGTTAATCGATGGCCGGTACAGTAATTGTAAACATATTCTGAGTGATTGCAAGCATCGTTTTAAATCCATAAGTTATTTCACGAGTTAGATATACTTAAAGACATTTGGTTTATGTAACACAGGAACTTTTATCACAATCTTCAAAGCTTTAAAGAGAGCCACATGAATCGAAGAAAACAGACAATAACTCAGATAATGAGAAAATGCTGCATTATATATTTACAAACAAGACGTATTTACGAGATTTCTTTAGAATGGTTATATTATCACGGAATACAATTCGCTCACATTCAGGAATATTTATTACTAGAATAGATTGAAGTGAAGACACTTGAAGTACTTACCCATACTTACTATTAGGTTGGTGCAAACATAATGTAGTTTTTTGACGTTCAACTTCAAAAGAAAAAGGACATTATTTTTGCACCAACCTAATACAAGTACACTATATATGGATGATCTACAGTAAGAATATAACCTAATATGTTTGATTACAAATTCTGAATAAAAGAACTCAGGTATTTGTTAAAATTAAAATACCTTTTAAAAATGAAACCCAGGCAGTGACATTTTAGAATTACTTCCTTAACTTGGTTTCGTGTCAATTATGTCTGAAATTGCTAAACTCCTCAAATTTAGTTACACTTATTTACACGCAGACTATTTTTCATATCTTTGTTGTTGATAAAAAAAAGACGAGGAAAATAGTTCCTGTGTAAATAGTGTAACTAATGACAACATAATGGCAATTCAAAGAGAAATTCTACAATAAATAAGGGAATATTTTCCTTCAATTTTATCTGAAAGAAATTTGCTGACTTGAAAAAGTATTCGATCATACTTAAGATGAACAATGACTCAAGAATTAAAAGTCTTCACTGTCTTGAATTTCGACGAGGAGAAAAATACTTATTGATTTAGAACTAATATACAAATTGCATATCAATATAAAGTAGGAATATGTCCGATTGATGTAAATGCATGTATGGATGACCTTACTTTTACTACAAAATTCTAAAATGTATTTTAATACAGAAATACTTTGAAAGTAAAAGAAGAATGAAGTGATATATTTTCTAAAACTCCATACCACGTAAAATAATTATAGTTCATACAAATCATCCTATTTTATTTTAGTATGTTAAAGACGTGCATATGGACTATAATTCATGCTGATTAGCATAAAGAGCGTAAAGATGGCCAAACTTAATGGAATTGAACGTTCGCTCGATAGAGGAAAACATAAGCGACAGATGTCACTTAAACGTCATCCGGCGACTGTCCGCATCAAACAAAATATAATACTCGGAACATAGAGTATGAGAAGATTAAAGTATTGTAGCTAGTTAGAAAATATAACGTAGAGCCATATATGCAGGTGGAGAGAAATATCATAGTGTTTTAGAATTGATATTAGACAAAAAAACATGAAGAAATATGATCTGGGATACAAACTATAACAGAAGGGAAGTATAGAAGAAAGATTTCTTCTATTTGCATTTCCCCTATTATGGGCATTATTATATCCATGATATAATAATATCGTGGTTCACGGACGGAATGGAATGTCTGAAAGGAAAAGGAATGGCAAAAATGCATTTGCTCTCAGAGAGACTTTTATACTACAAAGACACCCACAAAACTGTATATATTTATATACACATGTCCCACTCAGAGAATAATATATCACATATCTACACAGCAAAGCATCGTGTAAAGAAAAACAAAAGAAGTGTCTTACATATAATATGTAGATAATCCTTTACCTGGAGAAGCCGTGTTTAAGCCTTCAGATTCAAACGGACCGAATTCAAAGAACCTGAACGCCTTGGTTTTCTTCCAAGTTAAGGATTGCGAACTGGAGATTTCTTTCTATATCTGGTAAAGATATATTCCCAAAAGGAAATGTCACCACGGGCTTGTAAGCTGCTGGGATAGGTAGATTTAGCCTCTGTCTGTACCATTGGTGACCCGGGCTATAAAAAAGCAACCTTTCGTTATGGCTGATGCAAAAACCTGAAAATAACCGCCGCTTTCGTCACTGTACGGAGTGACATAATTAAGCGGTCGTCACGTGACTCACCTGATTAATCACCACAAAAGGGAGATAAGCGCTTTCTGTATCTCTATACTAACAATTATCTGAAAGAATTATTTTCGTTAAACTGAAAGGAAAGCCTTTCAACATATACATCATAGCTGTGTTTGCATCAACAGCACAAAGTACAGAAGAAAGAATTGAAACGTCCTAATCCACGCACTGAAGCAAATCGCAAGAAATTGTAATAGTCATGGGAGACCTTAATATCAAGTTAGGCAACCAGAGAGATGGTGAAATAGTCGGCAAAATCGGACAACTAAAGTTCTGATTCTACTTTTCATGCATAAAATAATATGTTATATGTTTCGCTTAAAAGATCTGTTGCTGTAAATTCCTCCACTCAGGTAGCAACAAAAAACTGGGCAGTCCTGATCCCAAAGTCAAATAATAGTTCAATAGACTATTATATTTAGGGGAAGTGTATCTTTGCTCTGACCTCTTCAGGTTAACTTTAGAAATCAGATACAAGACAAAATAAAGGAAGTCGATATTGATTTGCTGAGCCAGCGTGGGAATGATACAGATATATAATGGTTTTTCCGTGAGTCGAGTCTAAAACTTCATATAATGTAGACATGTTTTCTTTTTCGTGTTTGGAAGCGTCTTCCCAGTGGGGTGAGAGAACGACCCTTCTCCCTAGTTAGAAATATATAGATCGACATTAATAAAATAGTTCAGTTTCAAATTATCTCTGTTGGTGTCTTCCGCTACCAGGCCTGGAGAAAACGAGGGAAGATTGAGAAGACTGACCCCCACCAGGGAGATATGCAGCATATACTCAATTTGATGCATTTACCAGAACTTCCAAGCATGGGTGCGCAGAATAAGCATTACAGTATAACGTGGTAATTTTCCAAGAAAATTTTCAGAGGGAATTCCACAAGGGAACATTAAAAAAAGAAAAGTTATGAAATAAGTACAGAAAAAGAGAAACTTTAATTACTATATTTTACCGATCGCAAACACGCACACCCATGAAAACAACAAACCAAAATAGGAAATAATGATGAAAAAAAATAAGAGAAAAAATTTAAAAAAAGTAAACAAACTGGGTTTGAATGACAATGAAAGAAGGACGAATAGGGAAATGAGAGAAAAGGGGACACCCACCCTCACGCATGCACATTGATGCGAGAATGTCAATTGTGATAAAACATTTTAGTGAGAGACTGATTTTGTTGTATGTTTGACACTTATTTTGATTTTGTTTGTGGCGAAATCTGCCTGTGAATGTTTCGCTTTTAAAAGAAAATTTTTTGGATAAGGAAATTTCATCAGTAAATGAATTTTTCTGATGCTGATCTTCGAAGAAGTGGCCTGAATACGCGTATGTAAATGCAATTGAAAATTGTTTTGGAAAAGAAAGACTGACCGCATTTTGTGATGGAGCAGTGACACTTTGATTTCTGTTAATGAGTTTTGTGATTATGGTCTATTAAATGTAGAATCATTTTGTTAATTGTAATTAACTCACAAATGATTGTTTTCTTTTTCTTTTTTCATTTTTTTAACAGAGAGTGACATTCCTTTGCTTAATTTAAGCATCGTGTGTGTGTCCATTTGTCTTCATTGGTTGAATAACTCAACTGTTAATTGTGAAATTTTGTGTTATTTTTTTGTGAAAAAATAAGATAATTAATTGTTGTTGGAATACGTATATTCGGCTTGCGTAGTTGGGAGCTTTACGATATGAAGTATGTCGAATGAATCCCTAAGATACGTCCGGAGTCAAAGAAGGACCCTGACCACCAAAAAGAAATTATTCAGTTGGCTTGTAGGATACCAGGTCGGGGTAGAAGACTAAGGGAAGAAAACCACTTGTTACCATTGTAAAGCCAGTAATCGATTAATTAAGAGAGGCTGAGATGGGTGTGGTTGTTTTCTCTGTGGGGGCAGCCAAGGGCAGAAGTAAATGGAGATAGTTTAAGTTGAGTTTGGGTACACATAGGCAGATTAGGTTAATTAGAGCGATTACAGAAACTCAATGATAGTAAATTTGTAAAGATTTGTTCAAGTAAATCTGGTAATACGCAAATACAAATGTAATTAATTTGTTGTGATTGAATAAATCGGGTGATAATGGACCGCCTATGCTTTGTCAATGTAAGTAGGAAATAAGTGTGGATCATAGTATATTTAAAGTGTAAAATGTAGGTGGCAAGGACGTGGCTCAGTTAAGGAAGTGCTTGACGTTATGGTGTGGGGCTCTTGGTATGTATTTTGTAATTTTGGAACCAATATTTTTTCTGTGAATTGCATTACGCTTCGTGTAGTCTCAAGTGTAGAGGAAAGGGATTTTATTCTTCCCAGGAATATTGAACTTCAGAGTCTACCTGCTGATCTGAGTAGAGAAGACACTGAAGAGGTTAACGTTCACTGTTGGAGTGATTTGTATCCAGACTTTCATCTGAGATGTTGACCTTGGGTCACGGAAGCTAGTGAACAAGAATGGACAGAGGATTGTCAGTTATTCTTTTTTGTTAAAAAAAAAGTTTGTGAAGCGTGAAAAACATAGTCAGAATCTTATTGTTTATGTCCATTCTTTTTCAGGACTGTTATATGTGCATATGTCGAAGATGGTCATGTGAGCGAAGCCCCCCCCCAATAAAGAAAAAAATTAAGGAGCACACTTTGCAGACACGAAAGTGTAGAGGAAATATTAGAGTAATATTGCTAAAATAAAATTCATGAATGAATTTTTTTAACGATTAGGTAAGGTATGTTAAATAATATTTTAACAGACTATTAGGGAAGTGTATAGTGATTTTCCAAGCGTAGCTCAGATGTGGCACGTGGCCGAAAGTATTGGGCACCCAGTGAGGATCGAACTCAGTCGTAATTAGTTCTAGCGAGGCAATCTTACTAACCATTACACCACCTCGAGGTACCCAATTAGGGAAGGGTATATAAGTGGAAGAGTATCTCTGCTCTGACTCCTCGGGTAGACCTTGTGTTCGGATACAAGACAAAATAAAGGAAGTTGATTTCGATTGGCTGAACGAGTGTGGTAATAATAGAGATATAGAAAGGTTTTTCAAGTAGTTCTTTCATAACCGTCGAACAATGTAGACGTGTTCCTTGGTGTTTGGGATCTGCTCCTCAGTGGAGTGAGAGAGCGACCCCACTAGATAGTTAGATGTATACGTCAACGTTAATAAAATACCTAAGTTAAAAATCCCTGTGTTAAAGTTCTTTCATCTCTGAAGCCAAATCGACTAGCGATCTCCGACCAAGAGAAGACGTGAGAGAGAAGATACAACATATGAGTGAATCGATGTCGTCGTCGAATAACACCTCCACCAAGGAGTTGTACAACACCAACACCTTCGAGAACAAAGCTTTACAAAGGCATTTTACTTGCATTGATACTGACTGCTGAGTATTAGTACGTCTAACGAGCAAACTTTACGCATAACTTATCTCATGAGTAAATCTCTAAGCTAGAGAGTTCTGACTTTACAGTGTGTAACACCTCGAAGGAAGGCGTTTGAGGAAAAAGCATTGGGTTTGCGCGAATGAAGTTTTATTTCAAAGTAGGTTAAGACATTATTTACATTATTCGATCTATTGTCCTCATCTTTGTCGCCATTACAACGTTTCAGCTGTTGTACGCTCCGACCTTCTTCAGGTAGTTGGAATGTCGAACTTTACCCTTTATTTCGCTCACTGGGGTAGACTATTCTAGTTCCACGTGCCATGTTTAATGGATGTCAGTTATCTCCTGTTAATTTCCCTCTGAAAGTTCTCCACTGCCTTAACCGGACACATGGCACAGTGGATAAAGGCTTTGGTTAGATCCAGTGACAGGACCCAAAGAGTGTGAGTTCAATACCCGGTTAAGGCAGTAGAGAACTTTCAGAGGGAAATTAACAAGAGATAACTGACATCCATTAAACATGGCACGTAGAATTAGAACAGTCTACACCAGTGGGCTAAATAAAGGGTTCAGTTCGACATTCCAACCACCTGAAGAAGGCCGGTGCGTACGACGACCGATACGTTGTAATAAATATGGCGACAAAGATGAGGACAATAGTCCGAATAATGGAAATAATGTACATAATACTTCATCGAAGAAATATAGATATGTTAAGGCAGTTATATTATCGAAATCATCCATAAAATCAAGACCGAAAATGTGTGCTTCCTACTTTTTCGATGTTTATGCAGTATTGTATTTTGCCTCGGTACAGTAATCTTAAGAGATTTCCTTCCTTCTAAAGATGCACAGGAAACTAACGCTGGCTAAATTACATCATATTTTCTTATCCAGGGTGATACGCCAATTTGCAATACGGAAGTAAGGTAACGTTGTCATTTTTCGAATATACTACATTAGAATTTTTTGCAACACGTTGTTTCGTGTTGAAACCCTCACAATATTTTGTATTGTTGAAGTTATCATTAACATTTTTCGTTAAGATTCATTTTACGATTTCTTTAATAAAAATAATTAATTAAAATTTGTTGTATTAATTTAAGCACCCTAGTTAAACCAACTGCATTTTGTTCTCCATTACCTGTCTGCCCTTTGACCTAAAATTTGTCTTCGATTGATCAATTTATGGATATTTAAGAGGCTGTGACGGATGGAAGAAGTAAAAGAAGTCACGCAGATAAATTTAAAAAAAGAAAAAAAAACGCCTCCTTGCAAAAAACGTAAGAATACACGGTGAAAATAAAGCAAAGGATTTTACTTTTTCCATCAAGAATCCCCCTTCTAGCTGAGCAATCGCTTGATATACAAGTGGCTTTGGGAAATGTGTATTCTATGCATTATATATATATATAAACAAATATAGTCTTAAGATGTGCTATATATATGGGATAATGTGCTCAATATCAATGATACAGCGTGTGTAAATATAAAAGTGAACATAGAAATCGATACTTAGAGGCGACTGTCTGTTTCATGCTAGACGCAATGGCCTGATGATTGCGTCTAGCATGAAACAAACTGTTGTCTCTAAGTGTTGACTTCTATGTTCACTTATATATATATATATATATATATATATATATATATATGTGTGTGTGTGTGTGTGTGTGTGTGTGTGAGGGCTTGTTTGTGTGTATGCGTATGTTTGCCGCTGTTTGTGACATGTGTGTGTGCCTGTGTGTGTGTGTGTACCTCTGTGTGTGTGTGTGTGCAGAAACTAAAAGAATACGGATCATTCAGCCATCTTACTTTTTTCCTGGACTTGGGTGCCAATCTCTTGCACCATTTGGGAAATATCTAAATCTATTAGAAATATAATGAAAATAATAATATAATGAAATATAATGAAATATAATATGACATCTGAAAATTCCTCCTCATTAAAGACATAATCAATAGTAAGAGTTTATGAGTTAATTTCATTACTCACAAATATTATCAACCATTTTTGGGGATTCCCCTCAGTTTCCAAGATTAAACAAAAATTGTTTCTAATCATAGACAACTGATTTAATCAGGAATTCTCCAACAATAACAACAATCTCACTTTCACCCTGTACAAGGTCCGGGGCTATTTTAGGTGTAGGGTTATGTTATGGGTTTAGTTTATATGGATAGAAGAGGAACATAACGGTTAACTCTAGACTTAAACACTTTAAGATTGTAGTGATCGGGGAAATATTCTCTTGGGAGTCGGTTTCACAGGACGGTGGTTCGCAGGAAGTAGCTGTTTAAGTGAAACAAACTTCTCACCGACAGAATACGGAGGGGATGATGGGGGGTCTGCTACAAAGTCGCATGGTGGGTCCTAGCCTAGAGGGTTAGACCTGGTAGAACCAAAAAATGAAGTTTGTCCTAGCAATTTCCGTGGAAGCAGCGATGAAGGAGTGCGAAATTCGCTACATTCCACCCGAGAGAGATAGATAGAGAGAGAAAGAGAGAGAGAGAGAGAGAGAGAGAGAGAGGTTGGAGTATGGAAAATGATTCTTCTCCCACAGGGATTCGGAGAGAATTTTGAACTCAAGATCGGTAAGTGAAGACTGGGCAGCTCCCGCCCAAATATGGCAACAATACTCCATTATCAGCCTGATCTTATAAAGGTAGAGGATAGCATGAAGAGTCAGGTACTTACTTGAGTGGTACAGAGAGCTGATCATTTTACCTGCATCTTTATTTATGGATCGTGTATACGCGGTCCACTTAAGGTCGGGTGTGAGATTGTGGCTCAATATCCTCTCAAGTCACTGTTCCTCCACAAGGGAACATCCGTTTATCATGACTGGTGATGCTCTAATCGGCGGTGATGGAATCTGACCAGTTTGGTTGAATGTAACCAGCCAGTTTTTCTTCACTGAGAAATTAGTGCTGAATTTGCAAAATCTGTACACATGCATGTGAAGAAAAGAGAAGTATTATATTATCTAATATTAACATAGAAACCTAGAAGATTTATGTTCCTCAAATATAGGCAGAAATTTGATTTGTGCTAAAATAAAACCTGTTCCCTTATGGCAAAAGTACTATTTTCCCTTTAGTGAGACGTTCTAGTAGAAAAGTGATTGATCCAATAATTGCTAATGCTCACATCTAGTGACTTTGCTCTACTTGTTTAACCTTTGGTTATGAGAGTGGGAAGATAGGAACTTATGATTTTCCAAGGGTATATATATAATGTGAATGCAACGGACGTGGATGAAACTTGATCTCAGTTCGCTAGTTCCATTTCCCACGCTAAGAACCTTTACATTACCCGCTCATCCATCCGTGACACGGTCACTGAAGATGAATGAGATGAAATTCCGCAAGATCTAAATCGATCAATATTTCATAGAGCTGTAAAGAAAAGCACATGAGAATGAATGTGAGCTACACTGAACAATCATTTTGTTGGGCCCTACGAAAGACAGCTAAAAATTAGGAATTTAAAGAATAGAACTCTTAGTTATATTTGCCAAGAAAATGATGTACCAATTCAAGTCAAGATGTTTACAAAACTACGCTTAATAAATGCCTGTTAATTCTCGTGAACTGCTTAGGGATTAGCCATTACCCTTGCTACTAATTCGTTTAGAAAATTATCATTAGCCCAAACAAATATTTCTACAGAGATTTCGTTCCTTTCAATTTGAATTCTCCTTAAAATGTTTTACTTTTGTTTCTGAAATTCTTTTTTTCCAATTCCCTACAAATTATATAATCATTTGAATAATTCCTAAACACAATTTCTCTTTAGAAATTCTACATACCTTTATTGGAGTTTAATTAATATCTGTTGACGCATAATGACGTACTTGACCGATGTGTCTCCGTTTAAAATTCTAAGAATAACAACAGAAAACAGTCTTTTCCTACATGTATGAGTGGGCTTTATAATATAAAAGGCTATCCCAGAAAAAGTGGGTTTGATATCTCAAAGACACACCTATGAGATTAGAAAATAGATGTTCTTAAGATTCACCTTCCATAGAAGATATTGTGATTTATTGCCTGTATAAGAAATTAAAATACTTTCGCTTTATTTGCAAACCTGCATCTGTAATGTCTCTTTTGATAACTGAGAGAAAATCTGTGAATTCAATCTATCTGTATTTTGTCTCAAAAGAATCCAATGTTTGTCAATTATCAGACATTTTGTTCTCTTAACAATTAATTTCTGCTGACACTGGACATATCAATCTCTGCCGGCAAGTAAGTAATGGAAACTAATCTATATATGAGATGCGTTTTTAATACGTAACCGTTCGACTCAGTGATCATCACTACGGGTTTACTGTCCTCATTACGCATATCCCTAATCTTCATATACATATTAGACACTCTTTTTTATTGCTTGCCTTATTTACATTATTCAGACCGTTATCCTCATCTTCATTGCCATAGTCATATAATATTTTTTATCCTAGCCCAAAGCGAAGGTGCCTTTCATAATTATATGGGTTTGTCCTGATGAATGATGAAAAAGCTGTTACGATTACATAGTTAAAACTGTTAAATTCTAAATGAATTCACAATTACTGTGATCTTTGGTGGCACACTGTTAAATGTTTTATATATTCACTAGGCTTAGCAACTTAGAGCACATGACCACGTGATGGAACAGTTCGTGTAAGCATCGAACTCACAATAATAATGCTCTTAATGATACAGTAATCAGAACGACCATTATTATTCTTCAGAAGGATAAACCTTGACTTAAATTTAAAATTATCCAACAGCCATTTGTGAGGGAACGACTTCATGGCTATTTCTTCAAGACGGCGCATCTCCAACTTTGTAAATATCACTTTAAATTAAAGTCAAACGAAAACAGGTTCTCCATAATGCAGTAATAATTCATTTTTCTAATTTTATAATTATTCATTAGGTTAACTGTAGGGTTTAATTAGTAAAAGAAAAGCTGAAAATTCCTTCAACGTTTCTCAACTTGCAAAGGAAAACCATAAGAACTGGTTTTCTTCCCTCATGTCTTTTAATGCCATTAGCAAAAATCTTTTGACGTCAGACTAATTTATTTCTATTATGTTGAAGATTGACCCGGAGTTGCGATGTATCGTAAAGTTTCCCAAGTACGAAGTCGACCAAATGGGTTCGGTCGTTTTTTATTTTGTTTTTTCTTGTCTTATTTCTTGGCTTTTATCACAATTCCATAATCGATAAAAGTATTGACTTCAAGAGGAAAAAGTACTAAATAAAACCAAAATTTAGCTTTTTTAATGACACCAGAGGTCATATCGCATACTTCGGTGTTCTATTCTTCATTGAGCAAAAATGAAGTAATAAGTACAAGATAGATTACTATTACTATGCAATATAACAAGTCTAGAATTACCATTAAAGCTGTGACAGAATCGTTGGCACCTTTACCTCGATTGATAGACGAAAGGTCCGTACAGGAAATGCGTAAGGTGATAATATGTCTTTAAAATTATAATTTTCCCGAAAAGTAATCTTAAAGCTTACGCATACTCAAAACGCTTATTAAGCTTGAGAGCTATTTCTACAATTTCCCTTAAATTAATAAAAAACGTGAATGAAAGCATTTGCTCTATACATCAATGGATATTCTCATAAGAAATATGCTTATCTATGGATAAGTACTCTGACTCATACTTTGTTAATATTGAATCGGTAAGCCTTAAGTCTTAGGGGTTCTTGAATAAAACTTAAAACGATTATCTGACACGTTGGAGAAGACAAAGTGTTTTCTCGAAAAAGGATTTGTATTCTCTATGTATTTTCTATCAGTCGAAAAGAAAATTTCATTGAAGATTGGATTGAATTCATTAGGCTTATTCGGAATAATTTAACTGTCTGCGCTTAACCTATCAGTCTCCACCAATTATAAACTTTCTTATTCGAATAAAGAACGTTACTTTGAACGACAGGAGATTTTCTTTCGGGTTCTTCGTGGGTCATGTCGGTAGTTGTGCTTTTCGAGTCTTGGATACAACATTTATTTTGACCTCTTTTCATTTACGTCCAAGGCATGTTTGACTTTGGACGTACAAGACTGATTGAAATTAGTATCCCGTTTTTTTTTTGTTTTTTTTAATTTTTGGATATGAACCTACAATTAATATTTTCTCACATTTTATACATTTGTCTATAATTCTGTATTTTTCAATTATGAATCTAACATTGGTTTTGTCTGCGTTTCATTGTGATAATTTTTTATTTCATAGGATATATGGAACATTGAGTAAAGTACGAATTTAATAGGCTTTATAAATTGTTATACACTATTTACCTATAGAAAATAGTATATATATATATATATGTGTGTGTGTGTTTGTATTTGTGTGTGTAAAACACTTCTCAAGAAGTAATAGTAATATAGAGCAAATAGATTTATAGACCAAAAAAGATGCATGATCACATGTGTTTCTTTAACAAGTAAGGGATTCTTAATAAAAGAACATGTCCTATTTCCATGGGTGTCATCTCATCTGAAAAATAAGTTACTTTACAGCAAAAGTTTTTCGTTATGCTCGATGCCAACAGAAAATAATTTGTCGAAAATTTTAATAATTTTTGATTTCTTTGAAAGCTGTCTGTAAAGGTCGATTTAAATACAATAGTTAATAGATAAAATGGAATGTGGTAAAAGTACAGGTGTTTGTGTTTTGTGTTTAATAGTGAAATAATAAATGGTAAATGCTCTTCAAGGGTCAACATCTACAGATGGATTTTTACTGAACAATCTTAGTGTAATGCGATGAGTGTTTTGCAAAAGGAAAAATCCGTCTCATCTGCTTCACTTATAATATCAAAAGCAGATAATTCATTCAATATAGATTATGTAATATAGAATATAGAAATATATCACCAGATTTAATTGGAAAGGAGAAATCTCATTTGCAAGAAAAGAAGCTTTATAGCAACATTTTGTTCGTTATGTTATTTTTTCCCCAACCATTTTCTTCTCATCTATCTCATTTTTCGCTGTTGTATTTGAATTTATTTTATATTGTCCTTAATGTAGTTTCTTTATAATTATATTTGGTTGGTGAAAAAATAATATCGTTTTTAACGTAGTTTTTAACGTCAAAAAACGATATTATTTTTGCACCAAACTAATAGTTCAGTTCTATTGATCTCAGTTTGTTTTAGGGAAACGTCTTGACAAATGTTTACAGTTTTATTTCCATTTGTAAATTTTATTTCACAGAATCTTTATTCCTGTACGTTGAGAAAACAATGAAGTATATTTTGTTTTTAATTTAATTTCTCCTTTCCAATTGCCTCTGGTGACACATTTCTATAAATCTCTTTTCTCTATATTCCTAATACATGTTGAGATTTTCACCATTTCATTAAGGGCGGAAGTTGTGAGGTAAACAGTAAATTGTATCAAAATTTGGCTGTAATATTATTGCTCATATTTTTACTCTTACAACAAAAATTGCCATTTTCTGATCACTGGGAATTGACACTAAAACAAATCCTGTCAGGTTTTGCGTATGCCGATTATCTCACTGATCGATACGTTCAAATTCAAATTAAAAAGAGACAATCATTTAATTCACACTGGATAAAAACTTTTGGATTCTTGATTCATAAAAATACGTCATTCCTTTAGGTATTTAAAATAGTTATCCAAAAAGTGTCGCTTTTCATTTTTAAGATAGAGGCATATTTCGAGATGCCACTTCTCACTGACAATGTAAGAACTTTTGGTGACAATTCGCACATGGAATGAGTTGAACATTTTGCTTGAAACAGAATGATATGAAGAACATATAAATCTTAGCTGCGTACATTTATAACAATGAATTTCAGATATTTCAATGTGCTTTGAACAAGAAATATTTGTATTCTTTCTATAAGAGAAATATATTTAAATTTTGTTCAGTATTTTTTTTTTCTTTAAAAAGTAGTTAGTACGTTATTTTCAAAGAGAAGCTTTAGTACATGCTTGATTGGATAATTTTTATTCTTTATTTCTCTTGTGGTATTATCTTGCATGTTATATTTAGGTTCACTGAAACTATTTTATCCATGAAGAAAAATATATTTTAGGTCTGTATTTAAGATTTTCTCATATTGTGTTTTTAAATAATGAATTTCTTTAGTTTTAGTATTTGGTGTCAGATCAACCTATTTTTGTCAGTTAACTAATTTAAGTTGTTCCCTTAATATGAATATAAATTTACTTACTAGATGTAACATCTAGCTTTAGGGCTATGATGACGTTATGTAGCAGTTGAGACTGATTTTGCCTCTTGTAAAACTCGTCTCTCAATCAGAGTTGATATTAACATTACATCATTAGCAGAACTGTTACATTTGAGAATATCTCAGTGGCGTACAACACAAACGGAAATTAGAGAATAATTCTAATATTTGTTACATTCTATTGTAAATTAAGCTCTTGTCTTTTTTTTATGAGAGCTATTTAAATATCCACAAGATTGGACATATGCACTTTTTGTAAAATACTATTTTAGCTATCACAAAGAATTTGTCAGATTTTCCGACCTATAAGAACCCTTGCTATGACAATGTTTAGATTTTGATTTTTATAATTGATTGATAGCATTCTGTTGCATTTTAAAAGGAAACAAAACTTTATTCACATTGACAAGTAAGTTTGCCCACATATAAGATGACGCAGCCAATATTTACTGTAAAATTTTACTAAAAACAACATTTATCGAATTATTCCTCTGACAAATGTTAATCATCTATTGAGATACCAGCATTTGTTGACTTCTAATATCCTTTTACATATCCACGTTCTTTACAAAACGATACTCTATAAAAAAAAAACAATAACATAGAAGCAATTTTAATTACTTATAATTTGAATTTTTCAATACATGTGACTTTAAGCAAAATTTTAATTCTTATTTACATGATTCGGACTACTGTCCTCATATTTGTCACCATATTTATTACGTTTCGGCCGTTTTACGCTCCGGTCTTCTTCAGCTTGTTGGAATGTCGAACGGACCCTTTATTTCGCTCACTGGGGTAGACTGTTCTAGTTCCACGTGCAATGTTTAATGGATGCCAGTTATCAGTTATCTCCTGTTAATTCCCCTCTCCAAGTTCTCCACTGCCTTTTTGTCCTGTCACTGGATATAACTAAGGGCTTTATCCACTGTGTCATGTGTCGTTGTGACATCTGTGTATGAATTTCTGGGTATTATAAACCTAATGTCTTCAGCACACATTTTTACCAGTACCATATTGCAATTTTTTGCTGTTATCATTGTTGCAGTTTGTTGTATATATTATGTAACTAGTGAGCCAATCCAAATGACTTGACTCACTTTATAGTCCACCAATAAAAGGTCAACCAATCAGAAGACGTAGAACATTCAATCCGTCGTGTATAAAGGCGGCCATTTTGTTTCTCTACCGAATGTCTAGTTCAGCTTTTCAGGCGAAGAGATAACAGAAGGACGAACTACGCTCTGCTACTTTTACTAAAATATCCACTGCTAACCTGAACAACGCTTTCCTACTGTCTCCGAAATATTCACTGCTAAACTCTGGATTCTATACTCGAAGACGACCGTCATCATGAACAACAATCATTTCATGTTTTTATCAGAGCTCATATTGCTATTTTTGTTGTTATTATCGGTTTGCTCTGACACTCCTTATTACTGGTTCCCATATTGTATTCATTTCTATGCTTTGTCGGCTTAGGGGATTTTTGTCGCCTAGCATATGTGCTGATTCCTTAAGTTTACGAATTTTCCAATGGTGTTCTTTGTCTATGATCTCAACCTGATCCCACAGAGGGCGGTGATCTCCCTTTTCTCTCCATTTGTGGTCAGCCACGCCTGATTTTTCCACTCCCGCTCATGTTACAGCTTTCTGGTGTTCTACAAGCCTTACTTTAAGGGGAGGCCTCTCTCCTCTTTATATTCCTTTCCACAGCTGCACGGGATAGTGTACACACAGTCTTTAGTCATGTTCGCCTCTATGGAGGGGGTCTTACTCGGGAGAGATATCTGCGAAGTGTCGTCAAGCTTTTGAAGGTTGTCCTGATGTTATATGGACCGCAGATCCTTTGTATTTTCTCTGATAACCCTTTAACATAAGGCAGGCAGAATGTTTTCTGAGTATTATTGTCCTCCTTTTGTACCCGCCTATCCCAGTTTTTTGGGGATACTGCCATGTACCCAGGTTAGTTGTTACGCTGTAGGATACGACTTTATGCTGACCATTTTTTATATAATATCTCTAGGTCACCAATTATGACTTTTCCTCAGTGTTGTTAGCAGCGGACGATCCCTTTCCTTACGCCATATGGATGGTGGGATTTGAAATTGATGTACTGTCCGGGGAATGTCGCTTTATGGTATACGGAGGTCTTGAACCCATCCTCTGTTCGAGATATTAGAACATCCAGGAATGGGAGTGTGTTGTTACCCTCTTTCTCCATTGTGAACTGTATCAAAGGTCTTATTGCGTTCACATGGTCGAGTAGAACCTGAACATCTTCCTTGTGTGGCCAGAGTATGAAGGTGTCATCTATGTACCTTAAACATAGAGTTGGCTTTAGAGATATAGATTCTAATGCCATTTCCTCAAATTATTTCATGTATATATTCGCCATTGCTGGTGATAATGGCGAGCCCATTGCTAAGCCCTCATTCTGTCGATATTTGTGTGATCCTATTCCGAAGTGTGTTGTTTGTGTATAGATATCTCCATCAGATTATTTATTGTAATACTGGTCTGTTCTTCTAGGTATGAGTCAGAGGCCAATCTGTCTCTGAGTACTGAGAGTTCCTCCTCCGTGGGTACCTTGGTGAACAAATTCAACACGTCCAACTTCACCATCTGGTTGGATAGGATGGGAGCATCTTTGATTATTTCCACAAAGTGGGCGGAGTTTCGGACATATGAAGGAGATTTTTCGATCAATGGGCCAATTATATCTACAAAGAAGCCACTCAAAGAGTGGCACACAGAGCCTTGACAACTAACAATCGGCCTGAGCAGAATACCATTTTTGTGAATCTTAGGGAGACCGTATATGTGAGGTAGCTTGGTGTAACGCTGCAATAACTGCCGATACGTCTTATGTGCGAAGTGATCCTTGTTTTTTATTAGTATATGTGACAGTTTGCGTTCCGTTTTTATTGTAGTATCTTTTTTTTACTTTGCTGTAGCTACCATTGCTAATGAGGTCTTCCAGTTTTCTTGTATAATTTGATCTGTCCATCACTACAGTCGCATTGCCTTTGTCAGTCGGTAGTATGATGATGTTTTGTTCCTCTGTAGGGATCCGATCGCCAGTCTCTCCAGTTTCATGATGTATGACCTGGGCGGCTTCACCATCTCCAAGGTCTTTCTCACCTTCAATCTCAGTTCATCCGCCTGAATCTGAGGGAAGTTCAAGGCCACCTCCTCGACACGCACTTGTCCGAGAGAGAACCCAGCACCATCGTTGGATAAAACAGAAACTACAAGCTCATATCTCCCAGAGGCTTGAGGATTTCTTCAACAAAATTACCAATGAAGAAGACCAGAGACAGATCCAAGTTATCTGGATAAATCCTTCAAACATGAATGCGATGTAGTCAAGGCTCGATAAGTACAAAAATTAAACATATTGAAAGATCAGAATCTAACGCATAAGGTCGATCAGTGAAAGCAGTAATCAACATCAACCAATATCAGTTGAGTGCTTCTGAGAAGTCAGTATTGAATAAGGGTCTCAACTTCACCACAACCATCAGGCGAGTGCCATACTTGGACATCATTGACAGAGTCGATAATGTTTGTTAATAAATACCATGAACTTTACAAACAAAAAGAAATAGATAGAAAAAACAAAAAGCACGGATTAATGAAGGAAAACCTGTACGTTTATCAACAAGAAAAGAATATAACATACAAAATATACCAGACAAATATTAAAATAATCCGATCACGTTTAATAAACCATTATTTGTATTCTTTAGCTTTTTTATGCTTCACAGAACATGACTCAATTTGTGAAAGAAGACAAGAAAGCAGACAGCGTGTCTTTTTCTGAATGCTTAAAAGTATCTTCCATTCTTTAAATACCAGAGGAATCTTTCTTCATATATTTCATTTTTTATAAGAATTTTGCTCGTCTCTTCTTTACTCTTTATCCATTTCAATAACATAAACTGTATCAAATTTAATTGCTGAACGCTTTATTATTTCGTCATCACATAGTTATTATTATTTTTTCTTATTACAAAACCTATGTTGGCGTGCTGATGTCCCAGTTAATAATAATGGTAATAGAAAATAAAATGTGACAATTATGCCTAGTATGTGATTCAGATATTTAGTCGAGAACACACATCTTGAAAAGTTAGTGAAGAAAACAGTGAGAAAATAACACTAGCAACTGCAAATATTGAATTGACGTTTTGAATTCGAGGAGAGACGATGTGTTCTTCGGAGCTCAAAAACAAATAATGCATCCTAAACTTAACTTAAAAAGGTAAATAAAGGTAAATATTGCTTAAAACTAATGGTTTCAACTCATTCAAAGTCTTTGTTTCTTTTCATTCATTTATAATATATCTTCTATTTCATATAATTTTGATTATCATATTTAATTGTATTTATATCGTTATTGATTATTTCAACATATTTGACACTTACCCTTTTTCTTAATCATTTTTTTGTTTTTATTCAACTACAATGGTGGGTTGAAAAGTTTATAAGCTGACTATGAAGAATATCTTGCATGCATTAATTTCAGTTCTTCTTATTGCATTGTTTTTCCTGATAAATTACACCTGACTGTTCAAAGAATATTGTCCATCATGTTAGTCAAAACATCAGATATGATATCATTATCACTGGTATACTGTCTCCCAGCCAAGTGTTTTTTCGTGTTGGGGAACAAATGATAGTCAAATTATGAGAATAGGCTCTTCAAAATCACAGTCAAGTAGATGAGCCATTGAAACCAAGGACATGTGTGCTGGAGCATTTTCCTGATGAAAAAACACCCCGTTGTTCTGTTTCCTGGGCATTTGGCCATTATAACATTTCGTAACTGCCACAGCAATTTGTTATAGTGCTTTTCATAGATGGCGTCGTCCGTTTGAAGATAATAAACACAATGTCAGTTGCATCCAAAAAATTTAAGTTATAACCTTCTCTGTAGATTAAAAGACCTTCTTCGGAGCAGGTGTGAATGGATGTTTCACTTCAGGGATTTTCTCTTTGTCACCGGCTCAAAGTGATAAACGCAACTCTCATCCTGAATTAGAAAACACTCAAGAAAACCAGCTGTAAGAACGCCAAATAATGATAATATAATCAGCCTTGTGATCTTTTGATCAGAGCAGAAACCATCGTCATGCCAAGTTCATTAAAAAAAATATACCCAAAGAATTCACGCTAATGCTAATAGCATTGGTTATTTGATTTATAGTCAGTCGCCTGTTATCCATCAATATATGGGGAACACGATTATTGTATTCCTCGATGGTAACAGTTGTAGGACGTCCAGACTTTGTGTCATCGTCAAGAGTCTTCTTTCCACACCCAAATTCAGCTGCCACTTTTAGTCTGATGATCAAGTGTCACACACTAACGTAGTTCCTACGGGGCCTAAACAATTTTTGCAGGGACTTAATAGTACCACGATGCCAAATTTTATCCATTTTCAAGAGAAGTCGCTACCAATTACTTTTGAATTATTCTTTGAACAGTCAGATAACAGTTTACCTGGAAGGAATCAATACAGTTATTAAAAAGAAGTGTTGTAATCAATGAAAGATTTCTAAACTCTAGCATCACTCCTTCATAGTCAGCCTACCAAGTTTTCAACCCATCCTCGTATCTTGAAGATCGTTTGTCATACTTTTATTTTCTTGTTTTTGCTTATCTAAAACTATATTTATCAACTTCGCCTTTTCTTCTCCAAGTATAAAAAAATATAAAAATATATAAATAATATATATTCTGTCTTTAAACCATAATGATTATCTTTTTATGAAATTTCTGGGTTTTTTTTGTTTTTTTGTTTTCTTTTAGTGCCTGGACAAAGCACTGAGTTTTTACCAATGTAATGATTACTTATATTATCTCATGAATTTTGCATCATCTTCTATCTCAAAATGAATTATTTCCACAGTTTTCTTTATCGGATTTAAAGCCAATGGTTGCAATGCCAAATACGAATTCGGAATTTGGGGATTGAATGAACTGGTGATTATAGATATGGGAGTTGTTAAACATAGGCGGGAAAATGAAATCTAAAAGTGGGAAAAAGTAAATGCTTTTATTGTTTATCATCAAAAGCTTTACAAGAGACAGGATTAGAAAAGATAGCATTCGTTGTTCAAATACGGTAGGTGAGAAAATAGAAATCTTTTTTATATTGGAAAATATATTTATTTGCTTATTATTGCTCTCTCTCTCTCTCTCTCTCTCTCTCTCTATATATATATATATATATATATATATATATATATATAGCGATTATCTATCTATCTATCTATCTATCTATCTATCTATATTTCTCATGTTGTCTGTCTATGTGTCTGTTGTGGGCGTTGTTACCTCGCCCAGGCCGCATTTCTCACACAATTTCGATGCGGTTTTCACCAGAAGTTTGCAAATGGCTGCCGTAAGGACATGACGGAGCCCGATTTTTAAGTTCGGACTCAGGTTCCGAAATATTCGATAATCGAAAAAATCCATAATCGAAAAAATTGATAATCGAAAAAATCTGCTTACAGAAGGAATGATCGCATTTCAACCAAATTTGACGCCCTCTTAGAGTCTACCATTAGAAGTGCTGTCCAGAAGTTTCATGACCACGGACCACTAAACAGCGCGGAAAATCGATAAAACCCATAAACCGATACGCCCAGATTGCATAACTGTTCTTATATCCGGTGACTTTCGCCAGATCCACCCCGTTGTCGCTATTCGAACGTGCTTGAAATCGTCACAACTTTGGCCCATTGGTAGACCATTGCACCTTACCACCAACATGCGTGCACACCTAACTGGCGATGTTGGGTTTGCCGAATTTTCGAATTCATTATTAGCACTTGGCGAAGGTATTATTCCAGCGAACACTAATGTATTTGTAAACGTCCAAGGGTTGTCTACAGTGGTCACAACGCCAGCAACACTCAGGGAATTAGTTATCCTGATTTTCAAACCAACTACAACAATATTGAGTGGTTTGCTGGACGGGCAGTTCTTGCCCCAAAAACACCACTGTGACAACCCTTAATAGACAGCTTCTGGTAAATGTGCCAGGGGTGTTGCACGTTTACAAATCCATTGACAGAACTCCAGACCCTGCTGAAATGGCGAAATTTCCAGTGGAGTTCTTAAACAGCCTCCACCCCGCTGGTCTCCGTCCTCACATTCTGGAACGAACTTAAAGTGGGGATCCCGGTTATGTTGCTTAGAAACCTGCGTCCACCGAAATTCTGTAATGGGACCAGGATGGTCATTCAGGCCCTACGCCCAAACATTATTGAGGGCGAAATTATAACTGGCTGCGGTAAAGGGGAGCAAGTGCTTATCTCACGGATGCATTTTGTATCCATCAGATGCCGACGTACTCTTCATTTTCAGAAGATCCCAAATCCGAGTCGCACCCTGTTTTGCTATAACAATTAATAAGGCCCAAGGACACACGCTGTCTGTCACTGGTGTACACTTAGAGGAGCGGTGCTTCTCACACGGCCAACTTTACATAGCCTGCTCTCGAGTCGGCAGGCGCGAGGATGTGTTCCTTTATTCACCCTCGCAAAAAGCTAAAAATGTTGTCTACACTGAAGTCCCCAGCCAGGGATACGCAAACACCATTCCATTTTTCATTTGCATGCGTTGTTAAACACTTTTGAGCTCTTTTTATTTGGACTTAAAATCGGATCATTGTATGGTCTCCAAAGTAGCGGGTTAACAAAACAAGGGCAACAACAAACCCCGCCCAATTAGTATGACCACCCTCAATATTTCAGGAAACTGGGCTGGGTGTGAAAAAGTATTTGTTGTTAAAATTGTTTTTTCATTCGGTTTTTCCAGTTACGAATCCTTTTTTAAAGCAGATCGTTTTGTGTTCATTTTGTTTAGTTCTTTTTTCGTGACAGATTTAATGTTTAGTATGGATCTTAGAAAAATTCGCAGTGTGAGATAGGCAAGAAGTAAGGCATGTAGCAACATCAGCACGGCAAAGGCCACTCCTTTAAAGGCGAGAAAGGGCAAAAATATTTATGTCAAGTGATAGCGATTGCTGTATGAGTCGTACGAGTTTTTAATCAAGCACGAGCAACGCGGGACATGCTGCTAGTATATATATAATTTTCATTGGTATACATACACACACTCACACACACACACACACACATATATATATATATATATATATATATCAATATCTATATCTATATATCTATATATAGATATGTATATATATATATATATATAGATATAGATATAGATATTGATATAGATATTGATATATATATATATATATATATATATATATATATGTATATATATATATAGATAGATAGATAGATAGATAGATAGATAGATAATCTGTCTTCCTTTCCATTGTAGGGTTTAGCTATTGTGAGTATCTAATAGCTAATTGTAGTGTTCTTATAGTTCTTTTTTTGTTTTTAATCGCCAAACATACTTTGAAAGTGTTGTGTTGATTTGTATTTGATATTGTTCAACGTCATTGTGTGATATTAAAAAACGTGATCTCCAGCTTTTTTTATATACCTATACGCATATGTAATTCTATATTTTCGTACTCGATTAACCTATAACGAGTATATATGGAATGTTACCTTTGTAAGTATAAGTCTAGTCTATAAACAAATTAGATACATGATCTTGGCCTATTATTATATTAACATCGTGTGTACTAAGCTTATTCCATTAGACAGTACTTTAAATGATATACAATGTTATTTTATACAAAAAAGAGTTATCTCTCTTGATACCGAACGTCTTAATTTCTTATTTCAAATTTTTCATCTAAAATAATTTTTATTTTTTTTTAATTCTTCGTTTTTCGAACTTAAGAATTAGAATGATATGAATTATAAATAAATAATTATAATATTTTAGGCGACAATAATTAAATAAACAAATCTTAAAACAATTTTAAATCATCACCAAGGAGAACGCGAACTTCATAAAGGTTACTCTGTATTCAGCACTTAAAGATAGCAATTTTTCATGAAACTCAGTCGTGCTATAGACGTTGGATATTATGTATATTTGCTAATATATACTTAATTTCGCTGTTACCTTACATAACAGTGAGCACTGTATTTAGAACAGCTGACAAAGAAATACATGAATACGTGCAAGTACATATGCGTATATGTATATTTTTATCATACCCATATATTCTAAAAAATGAAGTGATTTTATTTATAATCAGATATCATTACTTATTGGATACATATGGTTTGAGTAGACATCCCTGTTTTGTAAACAGTTTAACTCTTATTTTACGGAATGTAGAGTCTTAATAATGAATGCATGTCGTCCGACAGGATTCGATCCTGTTCCTCGCTTTCACGGAAAACATATCCAATGTCGATTTATCCACACTGGATAATACTACGGAAAACATTCACAGTCAATCCAAGTTCATTTAGCCTATTTAAGATAGGCACATTTCCATTTCAGATCGAGTCAAAATTTATATCTGCTACATTTTATTTTCATATTTGAAGCGTAAACAAAATAATGAAATTTCTTGGACAAGGGTATGTTTAATTTAAAAAAAAAATATTTCTTATATGCTCATTTCCAATAATTTGTATATAAAAAATGATACATTTTACAAAAATAATTAAAGTGTATGTAAAAAAAAAAGCATGATAGTCCAGGTTTCTTAGCTTTCTTTTTAAGGGAGTGTTTATAAAACATTTAAGTTACTAAAATGTATTCTTTAAATAAAAATAAAATTGCTAAAATTAAGTTTGGTGGATCGTAAAAATGACTTCAAAACATTTGATATGTAAGATTTTGTACATGAGGGGCTGCAATTGGTTATGTAAAAATACTGCCAATATGAAGTCTGGCGGTTTATGAAAAAGATACAGGTATATATAAAAAAAAAGAGTTTCAAATTTTAGAGTCTGAAAACCCGCCTAAATAAAGTTTATAAAAAGGAATAGGTTTTTAAACCAAAGAGGAAATAAGATCACGTGGTATGAAATTTTGGATTCAACTGGGAGGCGATTTGTAGCTATTTAAAAAAATCCAGACTTGTCTGATAGACAGAGACACAGGGCTTTCACAGACACAAATCATTGGTAAGCAGAATGTTGGGATGTAGAAAATCAGAAGACATGAATGCGGAAGGAGTTTGGCTTTCACAGGTAAAGTCACTAGCAGCTTTTTTTTTTTTTATGGCGTATCCTTTCAGGACGTAGGCGGTCATAGCTATTCACTTGCCCCGATCCCTTGTAGCTCTCAGAATGTTATGTCTTTTTGTTATTTCTCCCAAATTTTGTTCTGCCATCCACTTGCTTAAGTCCGTTAGGCATGTCACGCGTTGCTTTCCCTTGTCCCTCCTTCCCTTAACCCGCCCTGTGAGTATCAGATTTTCCAAGCTCTCATTTCCCATTACGTGACCCAGAAATTCCAGCTGCCTCTTCCTGATTCTAATTATGAATTTCCTCTTTGTTAGAAACTTTTCCAAAACCTAGATTTAGGTATGCGCCTTTGGCCATCACATTACGTCTTGGTCAACGGCCAGCAAACTAGAAGCGGTGTTTCCATAAATCACCGTAGAGAAGGCAACGGGAAACCACTCCATTATTAATCCCAAGACACATCATGGCAACTTCTAGGAGAAAAAAAAAATTCTGAAAGATTTTGGCGTTCGCAAGCACGACACCGATGAGGACTATAACGATGAGAACAACAAAGGCTAGCATGCCGCCCGATGATAACGAAAAGGACGTAACACAGAAAGAAGAACGGAAAGAAACAGAAAGGAGACGTTTCTACAAATTTAGAGAGATATACACTTATCTTTCTACAGTTTTTTGTGATTTTTTTAATTCGAGTCATTAACCCTGATTTCGAGGTTGTATGAAAATAAAATATTTATTTAATTTCACTTTTTAAAACTTAATTGTTATCTAAACAAACCAGAAAACCAGAGACACCTGCGCACGTGTCAATTCCTTTCGACAATCGTATGAATCGAAGTAAGTTGAATATTTCATTGATAAATAATTATAATTGTTTCTTTTGTTCGCAACAGAATTAAATTTTGTTATTTTACCGATGAATTGCTTGACGCACGAAGGAAGATTTTGTGACAGTTTATTTAGTAAATTTTGTTTTTTGTACTGTCATTATTTTGTATCATTTAAGAAATGCATATTTCTTTCAAATTTTGCACTGGAATAAGAGTCTCGCAATTATTTGTTGGCGACTTGAAGAATACTCGGGATAAGAGGTTGGATGTTTTTTCTTCTCTTTTCATCAGATTTCGCCATTCGTTTTTATTAATAAAATTGTATTTTAGTCATGGTTCCTTTTTTTTCTCTTTCTCATATTTTTCTTTTCTCGCAGGGAGAATCGTTATTCTGTCATTTTGATATTTACCAACATATTCTTCTGACAATGTGTTGGTTGAAAAGAACGCTTTCCTGCGTTTTCGAATCTATTCTATGGTGTCAAACATCTGTTTACACACACACACACACATATATATATATATATATATATATATATATATAATGTCATCCGCAGACAGACTGCTTCGCAGCTCATCAGTGCGGCTAGACTAACTAGGATCGAAACCCGACTGAATTGGTATCAGGTGGATATTCTACCACTAAGCTGTCGGCGCACGGTCGGGATGAAGGTGGATTTTTAGCGAATTTATTTTTGGAAACACGCCCAGTGACCGACAGTGACTCAATTCGGCTTGCGAAGAGTCTCGCTATATCGCTATAATAGTCACTGTTTACAAACCTATAACTATAACAGACTTTAATTTTCTTATTTTATTGTTTTTATGTTTTGACCTGCAGTGCGAGCTTTTATGCCCCACTCTTTCACAGTTGAAACATTTTTTATTCCTAAAATTGCAATATCTATACCAGTGAAGTTCACCGCAAGCAAAACATGGCTTCGGGAGGTTTTGTTTATTTTTTCCTGGTATTTCACTTTTTGTTTGATAATCCGCCATTTTAGAATTCTTTTTGGTAGACTGACATGCGAAACACCAGACTGTTCTATCTTTTTCTAGTCTTTCTTTACGCTAACATATCTTGTGAAGTCTTCTGCTAAACTCTGTACCGAAATCTTAGGTTCGTTTTCCAATTTTGAAAGTACCAATTTCCTCAATTCTGCGTCACTTTCTGAAACTAGGCCTTGAACAAATACTAAGCACTTAAAATTGTCAGCGCTTTATTCTGCTAGTTTGAATTCTTCAAAATGCTTGTTCACATTAGCTGCATACGTTATAAAGTCTTGTTCATCCTCTTTCATCAGATTCAAACATTTCCACCTTTTGTGAAACAGAGATGTCTTTTTACTAAATAATTCACTTAATATATTTACCACCTCGGTAAAAGTCAACTCGCTAGTTTTTTTTCGGTAAAATATAGTTTACCAATTTGTTATGTTCAGCAGTTCCTAACTTGCTTAAAAGAAGTCGAACCTTCTTTCCTTCAGACCACATGTGGCAGTCCTCGTTATACACGTACGTATATTTTTTTAAAATACTCTTCAAAAGTTATCTCTTCGTCTGGACTGTACGCGAATATTTCAATCGAATTCCATATTGTATTATCCGGGAAAGAATCATTTCGTAGATTTTTCTCTTTCCTCTTCTCAGTTATTTCCAAAATTTTGTTTTGAAACTCCTTATGCATCTGTTCCAATTCTCGTTGAAACTGCATTTGTCTATTAAAGGTTTCCTCCTGAAGTTGCAACTGGAATGTTTTCTGTTGTTCCAATATCGTCATCTGTTGTTCCGTCTGGAACTTAAAAAATTCCTGGCATATATTTTTGCATTCCTCCATCTTCACAAAAAGTTTACACAAGCATAAATATTGTAGAGGGGGGTCCAAAAACGAATTTGTAATTCGTGACCTATTTGAGCAAACTGTCTTATCGAGAAAAAATAAAATTCTTTTCTCAGTTGAGAATACGACTGATTTTTCCGTCACTAAGTTGACGTTTTGTCTTTTGAAAAAGCTTTGCCAAGTTTTTTTTTTTTTTTTTTTTTTTTTTTTTTTTTATGAATCCGAGATGTCGCCGAAAATTTGACGAGCAAATTTTTTTCCCCTCCGTAGGAAAAACGAATTTCGTCACTAAATAACGTGAGCGAATTTTTTTTTTCACTGTATGAAACGCAATCCCACGTACGCCATGTTTATTATGGCGGGTGATTTTTTTTTTTTTTTTTTTTTTACCTCTGTATGAGTTACGAATCCACGTTGACAAGTGTTGTAGAGTGACCACAATTTTTTTTCCGTATGAAAGCAAAATACGTTCGTCGCTAAGTGTCGTATATGGCGAAACGAATTTTTTTTTTTTTTCGTATGAATTTCGAATTCTGGTCGCCGAAGTTGTTATAGAGTGAACGAAAAATTTTCTTCCGTATGAATTACGAATTCCTTATCGCCAAAATGTTGTTAGACGTACGAAAATTTTTTTTTCTTTCTCCGTCTGAGAAACGAATCCCTCGTCGTCAATGTTGTATTTAGGCGTATGAAAAGTTTTTTTTTATTTCCTCCGTGTGAGTTTCGAGTCACTCGTCGTCAAAGTTGTAGTTAGGCGTACGAAAAGTTGTTTTTTTTTCTTTCCTCCGTGTGAGTTTCGAGTCACTCGTCGCCAAAATGTTGTAGAGTAGTTTTCACAGTGGAGGCTTGTATTTTGATAAGTCGTCCTAAATTAGGTTCGACGTACAAAACGTTAGGAACTTGGAAATAAGAGTTAATGACGCAGCAAATGTAGTTGTGATGGTTGGTACTTCAATGTCCTATATCGTCTGACTAGATCAACACCACTGAGCCGAACTTGACACTGCTACTTATTATCTGTGGGAGAGTCCATTACAATAGAATAGGTACCATAACATAGAGGGATACGGCTGGGTTTATTTTAATCTTGTACATTAGGATGTCTTCTCTAGGTGTGTAAATTGCTTCATTTATTTGTTCCCTGATTAGGTGTTGTTTATAGACACGTGTTTTGAATTGATGCTCCAGATTTTTGGTGTGTTTATTTAGTTATTCATTGTTGGAAAATATCCTTCTGAGTGTAAGTGCATATGAATAGGGAAGGTTCTCCATGAGGTGTTTAGTTTGAGAAATGTAGATAGTTGTGGGTGTCGGTGATTTTAGTGTATAGTGTCATTTGTAGTTTTATGTTTCCATCTATGTAAATGCGAGTGTCTTAAAATGTTACCGATCTTGTATAATTTTCATAGTCAAACTTAATCGAGTGTTATGAGCTCCTCCCCTTTTTCATATAAGTGGACTCTACCAAGTGTACCTGGACTGCTGCCGTTAAATACCCAGGGTTACAGTCAGTGAGGGTGGTCGGTAGCCGGATAGAGAGAGGATATACGGAGAATGAGAGAATATACAAACGGAGATACTGTGAGTTAACCTCTTGTAGAAGTCAGACACAAGCACGTAGACACTAAGGAAGTCCTACTTCGAGACTGTATATATCTATCTGTATTTGCTACTACCACGTCTCTGGACTTACTAACCGTGTTACTCTTTGTATGATTGTGTAAATACATTTTATTTCATATATTTAATTATTGCGTTTGTCATTTCTTGGAGACCGAATTCGGAACCCACAACATCGAGTCGTGTACAGTGTTTAGGGTCATAAGGAATTGGATAAGTTTGTAGTCAATGTATACAAAGAATATACCATCGATATATCTTGCAGTCGCTACCGATGAAGGGATAGATAAGGGTCGCCTCAAATTTTCCCATGAATATTGCAGCATGTGATGGAGCTGCAATGGTGCCCATGGCACAGCCTCTTACTTGCAGGTAGTTTGCTCCCTTAAGTTTAAAGTATTCAATGTAAGAATATGAAGTTTTATGATAATTTCTGTGGTGGGGATCTTGTTTTCTTCTTTTAGTAAGTGCTTGATTAAGGGCGATTATGTGTTTAATTATTGAATAAAGTGATATTAGTTTCATAGTCACTACAATATCATTTCCTGGCACTGTTTGTATCAGATTAATTTTGTTTAATAGATCTGTTATATCTCTGATGTAGGATTTTAATCCTTAGCTAGAGGCTGTATGTAATGGTCTACCTATTTGGAAATTTTGGTCGTGTTGCATTTGAATGATGAAAGAACCAGCTTTCCTGGGTTGTTGCTTTTGTGTATTTGGGGAAGAAGATAGAAGCAAGCAGGTGTGATGTTTGTAGGTGTAAGTGTTTTGCATATATCCTTGTCGATTATATTGTTGCGAAGCATCATGTTTAGTGAAGAATTTAATTCTTTTTGATATTCAGGAAGAGGGTCTTTAGGTAAGCTTTTGTAGGTTTCTTTGTCGGCTAGCTGACTGTTGGCCCCTTTAATGTATTCTTTGATTCCCCAGATCACTGTGGCACCCCCTTTGTCAGCCTGTGTTATGATGCGTCAGCGTGTCAAGGGCTACCCGTTCACCTTCAGTTATATTGTTTCGTGGCAGCTTACGTCCTATTGCTTTCTTTATGGCATTTGTTACTGCCATTTAAAGTATCTGTATAGTAATGTCCGTGTTTTGAGTGGTGAATGTAGAGTCCTTCTCTTTTAGTGCATCAAGTATGGAATGTGTGTGATTACTGTAGTGGGCTTTTCTGAAGAAGGATTTCAGGTCCTTTACCAATGTGTCTTCTTTACCAAACATTGGTATGCATACATATATATATATATATATATATATATATATATATATATATAAGACTGAACCAGAGAGAGAAAATTGAGGAAGAGATATTTACATTCAGCCTGTCATACATAAACGAGGTATAGAGAGTGGAATTAGCTTTGATCTGAAGTGCTGACGATTTGAATTATATTTTTCCTGGATATTCTTTCTTTACAAGGATTCAGATTGTAGTTCAAGGAAAATGTAGGTAACGAAGAATTCAGTAAAAGTATTGTAGTTTTGCCCTGATTGAAGGATTATCTTGAGAGGCTTTTTCTCTACCTTCTATGCTTTCTTCTTGAAATGCAGCATCCAATATTGATCAAAGTCAATTTGAAGATTGTGATGAGTCTAGTGACAGGAATAAAGCCTCAAGTAGTATTTCGTTTACATGACAACACAGAAAAATATATAAGTTGTGAATGATGTAAATGTGAGTAGCTTTAAAAATAATTACTGTGACGCCATTTCTCGAGAAAATTGAAGTGATTCAATCTTTCATTCAAAATGAATGTTAAATACAAAATGTTCTTTCGACAGACATGCGCATCATTCTTTTAAAACATGGAATGGAAAAAAACTGATAAATAACGCCGGAAATGTAACTTTGTAAAATCCATTTTCTTCTGATATCGGCAGTTGTCTTTATATTACAAATAAATATAAACCAAATAAAGTAAACTATATTGTGCATATATACATATATATATATATATATATATATATATATATATATATATATATATGTGTGTGTGTGTGTGTGTGTGTGTGTGTGTGTGTGCATATATATATATATATATGAACAAATATAGTCTATACGTGCTATATTTATGGGATAAAGTGCTCAATATCAGAGACGGATCGTGTGTAAATCGTGTGTAACATATATATATATATGATATATATATATGTTATCTATCTATATATATATCTATCTATCTATCTACCTCTCTCTCTCTCTCTCTCTCTATATATATATATATATATATATATATATATATAAATAGATAACATATATATATATATATATATATATATATAAACATTATAATAATATAGTTTTTAAGGTCTGTTTTATTCATGGGTTAAATTACTCATTATCTGCGTATGTAAATATAAAGGTTTTGTTAGATCAGGAGTGATAGGTTTTACCTTCAATGTCGTCATATATATATATATATATATATATATATATATATTATTTTGTATGTGCAATACTTAATGGAAAGCGCTTAATGTCAGTGATAGAGCTAACATATTCAGTTATATATATATATATATATATATATATGTGTGTGTGTGTGTGTACGTGCGTGTGTGTTACTGTGTGTTTGTGGCATGTTAAGATGTGCAACTCTTTCGCTAATTTTTAGATATCCTACATTGGAAACAAAGTAGTTAAAACAACAGATAAACCTGAAATCTACACAAGGTACGTCGATGACATTTTCGTTTTGATAAAAATTATAGATGAAATTGCTGACATAAAATAAACATTTGAAAAAAATCACCACTCAAATCCATATATGAACCCATGGTACATAACAAGATCTCATTCTTTGATGTTGAAATAGAGCTAAAATACAATGTATTTACCACTCACCTATATGAAAAAAATAACAGCCAGTACGAAGTCGTGTCTTCGAAAGTATGATAGCCAATGCCGGGGAATATATACAATACTAGTGATGACAACTATCTTAAATAGATTATACCAAAATCCCTCTTCCCAATAGATATTTCTTAACGAGCTAGGACTCATAACACAAACACTATTCAACAATAATTTTCCCTATTACATCATTGTTAAACAAATATAATTATTCTTACAAAAATACACGACGTCAGTAAAAAAAAAAGATGCAACACGACAAAACATCAACATAATATATTTCAACCAGATACACAATACCTATAAGCAGGAAGAATTTTCAATAAGGAAAATTATTAAACACCATATTTCTGCTGTAATTCTTGATAAGCATAATAAAATTATAATATATTGTAGGAAATGCAGCATCGAAAAACACGCTGTAGCTAACAGAAATAACCCAACCAAATCTAAACTAGCGATGGCCAATATAGTGTAGCAATTTCAATGCCCAGTACCAAACTGTGTTACTTGTCAAAATCCAACTACCTATATCGGACACGCCACTACCTCATTAAG
>OZ010586.1:119229213-119311713 GCA_963932145.1 Acanthosepion lycidas
ATACTAAGTTGCCTGCAGATGACTCAACTTCGATGTCTATTTACTATTTGCCAAAATGGATTCGGATATGTATAAAATAAAATGCAATTTAATTCGTCTAAAACAGTGCTTGATAGATGTTTTCTTTTGTTTTTTAGGTTCATCAACTATTTGTGCATTATTTAGAAACCGAAATATAGTTTAGATTTTAGGAATAATGCGATCTTTGTCAAGTGAATATAATATTAACTAATTTTTAGAATAACAATGATTATTCCAGATAGAAGATTTACTATTTGACTCATACATGTTGTGACTAGATATACTGCACGTATTTCAATGTAATGAAACCGACAGGAATTCGTTCTCGGCTCTCTGATTTCTCAATCAGAGCCTTTAATTCATTACACCAGCCTCACATCCGTAAAGACCGTGGAAAATGAATAATGGTAAACTAATAAGTAGAAGTGCAAACTACAAGGAAGGAATTAAAGAAAAAGGGAAAAATGAGAGGTAGAAAATATCAGATGGAAAAGAAACCTTAAGATATTAAATGATTTCATCATCATCATCATCATCATCATCATCATCATCATCATCGCAGTCGTGACAAATCCGAAAAGACTACAGGAAAGCGAAGATTGGCAAAACCAGAAGAAATATCAGTTAGTGCCTTTGCAACATAAGAGATTAAACGCTGCCTCTCGTTATTTCGTGAATATATCAAGGAAGGTCCAAATAATCGAGACATTTTGGCGACGGTCATATACTGGGAACTGTTAAAGCATTAACTATATGAGAACTATTTAAAAAGACAAATCCAAAAGCAGTGTGGGTAGACCCCCACCCCAACCACTAGAACGAAAATGCCCAAAATGTTTGGAATTTATCAAATCAGACTGAGCCCTACTCCCCCACAATTTTAGTAAGGAAACCAAATTTCATAATCTTGAATAAGAGTAAAGAAAATCTGCCAATATGAGGATCTAGCCGTCGCGACAGAAATTATTATGAACATGGCAAGTGTGAAAATCTTGTTAGACAAAGAAGATAAAAATTGGAATTCTCTCCCTGACTTTAGGCGCCCTTAAATTGTGAGGACATTGGCTTCAAGAGAAAAAGAATTAGAAATCCACGGTACGGAGTTGAGACAAGAGTTATGATGTGACATCGGCAATGATGCTTAGAAGGCCACTATAGACTGGAAAGTATTCGCTGACAGAAACAGTAAAGATTTGCATTATTCTCTGAAATACAATCTGCATTCATTTGGATTCAGGTATCTACTAATGAAGATGTATGTACGTGCAAATTTACTTATCATTCACATACATGCATCCGTAGATTCATGGGATTAAACCCTGAAATATTTAATTGAATGTAAGACATTTTGGTTATGAATTGTATTATTGTAACTAGGATAGTTGACCTGTCATTTATACTATTATACGTAGTCTACCATAGAACATATGATTCTGTGAAATATGTGACTATTGTTGTGAGGGCTGGAAACGGGTATTTGCAAGCAAAGGTTTAAAATCAACAAAAGCTTGTTCCATCTCGATTCGAAAACATTTACATTTCGATAAATATTGCGCTAATATTGAGTTCCATGCTATGGGGGAATAAGAAACTGTAATAAACTGACATAGAAGGGGTCTACGCATAAATTACTATATTTGATATTTTGATCAGACTTTTCGTCACACTATATATAAACATATAAAACATATAAATGAATTTATATATATATATATATATATATATATATATATATATATATTAATTTCAGTTTTTCACCCTCAGATCTGAAAAAGAAAAAGAAGATGAAAGGAAATAGGGAGAGATAAGAAAATGATGAAGAGAAATAACCACGATATTGTACACATACGCACATGCACACACACGCACGCACACGCGCGCAAAACACATACACACACAAACACATACACAGAGAAAAATACCAAGCCCCCCGCCACTAGCACATACGTTAATTAAATCAGACAGTATAAAAATAATCAAAAATATGAAAGATTTTATGGCCAATTACAAAAAAGTTCGTCTACGAAACTATGTTCACAACAGGTCTATATTTGTTTCTTCTAAAATGTGTATTTTGTTCTGTATAACTATTCACCACTATAATCAAATCATATCCATGAGCAGTCTGGCTGTTCGTTTCTGAGAATTGTGTTGGTGTAGCGTCATAAGTCGACGGGATATATATATATATATATATATATATATATATATATATATATATATATATATATATATATATACATATATATATATATATATATATATATATGTGTGTGTGTGTGTGTGTGTGTGTGTGTATGTATGTATGTGTGTGTGTATGTATATATATATATATATATATATATATATATATATATATATATATATATATATATATCGTTCATTGGTCTTCAGTAAAATCTTGGAGTAAAATTATCAGGGAATATCCTTTAAGTAATTAAAGATGCAATTAACTGAATGGCTAAACACGAAAGAAGATGGCTCCCATGTCGCACAATTTCATTTCCGGTGTGACCACCGAAGGCAGTCGGAATGCGATCACTTTAAACATCGCTAACGTTGTCTTTAGAAAAGCATGAAAAACATAAACTAAAACGCCGCCCGAAGCGCTGCTTTGCCGTGAAACTCTACCAATTTATAATCCCATTATCACTGATGGCAAAGGCAGCAACAGACGAAGGAAATCGCAACCAATGTCTATAATTGCTCGTAAATGATTCGTTAAAAGCAGATTTAGTTCGGCTTTTAAACGTGTAATTAAACTCTCCAACACCAGCTGGAAACAGATGCTTTTAACCCTTTATTACCGTTGCTAATAGAGCAAGGCAAATTTATAAATACGGCTGATACTTTATCTGAATCTGATTTCATTTCCAAAAATGATATCCATTCAAAGATAAAGAATAGATCTATGATACTTCTCCGGTGCAATTAGAATAAATATCACAGTTTTTCTTGGGATTTTATAAGCAAGTCACCCCCAAGCAAGTCAGGAGTGCCACTAGCACGCAAGGGGTTACAGAGAATTGAGAACAAGAATAAAGAGGCGTGTTTGAGGAAAAGTTACAGAGAAGGACGTGGAACAAGTTCAAGGTATCAGAAAATGTCGATTGACAGTACATTTGAATATTTGAAGATTATAATTATCATGGAAGCAAGCAAGAGAAGGACGTTCCACAGATGGGAAGTGCGAGACATGAAGCTGTTTTAGTAGAAGAGTCGGTTAAATTTAACCGTTTCGACAGTGAAAAGGTGGGGCCGAGACTAGTAATACGCCTAAATTCAAGCAGTCTCGGAACCAGCAAAAGTAGCTCGGCCGAACAGTTGCCGTGAAAATACTTGTTGAAGAGACAGGGGGAAGCCACGGCTCGTCTGTGAGAAAGCTACTGTAGACTGCATTTCATATTCGTCTCTGGGTGTTGTCGAAGAGTTGGGGCGTACAGCGAGGGCACCAGATCATATATGACAGCAATATTCCATACTAGAAGAGATGGTTAATTTATAAATTTGATGAACGGACGCAAACGAGAAAAACTTTCTGGCACGACACAGAGAACCAACTTTCCTTGTGGTAGATGAAGTAATTGATTCAATGTATTTGTCCCACTTCATGTCAGCGGACAGTGTGAGACCAAGCATGCGTAACGAGACACCCTTGAGGAGCTGTACATAAGCCATTCTGATGGGAATCGGACGAGGGGGGGTCTCTGTGGTTGGTAGAGAGCAGCTTCGTTTTGGAGGTATTAAAGTTTATTTACAAGCCATTTTCTGACCCTGTCAGCCACAAATTGGATGTCCTTTTCATAATCGGCTGCCAGGTTAGTTTTATCTACGATACCAGATTTACTATTCAAGCAGAAGTAAATAGTAGTGTCGTCCGCGTAGATGCCTACTTGGGAACTGATGACATCGGGAAGGTCATTAAATAAAAACAGTGTAGGGCCCAGGATAGAGCCCTGGGGAACACCAGCGTTCGTGATAAAGGAGTTGGAAGAGAACCTGTTTAAGACAACGTTCATTTCACGGTTTGACAGGTATGATGGTAATAATTGAAATAATCGTCTTGTAATACCGTATCCCTGAATCTTACGAAGAAGATGGGCATGACAAACCCTTCCAAACGCTTTAGAGATATGCAGAGCCACGGCTCGAGCTTCTCCGTTATTGTGAAGTGCTTGGCATACAAATTCGGTTATAGCGTGAACACGTCAATGGTATATCGGGTGAAGCGGAAAACCATATTGTTTGTCAGAGAGCGGATTATGTGAAGTAAGGTGCTAAACTACTTCGGCGTTGATTAAATCCTCGAAAACTTTACCGAAGTGTGGTAGGAAACTGATAGGACGGGCCTGAAGTGTCACCAGAGTTCATAATAGACGCAACAGATGAGGACTTCAAACAGGCTGGAAAGCAAGTGTCGGCGAGGTAGTAGTTGTAGAGTTTGGAAAGGACAGCAGCCAATTCAGGAGCAAATTATTTCAAGACAATGGCCGGTATCCCAACCCCACCACTAGCCTTATGGGAGTCCAATACCAGCGTTGGGGTTATGTGCCTCTCACTCAGTAGAGCCTCATTTCAAGGGAAAAATCAGGTTTGGTTAAAATGAATGATGAAAAACATCCTCACTTTGTTTCAAATAATCAACTGGATTGTTTATAAAGATGCAGACACTTTCATAAGGAAAATGAAACAGGTTTACACGTGTCTCAACAAGAATTAGATTAGATCCAAATTGCGTATGGCTGCCATATCTGGGCTGGAGCAGCTGAATTATCAATTCCCAGTCTTGATAGAGTTAAAAATCTATTACGATGTTTTGACGAAGAATAGTTTTTCTCCACCGTGTAGCCTTTGTCGCGCAGACGTAAGAGCCTGTTGAAACTCTATAGGCATGCACATGTCAAATGTTCAGCTGACTTTCATTTTGTAGTTCTACCAGTTTAGGCATTTACAGCGAGGATTCGCCCTATTACTTGCACGGAAGCGGAACTTTCATTTCCTGTGCATTCAAAAAGTAAGAACATGAGATTCAGTCATCTTTTTTTTCCAAGAACTGCTATTTTGTGGAACAGATTTCCCTTTGGAAGTTTCTCTGCACACTACAACCTTTTTAAGTCAAAAATCAATCAATATCTATCCTCGTTGTCCTAATAATCTTTATTTACTCTCATACAGTCTTTCACGTCACAAACATCATTCATTATTACTCTTTAAACAGTAACCCCGTTGTGGATCATGTGCCTTGTACGAGGTGAGTTCTGGTATAAAAATATAAACTGCCATAAATATTACAGATATATAGCTTGCTATGAAGAGCTTGTGAGAAAGAGAGAGATTAATTTACTAGAAGTTGAAATAGTCATATATTTCTCAGGTTGATTGAATGATGGATTTGTGTTTAAGGCTTAACAAACATTTGTGGCTTATTTAAGGTCAAAACATATTTTCTGGGTTATAAGAATGATTCGTTTTTGTTTGTGAATATTGCATTAACAATATTTTGATTGAGAAAAACAACGATTTTTACAGATACAAGTCCTACTATTTAACCTATAGCTGGGGAGAATGGATAGATCCATACAAGATTATACGCTTGAGTGTGAATGTACCGAACGCGACTAGAATTCGAACTCAGTTATCCGATTTTTGATTGCGAGTCGCTATCCATCAAACACACATTCACATCCAAGTTTAGACGTTCGCATTATCACGTTCCTTTCTTTTACTTTATCTTTAAGCTCTGAATGTCAAATGATAATATAACAATGCTGCTTTCGGTGTCAGAAGCGACGTATATTTAAGCTAATTTTCCTGAATATTCACAGGTTTTCTAAAGTTTTTGAAAATATATGTGTATTCCGTTTTCCTTCTTTATATCTTTTTTAAAATATTTTTAAATTTATGCATAAATGACTGAGAAAATGTTTTTCGAAATGTTTTAGTGGTTAATAGTTTCTTTTTTACCTCCCTTTGTGTTATCCTCTCACTGTGTTCATCACGGAATGTTGCGTTTATAATTGTATTTCATTTATTATTGTTTTAACACACACACACACACACAGACACACACACACACACATATATATATATATATATATATATATATATATATATATATATATATATATATATATATATATATATATAAATCTTAGATTTTCCCGACGCGTCTTCCGACTTTTTCAAGGCAAAATCGAAATCGGAATCTCTTCGTTGTTATAGTTGCATTAAATAATCCAAACTTAAAAAGATAGAGACTTATGTCTAAGCCTTTTTCTGGTTAATGTAAATTTCCTTTATGCTAAGAGATATTTTTCCATGTCGACAATACTGTGACGTCACCCCTGGCCGCGCCCGCCGTGGTGACCTGGTTACGACCAGTGTGACGTTCTAACCTTTTGCTGATTCGGATGGGAATCTGGTTAGATTCGGTATCAGCTTTGGCGTTCGCACCTTGCCTCCAACGCCTGGTTACCGAAGTAACTGCTTTGATTTCTAGTCTAACCTACCCACGTTGTGATTTGATCTTAGGTAGACGAAATCAATCAGCCGCCGGGCCGCAATGCAAGCCGAGTGTGAGCAAAGGTAACACCACACAAGTATATGTAAAAGAAAATAAAGTAACAACTCGAAAAGTTCAAATGTGTTAAAAAAAGGATAACAAATATTTTTATATGTGGTTGTTGAATACAGGACTGCGTCTTTCTCCCAACCGGCTTCTATGGATTCGTGATAGTTTGTGTTTGTTAGGCGAGTCTTAACATCTTAAGTTGTTTTTTTAAGAAACTGTTTTTTTCTGTATCTTCAGGCGATATTTCGTGATGTGAGTCTAAGTCGTTCTTCAAAAATAAATTTTGGTTAGAAGTTGAAGTCGGGATGCGTGGATCTTCAGTCAGCTTCCTGCGAGACTGGTCTCAGAGCTCAACAGCCTCAACTGCAACTAACTTCTCTCTCTGACTAACCCCAACTGCAACTCTAACTCGCTGCGACTCTGCTTATATGGACGCCGACCAAAACCGGGTGTGAGCTTGTCGTGGTTTGGGGGTCCTCGATAATTCTAAATCCACAACAAGTATTTTCTTTGTTTTCGGACAGGAAAATTTATCACTTTCCATTTTTGGAAGTGCATTACTTTTTTGCTTTAGAGGGGTTCTTAAGGTTATCGTCCTCCCAAATTTTTCCTTTCTCATATTGGTATCTCACACCATTCCACTCAGAGAGCGTCAACAGGTTCCCCTTCTCTCTCACAGTGGTATCTCATACCAGTCCCCTCAGAGGCGTCAACAGACCTCCCTCTCTCTTACATGTTTATCTTCGCCCACCACTCACGCCCCCACCCAGCCAATGATGTTCGGCAGCGCAAATGTTTACAATTATCGCTCAAAGGAAAAAAAATTATCTTCTATTTTTTACTTTTACAAGGTGGGTGCAAAAATAATGACGTAATAATGTCGTTTTTTGACGTATTTTTAACGTCAAAAAACGACATTATTACGTCGTTATTTTTGCACCATCCTAATATTTCTCTTCCTGACAACAAACCCCTACAACTCATAGTGTGGTCATTAATCTCTATCTTAACCGAATGTCACCTGCACTTTATCAATCGAGATTTCCACCAGCGTCAATCAATTGGGTGGTTAATTGGACGTATTCGCATTCAGTCGCCAATTATCTATCCTGGTATCAAACTTTTATCATGTTCAGGTCTGGACAATAAAACAGGTGTTTTTCCAAAAACCAAATGATATCTCCGAAGGATAGTTAATGGTTTATTCTTTTCCTTTCTCTTTTCCCTTCCTTTCTTTTTTTTCTTTGGCGGTGGTCTTCAGCTGATGTCTTTCTCGATCAGTGCGTGACCTGATTAACATTATCACTTAGCATCCTGTTTTGTAGGCCACTTGACCAATTTGAAATTTTCATTATTGCCATGGGCAGATGGCTAACTTTTATTCATCGCCTCGTAACATAAATTAATTCGACAGATACGAGATCTTACGAACCTCCTATCTTCTGCGAGAGAAAAAAATATACTTTTTCTTTTCACAAACGAAAACAAAATCTTTACCACTTTTCTTTGTTAAAAAAATAACTTCGCTCAGTATGTCTTTTCGTGATAGCTTCTTATCGCCTTAATTATTTCTCGCTTTTCATTTTCACGCGACCGCTAAATAGTGTCACAATACAGTTAAATTCCTAGATCAGTTCTGTGGACAAGGCAAATTGGTATCTTTTAAAATTTGGATTATTTTACGTAACTCCAACAAAGAAATTTCGATTTCATTTTTGCCTTGAAAGAAGCCGGAAGACGAAACGCGTCGGCAAAATCTAAGATAGTTTTCCAATTCTCATTTTATAGCAATTTGTTTTGTCTACAGAATTGATCTGGGAATTTAACTATATATATATATATATATATATATATATATATATATATATATATATATATATATATATATATATATATATACATGCAATTACGTACACACACATATATATATATATACACATACAAACATAAACATAATACATATGCATATGTACATTTTATTGATATGTTTGTATTTAACTGTCGAAGTCATATATATATATATATATATATATATATATATATATATATATATTATTTGTTTAAACGTTATTTTAATGAATAGTAGAAGCCATGCTTTTATTATTAAGCAGTTTATTTTCCTCTAACGTCCTGAATATTCACGAAATCTTCTTAGGAAATAATGTCACCTCCGGCAGGATTAGAACCTGCATTCCCTAAGGAAAATCATCATTAGATCTGGTATGCCTTGATTTCTTACTTAAAAAAACTAAGCATTAAGCCTACTGGGACAAACCTCGATATTTTAAACTATTTGCTGTACACATTTTAAAACATTTGGGAAGTAATCATAATTAATTTTATTTAGGTTTGATTACAATTTGTTTTAATAAATATAGCGTCAAGAATTTTTAGTTTATATTAATTACTTTCATGAAAAAATTATAGATGCGTTTTCAACAAGAACTTTTCTGAATTGCGAATGTGGACAGGTATGCAGTTATAAATGTTTAAAAATCTTAAAAGCATCATTCAAATTAAAATGCAGCCACCGAGACAACGTGAGTGTAGTGTGGCCAACATAAATATTATCGTTTTGGTTTTATTTAAAAAAAAAATAAATAAAAAACCCAAACAATTGGCACCTCATAGATTAGTTACCTCCCCTGAAGCGTTGCTTAGCTGACTGTACTAAATTGAGCGTTCTTAATTTCATCAGTAAAAATGTTTACTTTGAGATAAACACAGCATATTTGTTGACAAACACTACTATATTTGTCTTGAAAAAGAAACAGCACGCTGATGATGTCGAAAGTACTTGGAATAAATAACATGTATTTCCACTCTTCCCCTTAATAATGACACCAAAATCTTCTCCGTGAATATGAAAGTATCCAATTGAAAATAATTAGACAAAACTTGTCTAAATTATTCAGTGAACATGTCTCAATGAAAATATGCTGTCAAGATATAAGCAATATATATATATATATATATATATATATATATATATATATATAAATAATATATATATAAATAAGTCTGTGTGTGTGTGTGTGTTTTGTGGTCTTGTTAGGGCCAAAAATAAAGCCACAACAGATGAATTGAGTTAAACAAATATATTAAGAGAAACAGTAAAACAAATATATACAAACGAGTGTTACACCAAAACTGTCCAAGTGTCATAGCTGACTGCTGGAAACTTCCCTCTCTAAACGGTAGCAACTGCTCCTATTTATAGCTGGGAGAGTCTATGCGTGCATGTGTAAATTACCATCGCAATATATATATATATATATATATATATATATATATATATATATATATATACTGCCTCTTGTGGATAAAAAGATGCTCTAAGTCAGGAAATTCAAAAACTTGATTATTCAAAATTGATAAGCCAATTTAATGCCTGAATTTTTAGTTTCTATCCAGTGAATAGCAAATTATCTGCATATCTACTAGTTCATCATTCATCAAGCCTTTCTCAAATCAGTCAGACTTATGAAACAATTTTCGAAAAAAAATGTGAAAAGAAAAACAACTGCTTCGCTGTCCAAAGATTAAAATAAACGTAAAAGGATCACAATGAATCTATTCTACCACCTGCAATATGACGACTACACAAGGAACCAGTAATAAGCTCTGTTAAAATGATTATATAGACATTAGACTTAAAATCCTCAAAATTCACTGACTGAAGTACCCATGGCCTAATGGATAAAATCGTTGGTTGCAGTAATCCAAAAAGTGACTTCACCCAAAGAATTAAGTTCATTACCATGGTCACTGCAGAGGGATTCCAATGTATATCATCTGAAGAAGGCTACGGCGTACAACGGCCGAAACATTATGGATATGGATATAAAGTTTAGGACAACACTCTGATAAAGGAATTTCATGTCTGTGAACTGTACTGAAAATATTTCGAAATCCAAATCCCAATCATAAAAATGTACAAAATTCCTCATTTTTTCTCAAGCCACACCAATATGCCCAATGATATAACTACAAAAGTTATTTCCTGAAATTATTATTTTACCTAAACGATTATAACTCTCTACAAGTTCCTGATTATTATCCCTCTCCGGCTCTGTTTCATTATTTTACACATACTTCTTAAGAAGATTCCCTGGGCTCTCTATAAGTATCATATTTTGAAAGCTTTCTTTCGTCAATAAATGTCCCTGAAATTCCGTGTCTTTTTATTATTATTGGTATAAGTCAAAATTATTGTTCCTAATTTCTTTAAGATTTGCTTCTGCTTATGGTATTCTAAACATTCGTCAACAGAATCACATTTCTGTCCCTTCAAGTATCCTGTTTCCTTGTTGGGGGAATTGTCCAACCTTCATTGACATTAAATACTGCATAACATTTCAGAACACTTTATTCTCTTTATAATAATCTTTACTAATATCTTAATACAATACTTGGCTTTTGAAGGTACATACAAATAGTAAAAAGTCATTATTCTTATGTGCCTTCTAGTTTCTCTTACATTTCCAGGTGTCTGCTACTACACTGTACGGAACTTTTTATTTCTTTAGATATAAGGCTTTGACATGTCCAATATATTTATTAAACCTTTTTGCTGTCTCTCGACTATCGCTATGAATCCAATCTTCTTACAGTTAGACTCTTTAAATCTAAGCGCAAGACAAGGGATGAGGTCTCACCAATTGACAGTTGAACTGGCTCGACGTTACCGTAAATTCCATGCTAACAGTTTCTTTTCTCACTTGTGCAACTCTCGGTTCCATGCTTTCCAGTTAATTTTAATCTGCAAAAAATGTAAATGCAATGTCAATTGCTATCTACTCTCCTCCTGATTTTTCTTCACCTGTTCTCGATCCCTATATATTTTTCTAACTTTTCCACACCGAGTAAACTTTTTTTGTCTCCCTGGCCTTACTACATTACTTGGGATGATCTCCATTAAAAAAAACAAAAAACAAAACAGTTCTATTTCACTTGCTTTGTCTTGCAATCTTGTCTTTTATTTTCCAGAGTCTTCCATCAGCACAATTTTCTTTTCTTTAAGGAAAGCAAAACATTTTCCAGTCGCTCCTGCAGGTATCTTAGAAAAACTATCAACCTGATAGATTTCGCCTATCAAATGTTGTTGTGTTTCAGTGTTCACTATTGATTCAGCGCGGAAGAATATTACATACTGTAAATTGGTAGCATATATTCTTTGTTACAGATTGCATCCAACATCAAAAGGTATCAATCCTGATCGAAATGTACTATTTCAGCTGAACTATGCTCCATGCTATTCTGGTAGATCAGTCGACATTTCGCTAGAAGAAATCAGAATTCTTTCGGGTCTAGCCAATTACCAGATACATAGCTAAAATCATTTGAAATTTTTTACAGTACAAAACTAACATGTTGGACATTCTCCAATAATGATATTTTGCAGCTTACTCTTGAATGCCAGGATTTTTTTGTTTGTTTGGGTTTTATTTTATTTATTTTTTGCCCATGATTTGTTACAGCAGCTGAATAATTCAAAGATTACCAGGATAGAATGAAAATGTTTCAAAATGTTGACATAATAAAGGAAAGGAAAGTTAATTCTTTGGCTGATGTTCTTCATATTGAAGTGCAAGCGGTTATAAGCTCCGAACGAGAAGTTGACGAGCCGAGTTCGAATTCATGTCAAGTTCATTACATTCACATTTTCACAAATATCTCTTGGGAGAGAGTATGAACCAAATTTTACGACTAAGACATGGGTTGGCAATCAGCCTAGAAACTAGTCCTGAAACTGTACAAAGATTGCTCAAAGACAGATTTCAATAGTTATCGATAATTGCTAGACTTATGATGAAACCAACGGTGAGATTGCTCGGGGAAAATGTTTTGCATGCTCGATAAATATTTTAGCATTTATGTACTTATTAACGGTTAGATATGTATAAATATATATTTGTCAATGTATAAATACTTTTGAGGGAATTCAATATTCAAATAGGCCAAAGAGATTGTCTTATGCGGAAATATTTCACGCGTATTTTGATGCCATGAATGTGGGCTAAGATAATCTCAGAGAATCTCAGAGGAAGACAGGAATTAATTGAAATGAATTGCAACAAAATTTGCATTGGGTCCATTCCGAAAATAAAATTTAACGAGCTTTATTCATTCTGCGTGGCAGTTATTCAAAAATAAATCCGTTGTTCATATTAATCGAAAAGGTGTTAATCAGCAGGAAATGTGTTTATTAAATTCTAATTTATACATATCTGAAACTCTAAATTCAATAGTGGTTGACAATTTAATTAGAAATCACACACACACATTCGAACACATTTACATACACATATACATATATACAATCATATACAGTGACACATGTTATTTTCTATTATAACTCTAGTTTATGTTCGCCATTTTGCCTGATATTCGGTAAGTAATATCTCGTAATGTTGTTTTAGTTGTATGTCAAGGAAAATTAAAAACTCATGGTTGAATCTATTTTTTTATCAAAGTTCAAAATTACCCTATGCAAAAGTATTGGATACATGACACCTTTTTCAAATTTCCAATCAAAACTTTGTATTTTGAAAGACTTTAAATATTCAAATTTTCGATAGTATTGGAATGTTATCTCTGACCAATCAGAGAAGCACACAATTGTTTCCAAGATAGTGCTACTAATCATCTGACTCTTTGATGTGCATTCTGCAATTCAAGGATTAAAAATGGCAAAAACTAAAGAATTATCCAGAGATATGCGACAATCATTGAACGTCACAAAGGAGGACAAGGTTACCGAAAAATTAGCTAGAGAAATGAATCTAGCACTATGTACAGTAGGAAATATCACCAGAAAGGATAAGAAGTATGGCGACGGTACAGCAAACCTTCCAACGAATGGAAGACGGAGAAAAATAAATGAGAGTACTTCAAGGTGGATCAGCAGAAATGTGCAAAAAATCCCTTTCATTACTGGTTCTGAAATTAAAACTGATCTTGAGGGTGCTGGAATTAATGTAAGTAAGGATACCATTAGCACAGCTCTATATCGTACAGGCTTTCATTCAAGATCACCAAGAAAAGTGCCTTTACTGAAAACCAAACATGTCAAAGACCGATTAAAGTTTGTCGAAACTTATGAAAAGAAAGGTATGCAGTTTTGGGAAAAGGTAATCTGGTCGGATGAAACGAAAGTTGAACTATTCAGAAGGAACACAGCGACAAGTGTTTGGCGAAAAAATGGCACTGCCTTCAACAAGCACAATACCATCCCCACAGTTAAGTTTGGGGGTGCTTCCATTATGATATAGGGATGCTTTTCATCCAAGGGAACTAGTGAGTTACAAGTTATCCATGGTAGAATGAATGGTAGCATGTACAGGGAGATTCTAGAGAAGAACCTTCAAAAATCTGCAACTTCTTTAGGACATGGTCGGAATTTCGTGCTTCATCACGATAATGATCCCAAACATACCGCAAAACTTACAAAGAAATGGTTTGAAAATAATGATATTAGTACTCTCAATTGGCCAAGTCAGTCTCCTGACTTGAATCTAATTAAGAATTTGTGGAATACTTTGAAGGTTAAAGTTCATAAGCGGAATCCACAAAGCATCAAGCAATTAGAGGAATTATGCAAGAAAGAATGGGGTAAAGTAAACTTGTGGGCAACTATAGAAAGCGACTGGAAGCAGTGAAACAAAACCGAGGCTACGCAACAAAATATTGAATTGATGTATCCAATACTTTTGCATAGGGTAATTTTGAACTTTGATAAAAAAAAATGGATTCAACCATGAGTTTTTAATTTTCCTTCCACATACAACTAAAACAACTTTACGAGATATTACTTACCAAATATTAGACAAAATGGCGAACATAAACTAGAGTTATAACAGAAAATAACATGTATCCAATACTTATGCGTGTCACTATATATATATATATATATGTGTGTGTGTATACACTATTTACATTAGGACTGTTTCTCTATTATTCCTTGCCTATCATTTTTCTTGTCATATTCAAGACGTTTCTGCCGGACCGACCTTCTTCAGGCGTTTGACGCTGGAATTTCGAACCGAACCCATTATTTAGTCAACGGAGTTATATTTCTCTGTTCCATGTGCCACGCCTTATTTGTTCTCCCTGCTTTGACCAGGTATTAATTAATCATTCGACCAACGCTTTTATTCACGGGGCTAAGCAGCCATGGGGAAATTCCAGCGTATATTATCTGAAGAAGGCCGGAGCGTAGAAGGGCCGAAATGCCAAGAATATTGCAGTAAAGATGCGGACAACAGTCTGAACGATATAAATAGTGTAAATAATTACAATAAATCATCTCAGAATTATACACAGAAACACAACGAAACACATGCACACACACACAGATACACACACATACATATATATATATATATGTGTGTATATATATATATATAGATAGATAGATAGATAGAGAGAGAGAGAGAGAGAGATAATGCTTTCTTATATATATATATATATTTAAACATATATTGTTAAATATACCAGACAACGAATGTCTATTATGCTTGATCATGAGATGTTCTATACTTCGTATAGTTGTTTTCATTTCGGGAGAAAATAAAAAGATAAATTGTCCAAGACTTGGATATTCTTTTTATTATGCTCTTCCTTGATCGAAACTTTCGGCTCATATAGCTGGTCTATAGACATTTAGACAAAAATATTGACCATCAAAGATGATATTCTGTTATGTTGAAATGGAAGATTGCTCTGCGGCGAAAAACGTCGTGGAAGATATTACATATATATATATATATATATATATATATATATATATATATATATATATATATATATATATATATAACATTTTCCCGTAGAATTTTAGTAAAATATAAATAAATATATGGCATCACATAATGTTGTGGTAAAGTTTTGAATCATTGTGTAATGAGAATGTTTAAATATATACAAATATATTTAAACAGAGTTCTTGGACATCTTAATGGCATGTTAGACATGGCTAATTGTAAAGTAACCTGGCTCCAGCAAGAGAGCTCTCCATTGTAACAATGAAAAGCTTTAGAGGAATCCTTTGGAAGGTCTGGTACACGATGTTAGTAGTTTTCAACCAGTTTGTCTAAAATTTAATGAAGTGATCATTAAAGAAGACATGGGCAGAATTATTCGTGTCTGAATTTCTTAGATGAGGATTTAGCGTTATTTACTTTCGGGCTAATGCCCCCATATTTCTTGTAACGATTCAGCTGTTGTGCCCTCCGGCCTTCTTCAGGTAACTGTCGATACGTATATTCTGAGTTATAGATATCAGGTTGAGAACAACATGGATCTGTAGATTGAATAAAGGATTAATTTCGAAATTCCCTGAAGGTAATCCGAATCTACAAGCGCTTGAAAAATTTACAACGGTCGAAACGCTGTCATCATAGCAACAAAGATAAGGATTTTAGTCCGAATGTAAATCATGGACGTAGTGAAAGGAATCAAATGCGATTTACATAGGGAAAGTTTTTAAAAAAATGAGCAGAGGAAAACAGAAGAAAACGAGGCTGGAGTGAGATACAAAGATGCAATCATGAATAAAAGTGAGAATCGGAGCTAAAGTCACGGATTTACATTGGCTCAGGCGATAATACTTTGGAAATTCTATCTGATGCAGTGCCAATGAAATATAAAAACGACTGCCTGAGACAAACTCAGTAACTAAATCAGCTAAAGGAAGAAAGGAAATAACAATCTCTCACGCAATATCAATACACGAGTGTATATTGAAATCTGGTTACTTGTCTTAATGCATTGATAAAAAATAGGATCTCGCGTAATAAATTCATTATTCTAGTTGATAATGAATCTTGACTAAGATTTACGTGCATAAATGCATTTCATTACAAAAAGGAAAATCATTTCAGTGACGTGCCAGGGCAAACCGCAGTCCGGATTGTAATCCGATTGAAGATGGATATTGTATATTTTTAAATTGCTCCATAAGTCTCTGTGAAGATGATTTGTTAACCTGTATTCTTGAGAACGAGAACCAGCTTGATAATGAGTAGTGGTTTTCATTAGTCTATGTATCTAATATTTTAAGCTCTCATTAAAAAAATTATAAGAAGTGAAGGAGAAACAAAAATCACATTTTTATTTGCTGATAAATCCATTATATATCACCACAATTTGATCTGAATAGTGATTCCATTAGGGAAAATAAATAGATTTAATTTCTTTCAGTCATGATTAGCGAGACGAGAAAGTTAAAACAAGTTGTTTTATTTCATGTGTAATTTGTGTAATTTGTTTATTCTCTATGAAGTTCAAACAAGGTATAAATATCGTCTAAGTGTTTCACCCCATAAATAATGCCAGATAATTATATATATATATATATATATATATATATATATATATATATATATATATATATATATATATATATATGTGTGTTTGTGTGTATGTGTGTGTGTGTGTGTGGTTTTACGCCCGTATCATGATAAAAAAAACAGGTTCTCTTATAATACGATGCTCGTGCCTGGTGACTATCTAGATTGGTGAATGCTTGGGAATGTCAGATGCTTTGGATGTGCAGAGAGTCGACTTCAAAAGCTGAGAGCCGAATTACAGTTTGATGCGCACTTACGTACAAATACTTTTTGGAAATTTAGGAAGCCACTTCTTCAACTCCCAGTTATCATTTAATTTGTAGGATTTGTACAAGTCTATCTATCTATCTATCTATCTATCTATATATATATATATATATATATATATATATATATATATATATATATATATATAGATAGATAGATAGATAGATAGATGTATATATATATATGGACACACACACACAAATATATTTATTTATTTATATATATATATATATATATATATATATATATATATATTCAGGTGGAGTGTACATGTAGAAGAGACAAAATGAATTAAAAGCAACAAGAGAAAAAACTATACTTAACCGTCGCGTTTCATCTTCTGAGAGACTTTATCACGTCAATGTAAGATTTATTATGCTATAACTTATGCTATACACAGAGGCGACGATATCATTGCTTTATCATGGCTTGTAAATCTGCGAACTTTTTGACGTTCATGAATGTTCCTCAGGTGGTTGAAATGTCAGTCAAATCACGTGAAGCACACAAAGCAACGTAATTTAATATCTGGTTAAAAGTCAATTGAGCGACTTCTCAAAATTACCATCCTTGATAAATCAATGACATCTTCGCCCCTCTGCATATAAACACGTGTTGCATAATAAATATTACAGTGTCTTGATAAAGTCTCTCAGAAGACGAAACGCGTTCGATTAGTCTAGTTTTTCTCTTGTCCATTTAGGTTGAAAATAATAGTACACTAATAATTAAGTGTTCTAAAATATCCCTTGTACCCTGTACACACAATACGCATACACACGCACACATACATACATATATATCATCTAATAAATGTATTCAAGATTTTCATTTTCAATTTAATGGAGTTATAGAAATGTAAATTATTTTTTTTATTTAAAATTTATTTTCTGATAGAAATAATTTATGAAAAACTTTACACTCGCTAATCCATTGGATATTATGATGTTGAGTTTTACTGCCTTTCTAAATTTTCTTCGTCCTCTTTGAACTTTCGTGTCTTTTAAGTTACCAAGCAAGGCACGAGACCGCTATCTTTTGACCAAATTGCAGGAAACATTTATTTTGAAATTAATTAAGTTTTATTAATAGCTGAAAGGACATTTACGTCTTTTTAGAATCTTTAGAGGATATCGCTGTTTACTGTGTAAAACTTTTTTCTTTCTTTATTTCCTTCCTTTAACTAATCTTTGTTTCATCAATTCTTTCTTTCGTTCTTTCTTACGTTTAGAATTATTTATTTCAGTCTTTTTTTTTTCTTTCTTTCCATTCATCGTTTTTCATTGCTTCTTCTTTTGTCCTGTTTTATATGTTTGTTTCTTTATTCCAATGTTTCTTCCAATATTTTCCTTTTCTTCCTTCCTTTATTTATTTCTTCATGTTTTTTTTTTTTTGATTTCTCACTATAGTTTGTGAACGAAAGAAATATTATGAGAAGAACTGAATGAATGAGTAAGAATTAAATTCTTTACATCTATCTATTCTTTAAGCAGCAATATCTGAACTTATTGTCAGACAATAATTTCAACTACTATAATATCAGGAACCATAAGAACTGAATAAATTCTTCCTTAATCGATTACGATTCAGAATTCCTTCTTTGATATTTTTCTTTCGTCACCATAACATTTTTCCTGAGCAATTTCGTAATCTTTAATGTTAATTCTGTCGACTGTCTTAAATAACAAAAATAATTCTATTTTTTTCTCTGGATGACGTTTATAATTAAAAATATTAAAACGTTTGATCAACATCGAATTCTTCCTAGAACCAAAGATATGATAATCTCAGAGTTAGAACTCTGCGAAATGAATTGCACGTGGAAAAGCCTGAGTCACATTTACTAGTTGCTAATTGTTGCTTTTAGACAGCAAATTTCTGATGGAAATTTTGCCAAGAAATAAATTGATTTTTTTTAAATATGTAGTTGTGAAAATACACTTTCGCAGTAAATGTTTGTCTGTCTTATCAAGGTTAGCAATGAAAATTTAAACAACAGAGAATACAGATTACGAACCTCCAATGGATTATTATTTGCTTAAGATATATCTCTAGACAGGATTTTAATTTTTCACCCTGAATTCAGTTTTAATTATCTGGATTAATACAAAAGCCTGAAATTAGTTTTTATCGATGTATAGTTTTTAAGCACAAAGTGCACTAGTAGTAAATTCCGTACGCCCTTGAAAACAAGTCAAAATATTATGATTAAAACAGATTTTATTTCTGTTTTTTTGTGTGAAACTAAAACACGAAGGAGAGATTTATAAGATGATTATGTATAATGACATCAGTACAAATTACAACAGCAAATATTCGACTCACGCGAGAAGCGAACGTAATCCCGTCGTAAATTGGAGTTCACCTTATTTCCAATTCTGATTTTGACTGCTGAAATCTGTGTTACAAAACAAGTGCATCAATACAAGAATATTTCCTTCTGTCGATTGTTGCCTTTTGTGCAAACAATACAATAACAATTTACCTATTTCGATATTTCCATTTCTCTAACAGTTTTTTGAGAGTCCCATTCGTGTTTAAATATCGAACATTGAATCGTATATGAAAATTAGCTTTCCGGCATTGAAAAGAAAAAAAAGAAATAAGAAACTGCATCATTTAAATGACATTTACGTTTGCATTGATTATATTTTCCGTATGAGAATTGGGGAAAGTTTGCCAAACTTTATTGTCACATTTATTAAAGATTTCTGCTTTTAAATAACTAAAAATATTCAAATAAGTCTAACAGTGATGTGCCAGTAGCCTAATCTTGATGAATACCTTTTATTACTATAATTAATTACTAATTATGTGACCGATAAGTATAAAAGGTTGCAGTGCTTACGTCTCTCTCTTTCTCAACACACACACAGACACACACACACACACACACACACACACACATATATATATATATATATATATATATATATATATATATATATATATATATAAACCGAAGATACGCTATTTTACTGTGACATTCAGTTTCAACGCGTAAAGCCAGATTCTGACAATTCAAAGAAATTACCCATAAAGATTTGCGTTTTTGCTCTTCGATTGCTTAGACTAAATTTTGCTTTTTTGGATTTTCTCGTTTGGACTACTGAACACAGATTGTTTTTGCTGACTTTAACATGTGATTTTCTTTTCTTTTTTTTAATCTGATCTAGCGTAATACATTTTTTTTATTTGTAATCATACTTATCACAAATACACAACCAAACATACACACACACACACACACACATATATATTATAATTATTTTTTTAAATATGATTTTATCACTACATGTTTCAAAAACAGAAGCTAAAAACTTCAATCTTGTCTATAGAAACTAAATTAAAACAGCTACTTCTGTTTCTTCCTCAAGCGAATTTTGGATAACTAATTTTGAAATTTACGGAGCTTTATAAGCATAGACATACGTAATATTAATTTATATGGATATGGAGAAAATAATTATGAAATCAAAGAAGTGAGATAACAGCTTTTTGCCGACACAAACAGATATTCGCCTTAAATAATTAGCTTAAAAAATCTGAAAATTTCAAAGTCTATAAACAAATTCAATTAAATCCATAGGATTACAATCTTAACCCAATCATAAGCTAAAAAAAAACCTTTACGAAGTCGTCAATAAAAAACAAATTATAGTTCAATACGACGTATTCATATAAAAACAAACCTTTAAAAAATCTTTATATGTACAAATACACATTTAACAGCGTAACAAAAGTGCCAAATATTTATGTCGTTGAAATAGACAAGACGACTTCTGACTTAACCTATTTCCTAAAGTAACTAATATGTTGATACAATAGTTGTCTGTGAAAATGAATACCCTACCGCCTCTTATAATTAATATTAATTTCTATGTATATGGAGAAAACTAATCATAAAATGATTAGTTTTCTCCATATACATAGAAATTAATATTACGAATGTATATGCTTATAAAGCTCCGTAAATTTCAAAATTAGTTATTCCAAAATTCGCTTGAGGATGAAGAAGAACTAGCACCTTTAATTTAATTTCTCTAAACAAGATTGAAGATTTTTTGAAACATGAGAACTCTTATGTAGCGATAGAATCATATTTTTTTTAAATAATTATAATATATGCTCTACTGTTCTATCGAGCACTCTTTTTTTTTAATAAAAACAAATATACTAAAGATCCTTGGATTACTAATCTAACGGTTCTTTCCTATTTTTCTTCACGCACACACACACACACATACATATATATATATATATATATATATATATATATATATATATATATATGAAGAGAGAGAAAGAGAGGTAATGAGCAAGAGAGTGTGAATGTGCCTATGCCTTCCAATTCAAAATCTTGATTCTTCAACTTTATTGTGGTGTACTGTTCACAAAGAAATGTCGGTTTTCTTTTTTAGTCGTTAACGTTTACCAACCTTCTCCTTTTACCGATTTCAAAGGTAAAACGAGAAAATTAGTAGACACTAACAACGGCAACAAAATAGCTTAACTTAAGTACTAAGAACAGGAGATAATTAGACTAGACAGGTATGTCGTTGTTATTTAATGTCTTACCGAACGAAGGAATGAAAATAATGCAAAAAGTAAAAGCACACCTCTTTATATTAGTTATTAAGCAGGTAATATAAATTTGTGCGCAATTATGGCTTATAGAATGTGTCGAGAAATGACATATAACGTATCGCCATTCAATATGCCTCGACAAATGTCTTTATACAAAATTAAATGTGTTCTCAATTAACGATAAACCTTTTTTCTTTATTTCTCATTAACAGTTATTTATAATTTATTACGACGATATTGAACATTTGAGTGCGAAATATGAAGATTACATTGGCTTTCTTGCAGTGACTGAAATGTTAAGAATCTAAGAGTGAATGTTGGGAAAATATTTGAAGTGAATTAATGTAAAAGATCATTTCATCTCGATTAATATTTCGTATAGGATACAAACATTTCAGGCCAAGCTTGGGGCTTTGTGCCCGCAATAAAACGTAGCGTTTTTCACATGAAACTGCTATTATTTTAATTGTTTTCACTCATCGGCTTATTGATTTAAAAAACGATTATTAGAATTGGAATAAAACTTAAACATATGATGAAAGTATATTAGACTTTTAGTTCTTGAGATTTTAAAACAAAATTTGTAAACTCTATTTATTTGTTAGTGTGTTCATTTACTATATTTTATATTTACATTACTATAAAAACTAATGCAATATTTATCATTTACTAATTTATAAAGAAAAAATATGAAAACAAACTTTTATTCATAAATTTACAAATGTTTACTAAATTATTAAAATATGTGCACCAATAATAAAGAAATCCTTATTATTTACCATTTTATAAACTTCAAATCAGTTGAGAATTAGCCGATGTTTTTTTCCAGTCATTCCAATAAATAATATAATAAATAAACAATCAAATAGTGTTTATTATTTTGTTGTTAATTCTTAAGAAAGAAAGTATGTAACTTCACTTTCATATGTTTGGGTTTTATTACAATTATAATCATCAATTTATATAATTTTTTTTATCCATAAAAGATATTTCTACTTAATCGCCTTCATTGACTGGGGAATTTCTTAATGGCTATACACCAATGAGCTCCACTGACAGATTATCGAATTTTTTCAAATACGTAACAGAATTTTCTACTTAATCGCATTCCTTTATAGGGGATTTCTTAATGACTATTCACCCACTAAGCTTCACTGAACGATTATCAAATTTTGTCAGATATACATCAGGTTTTCTACTTAATCACATTCCTTGATAAGAGATTTCTTAATGGCTATTCACACAATGAGCTTCACTCACCGATTATCGAATCTTGTCAAAAACATATCAGTTTTTCTACTTAATCGCTTTCCTTAACAAGGGATTACTTAATGGAAATTCACCCACTGATCTTTAATGATCGATTATCGAATTTTGTCAAAAACATAACAGTTTTTTTCTACATAATCGGCTTCATTGATAAGGGAATACCTTATGGCTACTCACCCACTGAGCTTCACTGACCGATTATCGAATTTTGTCAAATACATAACTGTCTTTTCTACTTAATCGCCTTCCATGATAAGGTATTTCCTAATGGCTATTCACCCACTGAGCTTCACTGAAAGATTATCGAATTTTGTCAAATACATAACAAACTTATCTACATAATTGCCTTCCTTTATAAGGGGTTTCTTAATGGCTATTCACCCACTGATCTTCACTGAACGATTATCGAATTTTGTCAAATGCATAGTAGTTTTTTCTACTTAATCGCCGTAATTGATAAGGCATTTCTCAATGGCAATTCCCCCAATTAGCTTCACTAACCGATGATCGAATTTTTCAAATGCATAAGACTCTTTTCTACTTAATCACTTCCCTTGATAAGGGATTCCTTAATGGCTATTCACCCACTAACCTTCACTTATCGATTATCGAATTCTGTCTAATACATAACAGTCTTTTCTACGTAATCGCCTGCCTTGTAAGAGTTTCTTAATGGCTATTCACCCAGTGGGCGTCACTGACCGATTATCGAAATTTGTCAAAAACATAACAGTCTTTTCTACTTAATCGCCTTCCTTGATTAGGAATTTCTAATGGTTATTCACCCACGGTGCTTCACTCACCTATTATTGAATTTTCACATTTGAGAACAAAGCTTTCTTGCTGCCAAGCGGAATTAATTTCAGCTGTCAACACTGGAACATTTTTTCCTTCTTTTTTCTTTTACTCTCAATAATCAAGTGTTTATATTCTGTTAAATTTGTCTCATTTCCGCTCAATATTTCCATCTCTTTCTAACTGCCTTCGTAACGATTATTGCACTCCATGCCTAGAAATATTCAACTTCTTAGCCATGTTTCTTTGAAATTAGTCTACTTTGGATAACATTTCATTTTTTTTTGTCCTCACCTCAATGATTAACCGCTTTGATTTTTCTCATTTTGCGCAAATTACTTCAAAAGTAAAAGACATGTGAATAAATCTCTATGATAATACTGCCGTAATGGAACGATGTTTTTCTTCAAACAGAGACGGCTTCATATGTTTTGTTTACAACATTAGTTAGTGTTGAGTTTACATTTAGAAGCTGTATTAACATTTAAAATATTTTAAAAATTTGGTAATCTGAAAAGTCTTCTGAGCGGTTTTTGGTGAAAGAAAATTTTTTTCCCATAAAATATATTCTTAATTTAACGAATTATATTTTGAAGAGACGTATCCAAATTTGAACTTTTTGGTTGAAGGACTGAAAAATAAAGCCTATAAATGTGGGTGTTGTAATTTTATCTTTTCCTTTAAACTTTACAAAAGATATTTCATTTTAAGGTGTTTTTAAAGAAATTCATCGTTGTCTAAAATCTTTTGCATATAGTGTATATAAAACTATATATTCCGCATTAACTACAATTAATTGATAAATAAAAGGAAATGTTGCTAAAAATAGGCAAATCTGTCGGATAAATGTAAGCGGAGATGAAATGAAATTATATTGCAATTGTGCAGATCGCCAAATAGAAAGAATATTTGAGAAACAGTGGAAAATGGCCTTGTTTTAGACCAATTTGTCTTGACTGAATATTGGGAGTTTACTAATTTTTTTTTTTTTTATTCTCGCTCTTCCAGAATGGATTTCAACAAAGAAAAAATAATTACTTCGTAAATATTTCATTTCTCTTTATACTGATTATCTTTTCTTGACAAATATATTTCATCTTTTTCATTTTTAATGATGACCTTCCGTCCTTTCAAACTGATATTTTATTTTCCTAATGACTTAAGATAAAATCAAAACATAAGAAAAGAAAAGTTCATTTAGTCGGAAAATCTAAAATCTCAGGAGATGAATTGATTATCAGTGCCAAATTAGTTAATATTGAAATTATTTCATTCAGAAACTAGAATCATGATATTAGAACATATGAGTAACTTGTTTTCCCTTAATTCCATCAACACCAAGATGAAAACGGGCAATGGGGGGAAGCTACCTTTCGGTGAAAATCATAAAGAAAACACTCGTAAGACATGGAACGTAAGCACAAAAATAAACCGTATTAGGGAAAGTAAGGCAAAAGTATGAGGCAATTTATCATTGTTTCTTCTTTCCTTTTATTGTTAATCTCACCAGTCGTATTCCTACAAGCAATTGAGAACACATACCAGTTAAGAACGGCCATTGTCAGCGTTCTTCGGGTCGGGTATTTATTGTCTCCCCTCTCACGGTTAAAGGTGAAAATGTACAGCTGCTTCGCAAATGATTTTCGATATGGCTTTAATCAGTTTGCAAGAACGAAAAGTTCTGGAATGTTCTGGGATTGTCTTTGTTCAGATTATTTGAATGAACAGGTTACTAAGTTCAAATTGAAAGAAACATGCTGAAGAAGAAAGGAAATAAAGTCAATTCGCTAGTCAGCTGATATGCTTCTATCTATCTATCTATCTATCTATCTATCTATCTATCTATCTATCTAGCTATCTAGCTATCTATCTAGTTATCTAGCTATCTGCTGATTTCAGCCTCTTTCTATCTATCTATCTATCTATCTATCTATCTATCTATCTATCTATCTATCTATGCGAGTTCTTATCTATCGCAATCCTCCGAGGGACTTTATCAAGGCAAATGTAAAGATTTTATTTTGTGGCAAGCGTTTATATACAAGATAAAAAATTTTATTGGTTTTTCGAAAATTTAAAATTTAACAATGCTCATAAATATTCATTAGGTTAGCCGAAAAATCTCGGCAATTTATGGAAGACGCCAAGTGACACAATTCAATGTCTAATGGACGAAAGGGAATAAATGATGCCCTTGACTTATTTTATGCGAATTATTATTTAAATTATTTTTAGATTGGAATCTATGTGTTGTATATTTTGAATAAAATGTTATTATGAAGTCAGATGTTTTCTTTTAATTATTTTTAAACATTTTTATAGTCATGTAAGTTCGGCGTGCAATTAGTAATCATTTCAGGAATGAAGATATTTGAAAGAATCCAGGCGCAGATTATATTTTGGAAGAATCGATAATTTCCGTCTAAGTAAGTTGCCTTCTTTTTAAATAAGTATAGAATTCATTAGATCAAATTGGTGGTTGAATTTATTTCTATGTATAACTAATGCATTTGATAAATTATTGTGCATAAGGTCCCTTTTTTGTTCATAGATACGTTTTGTTAAATTTCTGCAATATTCTCCAGTGTATTGTGTTGAGCAGTTCTGGCAATTTATTTTGTATATACCTGTTTCAAAATTATTTATGTATGTGTACTTTTGGTACTGAACTTATCAATAATAATTTTGGAGATGTTTGTCATTCTTTCAATTTTGGATAGGATATGTTACAGAGTAAGTAGGTAGTATGACTTGTTTGTTTTTATCGAATTTGTTGTGATTGTTATTATTAATAATGTTGTTATCTGTTTTGCGCTTGTATATTTTGTAAGCTTTTCTCTTAGCATTATGGATAAAATAATAAGGACAATGGAGGTTTTTTTGCTATGTAGATTTCTATTTTGGGGAAGTAATGGGGGTTTCAGATTGTTAAATAGAATTTTATAATTATTTCAGTTTTGATCTTGTTACAGCAATGAGACGAAAATTTTAAATATTCATCATGAATATTTATGAGCGTTCTAAATTTGAAAAATTTTAAAACCAATAACATTTTGGTCTTGTATATAAAAACGTGTCACAAAATAAAATCTTACAATCGTCTTGATAAAGTCACTCAGAGGACGAAACGCGTCGGTTAAGATAACTTTCCATTTTCTTTATTCATATTTTCCTTTTATAGATATACTCTATATGTAATTTTCCATACACACACTCATATATATATATATATATATATATATATATATATATATATATATATATATATATATAAAAGTGAACATTGAAGTCAACACTTAGAGGCGACAGGCTGTTTCATGCTAGATGCAATCGCCAGGCCTGACGATTGCGTCTAGCATGAAACATTACTTAAATTTGGCGCTTGATTCGTTTCTAAAAAGCCGGTGCAGATAAATTCGATTAGAGATAATACAGACCAGGTCACATGATGCATCACATAATTCATTGAATATTTTTTGAAGAAATACTATTCATCAGATCCTCTTTCAAATCCCATCGCAAAATATAAATAAACAGAGACATGACCTGATTATGATATAGATGCTGGAAAGCACAAACTGAGTCAATTTCAGTAACCAGTAAATCATTGCTATTTCTACTCCTTATACATAGACAGGCACGGTGGTGTAATGGAGAGCGGCTCGGATTCAGGAATCCAAGTTCGAATTCCAGTCGAATCCATTACATTTACTTACCTCGGGAAAGGTATGAATCCTCTTCTTCTCCCTGGGTAAATAAAGGTACAGACTTGGTCCCTGGTCCTGCGTCATATAGCCTTGGATAGCAACTGGTCTATCACAGAAAGAAATGGCAAACTACTTTGGGAAAAAATCTACCTTGTCGAACGATACATGATCGCCTAAGCGTGTATCCCGCATGGCACATAACTGATATATAGACAAATGACTTCTCACTCGATCCTATAGATTTATTTCCAAAAAAAATCCTCATTTCTATGAGAATGTACACTTCAATTATAAATAAATTAATGTGACTATATATATATATATATATATATATATATATATATATATATATATATATATATATATATATATATGCGTGTATGTGTGTGTGTTTGTGTGTTTTCATGTTGTATGCTATATTCTGACATAAAGCAATTGTTGTTAGGAATCCAGTCTGCGTTATTTTTCTTTATTTTAAATGTTGTTCAATAAATGAGTTTATTATTCTGTCTAGATATTTCCATAATATGGAAATCTGTCGCCGATATATCTAATTATTAAAGAGTTTGTTATCTAAGCCCGACACGCAGAAATTAGATAAAATCAAACCGAGAGGCAAGCTCATATCTCTACCGTCAGTGTACATGCAAATGCTATCATAATGCTCATAAAAAGTACGTCTCATACCAGATGTATATATCGAACGTATTATATATATATATATATATATATACATATATATATATATATATATATATTTATATATATATATATACATATATATATATATATATATATATATATATATATATATATATTCAAGCATGTTTCATTAAATAATACACATATTAAACCTATATATTTTTCTGATAATCCTTTCTAATTCTCTACTAGTCTTCTGCATGTTAAGTTGAAATTCATCAAGGAAGACGCCGTATTCATTGATGAATTTCATCATAGTATCAAAAGCAGTGCAAAACATATACTTTAGGGAGCTACATGTGATCTAAAAACCCGCATTTAGGAACACAAAAGAGACTTCCGATTAGATAGACATTCAATCTTTCCTCCTTAACACCGTACATGGGACATAACTTTAATTTCGCAAATGCTAGCCTTATTAAAAAAAAAACATAACGCTTTAATGTGAAAATATTAAGAAATCAAAACTGCCAACTAACAACACACGTTTAAAAAACCAAATTACTTTACTGTTTTTCTACAGATACATTATTCATAACTCTAACTTATCTTTTTCTAATATATGAAAATCATTGAAGATATATACAAAAATGCAGTGATATGCTTTAATGAAAACAAAACCACTACATTTACACACTTTAGCGTCCAGAATGTTTCTCACACCTATTTGAGTATTATCTGTTACTTCATTAAACGTGACACTTATCTAGCCATTAAGAAATAACCAAAATCAACATACAATTAATCTGCATCTCTTTGATTTTAAGACTTTTTATAATTTATTTTCATCTCTGACGAAGCTTTAATAAAGTAAAACATGTTAGAGTGAGATTAGTTTCCTACTTGTTCTTTATCCTATCATTTTTGTCGGATTCCTATCAATACTTGATCTATCTATCTATCTATCTATATATATATATATATATATATATATATATATATATATATATATATATATATGTTCAGTGCTGTGCAAAGCAAGTGAAACCTTAATACTTAAGAATATTTTTTTCATTTTTCATGATGATCAAATCTTCATTAAATTATATATTAATTAAGAAATCATTTTATTAAATCAATTACAACCACTTTCAAGAAATTTGTTCAAGCTGGAATAAAAATATTAATTCAAAATTCAAAATTCAAATGTGCAAAAGTAAGTGAATCCTTACATTTAATTTTTGATGACTGCTTCTTTTGAGGTTACAATATCAACCAGTCTTTGTCTTTCTTGCTGGCAGTAGTGAGTGCCGATTGTTGACCCTTCTTTGCAAAGCTCCCCAAAAAATAAGTCCATTGTGCCATCAATGTGTACTATTTTGCCTGTTTCGGCTTCAGAAAAGCACTCCCAATTTATAATGCTGTTCCTGCCATTTTTATTGGTTAGTATCAAATTCTTCACTTCAAAAGCCATATTAACAGCTCACCAGATATACCACCTATTGTTCCCGACAAAATGCTCAAGTTTGGTCTCATACGACCATAAGAACTTTTCCCAGAATGTTTCTAGCTTATTAATATGATCTTTGGCAGCGTCGAAGCGCGCATTCTTGCACTGTTTTGATTTCATCGCATTGTAGAAATAGGCACAATGATTACGACATTGGCCAGTAAGCATTGGGGGAACCACAAAGTCTGCAAAAGGATTTGTCTGTGCTTGACAAACTAAATGTTTAATTGTTTTTGCTCTTATATTTCGCAGACGGCAACTTCTTAATAGTGATTCTGTCATAACATAAGTTCTTTCATTTATAAATACTTTGTGTATTCCAAATCGTTTTGATAGCTTTTTTAGCCTTCCCCATAATTTCCCATAATTATAGCTTTCAACTATGCGATTTTTAAAGCTTCGGGAATTTCTTTTGATTTTTGCATATATATTTTTTTAAACTTTACTCTTAAACTGCACACTTTTGCATTCAGAATTAGTTATATTGTTTGACTGCAGTATAGACTTCTTGCCAAAAAAATAACATGTCATTTTGATTTTTAGATGTGCACAAAAAATTATATGCTCTGGTAACTAGATAAAATAAAAATACAGTGTGTAAAGATAAGGGTTCACGTACTTTTGCACATCTTAATTTTTTATTAATATTTTTATTCTAACTTGATAAGAATTTTTTGAAATGGTTGTAATTGATTTAACAAAGGTTTTTACTAATGAATATATAGTTTAATTAAGATTTGTTGATCATTTTGAAAAAAAGATATTTTTTTCTCAAATATTGTTTTAAGGGTTCACTTACTTTTGCACAGCACAGTATGCGTGTGTGTTTGTGTTAATTTCACTTTCCCTTCCATTAGATATCATTTTGTTGGTGGAAGGCGGAAGAAGACATTAATCGGACTATAGTGGTCGGAACAAGAATTAACTAATAAAGATATTAAATGAAAAAATTGATAAAACTTGAGTTTGACATTATTCTTTATAAAAAGGATTATTTTATTTGATAAGTAAATTTAACAAGGTGAATTTTTATCCTAGCTGTGAAGCAATTATTAACAAGGACATTTTGCAATAAATGGCAATTATATTATGAGCAATCCACTAGAAACATGGCCTTACTGAGCTAATTGGAGAAATTCTTAAGCCAGTTTTATCTGAATGCCATTTTAGAACCATATCCTTCTGCCATATCTTGCGTGAATTGTATTAAAAGGAAGTGCTGGTGGGTGTATGTAAAATCTAAAATTAGCTAGAGTAGAGATGGGGAGTTGTGATAATTTAATTTTAGATAGAGCAAAATAAACACTAATTCTAGAAGTGTTGGTAAGATTTTTCCATTTACAAAATCTTTCTAACTCGGTCTTTCTGACAATTTTATCCTCTCATTTCCTCCTGTACACTTCTAAGATGAAATGATTATATATCTATAAGAATTAACATAATATTGCGGAATTAAGGATAAAAGAAAATAAAGAAATTAGTAAATAGATTTGGATCGGAAAAATAAATTCTGAATACGTAAAAAATGATTCTATTAAAACATGTTAATAGGATCAAATTAAATGATGAATTTCTAAAAACTCCTTTTCTGACGAGACGTAATTTTGCCTTCCCTCTGCCCTCTCTGCATTACATCCCGGCATCTCAGTTCGCATTAATACTAATTTCCTAATAGATACCACGTGTGAAATACACGTGAGGAAGATTGAAGAACATCTTGGTTGATAGGTATGCTAAAGACAACAATTATCAAATTATAAGGCGTTAAATGGCGTAGAAATAAACAAAATCACTTCACCTCAGTGATACGAAAATGAAATTTTTGTCACGTGAAATGTATAACAATATCAAGAAATGATGATCACTAAACTGCAAAGAAAAAAAGCAGAAAATGTTAAACGCCAAGTTGTTGAAATATTATGTGCGAGCAAATATCTCAGTAATTTATATAAAATTTACCAGGTTACAATCGGATCCCTTTCAAAAAAAGGCAAACAATAACCACAATATTTGCGATCTCTGCCAACAGAAAAAATTAGCAATTATGACATTTACGGGTCCAAAGAACCTTTTAAACCAGAAAATCTGAAGTCTTAAAGTCCTTGCATACATGTTAAGAAATTCATCTTAAGTACATATGAGGCTGGATAAAAAAATAGACATTTCAATTAAACCACCCCACTGATACCTTGTATAATACTAATGCTTTTATTTTTCTTTCTTACATCAGCATCCACCGTTTCTATTACACACAAAATCGTGGGTTAGTTTATTTATTTTTTTAAATAATGCAGCGTTCATTGGTTATTATAAAAAATAAAGCGATGCGAGGTCAACTGATAAATACGTCTGAGGGTACCTTACAGTTGAAACCAAGGTAGCGGATTCAACTGATCTCCTGATTATATATATATATATATATATATATATATATATATATATATATATATATATATATATATATATATATATATATATATATAAGAAAGAACAGTAAGATATATAATCTTAACAAAGGTATTAGGTTGGTGCCAAAATAATGACGTAATAATGTCGTTTTTTGACGTAAAAAAAACGACATTATTACGTCATTATTTTGGCACCAACCTAATAATATACATACTTATACTTGATATGGAAAAATAATTTTACTTTCTGTAAGTAATTCTAATACATTTACTTCTTTTAAAAAAGAAATATAGTCTATTAAAATTAACCGTAAAAATATTTAAAATTGTAATTAAATAAAAAGAAATTCTAACCTAAACATCTTTTAAAATTGTAATTAAATAAAACGTATTCTAACCTATAGATCTCCCTGTAAGTACAACAAGCACTTAAAGGAATCCAATAAAACACCTACAGTAAAATGAATTTAATATGAAAAGCTAGAAGATGTAAGCCATTGAATGACCCATGTCCTTTGTGAGAAACAAGACATTAATAGGTTTATATAAAAAATAAAAGTTTACTAAATCAGTGAAATCAATTAGCTATTTTTGGCGTCATTTTCATAAAGTTTACTTAAATAATATTTAAATTAAAAAAATAAATTACCTAATAATATACATACTTATAGTTGATGTGAAAATAACTCTACATACTGTAAGGGATTCTAATACATTTACTTGTTCTTAAAAGATATGTAGTATATTAAAAATTAAAAGTGAAAATGTTTTTCAAATTGTATTTTAATAAAACGTATTATAACCTGAACACACCCACGAAAAAAATCTTTAAATATACAAATAGAAAAAATGCCGTAAGAATTTTTGCCGTTAACAATAAAATTTTAAAAAATCCAGACGACATGCATTTAACGGATGTCAGATTTCATTGAAAAATACATCCCTACCCCCTACCAAAACGTAACTAATAACGGATACATCAAAATACAGACATAATGAACACGCAAATACCCCTGTCTAGTGAAAGTGAATTTATCTGTAACCTTGGAAACGTGAATTATGATTTTAGCTGTCTCTTTAAAACCCAGTAAATTTAAAAGTTACTCCAAAATTCGCTTGAGGATGAAATAGAACTAATGTCTTTAATTTAATTACAAAATTAAATTCGGATCTTCCATTTTTGAAACATGGTTAGAACTGTGTAGCGGAAAAACCATATTTTAAATAAATTAATTTATAATATATATATATATATATATATATATATATATATATATATATATATATATATATATATATGTATATATATATATATATATATATATATATATATATATATTGACTAATGCAGATATATACTAATCATTAAAATTACGTCAAGTTTTGAAAGTATTCGATCCTTTAAAATACTGTGTATGGATTCGAGGCAATAAAGATTTCAAAGTTCGAACATAATAGATATATACAAATTTTACACCCGATATCAAATGCTTCATAGATCAAATCAATTGATAATTCGATCAAATTATCGAAATGGAACGTTTGAAGAATAATTTCTCTTTGTAATTCTCTTTTATGTATATTCTTGTTGGGGGAGGTTGAAAGATAAACGTGTGGAGGCATTTTGATTCTGCGCTATTTAGTAAGAAAATAAATTTTCTTACAATGTGGATAACACAATAATATTTTCATAAGTCAGTCTTCTTCCAGTATAGTGGGAAATTTTAGAAAAAATGGCGTGCAGATAGCATAACAATTACCGGTACAGTTAGTAAAATTAGGAAGCCGAGTTCAAATTCCACCCTTGTGAATTGTGTTAACTTCGAATCAATGAACTTCTCTTACGAAAGTCTTGAATTACTTTTTATTCACAATCCAGAGCAATAGGAAAATAACAGAGTAGATTATGTAATCTAGCCTTGAATATCAGAGAAAGACTGAATTCAAAGCAAAGAGACAATTTTCAGCAAGAAGCTATGGCAGTTCACAGATAATAAAAGACTGGAGAGTTATGATTGCCTACATGCAGAATAGACATGGGATTAAGACAAAAGAGAAAAGTTATTTCCTTGTAAATGAACGTTCATCTTATCGAATAATCGATAATTCTTTTAATCTTACTTGAACAAAATGTTAGCGTTGCATTCCGGCTCTTCATGGACAGAGAAAATCGCTTCTAGGCTTTTGGGGACTTGGGACAAGTCCAGCTTCTAAGATCTATGCTCAAGGCGATATATTCATCATTGCATTTAAAGAGGGAGAATCAATTCTTTACGCCTAAGGCAAAAAAAAAGACAGAATTACAAAGGTATTTGTGCAATTGTTGGCTCTACTCAGATTTTGTACACGTTTAGGACTTTATTTTCATGAGGGACGCAAAAAGCCTCATTTATGCTGAGATTTAGAAAACACAGTTATAAATACTGTCATTTTTATTATTTCCACCTGTTGTTTTTTGTTAGTGCGCGTGTGTGATTATTTATTTGTGTGCGTGTGTGTATCTGGTTTCATTCAATCACATTTCTCTTCATATCTAACCTTTCCCACGATTTTAATTTATGGCTTTCATTGAGCAAGTCATGTTACTGAATACATTTCCGGAGTATGAAAATATAGAAAAATAATATTAACATCAGCAATATATAAGATTTTAAATTAATGAATTAATGAAATTTCTTAACATGTGGCTCATAGTTAAAATTCCTATAAATCGCTTTACTTAGGTTTTACTAAAAGCCAGAATATTGAATGCTGTTTTTCTCGGCGCTTTTATTCCAAAACGAACTCTGGCTGAACAGAATGTTCTTAAATCCATTTCTTTCAAGTGAAAGCATGAATGATAATATTGACAATCATAGAAATGCATTATATATAAGTAATAAATTAATTTACGTATCTATTTATGTATCTTATGTCATGAAATAGACAAGTAGAAAAAGCTTCTCAATTTAAAAATTTCTAGAAGGAAATTTGCCAGTGGCCTTTAAAAGAAATTTAAATATTGGAAGCAAATATAAAAAAAATATATTAATTTTTTCATTACTTCAAATTTTTATTCATTTCTAGATGTAAACATTATGCGTCTTTATTAAAATGTATCAAATCTGTTTTCGTTTTTGACTGGCGTTTCCTCGAAATATGATTTAATATGCGTAGATAAAAATCATCTAAAGCTGAAATATATCATTGTAAAATAATATTTATAAGAAAACGTTTTTAACCTGAATTTGTTTTATAGACCCATGTCTGATCTTTACCAATGAAATAAGGCAATATAAGAATATGATCTTTTTTTGTTATTTCCAAAAGATAGCAATTAACAAAAAACTGAAATGGTCAAAGCTTTTCAAAGGATATGGTTGTGGCTGTTAGAAATATTTCCTAGAGATAATCACAAGGAATTTTCTTCAGTTCCTTTCTTTATAGCAACATTTTTCTATTTCCATGTCTAAGTCTTTGTATTAGCTTCGGTGTTGTTGTTGTTGTTGTTGTTGTTATTATTATTATTATTATTATTATTATTATTATTATTATTATTATTATTATTATTATTATATATCAATTTCTGCCATATGGTCACCCTACCTACCAAGTCTTCAGGAAGACTTAAGGCAGGTATTGGTATGTTATTATAGCTACATTTCATTATTTGTTTTCCTGACTCCCATAACAACTCTACCGTTACATGGACAATGTTATTCTAAGTGCGTGGGCTGTATCTATCGAAACATTTTTTTGTATTTCTCTTAAGCTGGTACTTCCAAGAATTTATTTTCAATGTGTTGTTATGTTTCTTTTGTTATCATTCCAAGAGCACCTACTATGACTGGTACTATTTTTGTTTTCAATTTCCACATTTTTTCTATTTCGATATCCATGTCTTTATAATTCGATAGTTTTGCAAATTCCTTGGTTGCTATGGTTACAGTCCGCTGGGAAAGCCATATCAATTAGTAGGCAAGTTGTTTTCTTTTCAGTTTTCGAAAATTATGTTCGGCCTATTTGCTTCATTCTTCCTGCCCTTAAAGATGGTTTAATCCCATCGAATTGTGGTGTTTTCTATTTCTGTAACCGGTGCCTGGGTAATATTTATACCAGTGCTTATTAACATCTATTCCAAAATTGTTTGCACATTTGCCAGTGTAAGTTTTGCCCCACTCTATCGGGAAGATATTTATATTCATTTGGCACAAATACAGAACATCCTGAGATTAGATGTTCAATGGTTTCCTGGTATTTGTCACAGAGCCTTCATTTTGAATCCACACTATTATGTATGATATTTATTTGAAAGTTTGTAGTAAAAGTATCTGGTCTCTGGTTTTATGCAGTAAGAATAAAGCCTTCAGTCTCAGCCTTTAATCCAGATGCTCGTAACCATCGATGAGTATTAACATTATCAATATCGCCTTTATAAGCACGTTCTGGATATTCACCATGCAGGGGTTTGTCTTGCCAGCATTGATTCATCCGTTCCAGAGCATTATTCTTTGAATTTTTTTTTCATAATTTTTGCTGCAACAGTTGGTTCTTGGGTTCTGTTTTGGTTTCCTCCAGAATCTACTACATGTAAATTTTGTTTCATGTTTGAAAATATTTTCTGTTTTCGTGTTGTTTGACAAATTGTATCACCCAGTCGTTTGTTGTTTCCATGTATGATAATAAGCCAATAATTGTTGCCTTGTATTACAATTCTAACTGAATAAGACATCAACAATTTCTTTACGGAGTATGCATAAACAGTCTACATCAGCTTTTGGATGATAGATATTATGCTTAGAAAGAAGCTTTCCTGTTTTAGAATCCCTTCGTCAGATATAATTTCGAGTTCAGTTTAAATTATTGCAACTATATTGAACCACTGGGATGGCAAGGTTATTAAAGGTCGTAATTCAATTCTGAGAATTCAGTTCAGTTCTTGATATGTCACACCTTTCTATAGTTCTCTCTTCTCGCTTTATTTCTTTTATTTTATGGTGAATCCTTCATTCTCATTTACTCAGAGTTACTTATGTGTTTCTTCTTGTTATAAATCTTTGATTGTTATCCAATTGTCTAAGATAATAGAGGAGTTTTTTTTTGTAGCCTTCTTTGTAAAACCTTGGCATTACCTCATTTATCTAAACCGAATTCCATTCTAATATCATCACTGAAACATTTTACTGTTTTTATGAGACCTTTCAGCTCACTGTCATTCCTAGAATACAACTTTAAGACATTGATGTAAAATAGATGGCTTATTTTCTTTTGAGATAACTTATAGCTGAATTTCGTCCTGTTAAGTTCGCTGGTTAATGCTATTAGGCATATACAAAATACTAAGGGAGACAAAGAGTCACCTTGAAATATTTCTCTGTTGATGTTTATTTCATCAAACTTATAGACTCCATTTATATGATTGATTTGTATTTTTTTTTCCATATCGACATACATTTTTGTTGATGAAATTGATGACGACGGCTGATATATTGTATATATTTCAAGACTTTAAGATCCAGGAATGGGGTACACTGTTGAATGCTTTACGGTAATTTATCCAGGAACTATTGAGATTTTTCTTCTTATTGAAGCAGTTTTCCAAGATTACCTATTAATTAGTAATTGGTATTTATATCCATAAGAGCCACGTTTGCATCTTTTTGTTCAAGAAGTTGTGTCATTTTTCCCTAGAAGGAATATGAATAGATATCAATAGAATAGATGTTTGTAAGTATGGGTAAGATATGTAATTGCTCTGAAGTTTTGTGGGATATTTGTCACCAATCTCGGGTAGAACAAAGGAAATTCGTTTGAATATCCATGGCGGAATTTTAGTAGGAACATTGACTATTTCTTGAAGTTATTTGGCTAGTTTTTGTGTGCTGCATTTAGATAATAAAGCCAAAGGTTAGGAATTTTATCTATTCCTGAAGATTTCCACTTGTGTGTCATTTTCAGTGAACATTCAACATCTTCTCTGATTCCCGCTCATGTTTGTTTCGGTTTATTTTTCATTCATTCTACCCCTTGCCTAATCCAATCTGCTTCTTTGTTATATTCGTTAGGGCAAGCCTATATTTTTCACAGAATTGTATAACGTCTTCTATATTTTTGGCCGTGGAGAGTTGCCACTTCTATTTCTCTCTAAAAAATTTTCACATCGGCTGGAAAGATCTTGTTCTGTCTGTAGAATATTGAGATTCTTTCATAGCGTCTGATTCTTAGAGGCTTCAGTTGTATTGTTTGCTTTATTTTTTCTTTAGCTGATAAGACTTCATTTCCATTCCTAAATTTGTATTTGCTTTTGAATTTGCTACAGTTTTTACTCCTTACATTTGTTCTACTTGCTACTTCATCGAGTACTGATAATTCCCTTCTAAGTTTTTCAATTTCTTTCTCTATTTTTATTTTCCAAGTTGATTCTTTATGACGGTGAGACTACCTATCGTTTACGTTTACACGTTTTATCGTGTTTAATGTTTTAGCTGCTGTTATTGCTGATGTATATATTGCTTCGGTGAGACTTACATGTTGGTCTACTTCATTCAGAACTAATCTGAGTGTTGCATTGTAGACTTTAATAGTTTTGAGGTTTTGCTTTGTTGGTTTTAATTTTGGGAATAGTTCTCGTTCTTCCATTTCAATATTTTGTGTCTGACTTATATGTCTGGTGATTTATTGCTTCGCTCCTTGTATATTATTCTTGTTTTCGGTAAAATAATTCGGTTCAGAATATTTGGGATTTGTTTTATTGAAAGCTTGTGAGTGATTAAGATCACGCCTTTCCAACTCTAACTCAACTTTCTAAACTTTTAGCATTATCTTCAGAGTGATTGCTGTATATCTCAATTTCTTCATTATGATCTGTGGTTTGTGTGATGTTTTTATGTCCATTTCTGGTTCCCTTTCATGTTCTGAGGTTTCACTTATTCTGGTTGCATTTCTTTTTCATTTCTTTAATTTTAGCATCTATCATTCAGTTATTTCTCCTGTTGTACCTTCTTACATCAATGTACTTTCTAATTGCTTGTCCAAACTTTTCTCGCCAATTGTCATAAGTTTGGTTATGGATGCTTTCTTGAGTTTTGTGCAACGCTATATACAATTCAAACTTAACGAATTTGTACATCTTACGCAACCATTTTACTTTTTCTTAATTTAAATGAATGGTTCTGTGTCTAGTTGGAAACTTCACAGGGATATCATTGTGATTACCGTTGTTTTGGGGACATGAAGATTCATAATTTGTGTAAGAGTTTGTTTCGTATGGCAGATTTTTTGAACTCTAATAGACTCCTTCCTGAGGGACCGGCTCACTGTTTATCCAAAGTAAGAACGATATTGGAATTTTTCATTTGACTTTTAGTTCTCGTATTTTTTTCCCGAGTGACGCACGGGTGAAAAAAAAGTCCATTCATTGTTGCCTGGCACATTGGATAACGGTCTTTTATAAACATTATCCTGAACCGCTAGGGGATCTTTCGCGACCACATAACGCAGCAGTCATTCCTCGATTAATACCTTGAGTTGCGCGTTGTTGATCTGAATTTTAATTCCCTTTAAAACAAAAAAGTATAAATCGCAATGATCGCTATCAGATAAAAGTTAGGTAGTTATACATTGGGGATTTTTTCTGGTCTTTACGTCCAATCTTTTAATGTCATTCAACTTCCTTTTAATAATGTTGAAGCACTATGTTACTACGTGTATAGCTGAGGTGTTGATAACCTTCATTTTATTGGCTTCATTATGTTCGATTTCTAGTATCAGACGCACTCTCCTATCTTTTCATATCTTTTTCTTCATAATTCAGTGTTGTATTCCGTCTTCTTCATTAATTCCTAAGTATGTGTATATAACATCTTGGTTTAGTTCCTTAATCTTGCTGTTGATATAAAAGTCCGTTATTATTATTATTATTATTATTATTATTATTATTATTATTATTATTATTTCCTTTGATTTCTGTTGTATATACATTTCCTTCCGGTTCACTGATCATTTTTATTAAAAGGAAAATAACAAAAACATCAACTTTTTTGGTGCGGGAAGTGTTTGAAGAGTCTTATCTTGCCATCGTTTTGAATTTGTAGGCTTCCTTTATTATTGAGTAGAGTTTCTTATTTATTTCATTTCCATTGACACAGATCATCATCCAGTCTTCTGTAGTTTGTAAGTATCGTTGAAGACCGGTTTTCATAGTTTTGTAAGACAGTTCTAGATGAACAAATCCTCTTCCACCTTCGGATCTGGACATATACATCCGATCAACATCAGCCTTTGGATGATGCATGTGGTGGTAAGTGAGATGCTTTCTTGTTTCGATGTTCATTCGCTTAATGCCAATTATGGTCCAGTTAAGGATGTTTAAACTGCATTGCACTACAGGGATAGCCAAAGTGTTTATGGCTGATATTCTATTTGGTGAATTCAAGTCAGTATTTAACAGCAGACACACACGCCTGTAGTATTCTTTGCTTGCTTTCTTCTTTATGTGTGTATGTTGCATTCCATCTCTTTCGCTGATTCCTTGGTATTTATAAACTTCTTCTATTTATATTTGTACCTCTTAAGTAAACTAAAACACCAAGGCGATCATACAAAACCATTCCTTTGCAGAATAGCGCAATACAAAAACCTTACATGTTTGAATGATTTGGCGCAGAACCGGGTTTTTTTTTGCATTAGATAACCAAAGAATATTGAACGAAAATATCTCGACACTTCGTTTATAGAAATCGGAGATTCTTTTGTTATTAAAGTAAGAATACCTGAAAATCTGGACTTGTCTTTACGAACCAGCACGTTGTATGAACTGTTGAAAATTGAACAAAAGTGTTCTGCAGCGATTAAAATAAAAGTCAAATAGAATTAATTGTTTAGCTCTGACAGAAAGCAGTATGACAAATGACGTCAAATTGAGACTACTTCCCAAATATTTGAAGAAATTAAATACAAAGGGATTTGTTTGTTGTTATAAATATATCCGTTGGCCCTGGCGTTGACCTGATGTAAATTCTGCAGTATGCCAGATTCATATTGAACATGCGGTTCCTTCTCAGAAAGAGATTCATGTCCTAAGCCAATCTTAAGACAATATTCACCGCCATATAGAAAAAAATTATAACGATTCTTACAAGTTGCAAATATCGAAATTATGGGATCACTTGCCCCAACACTTCAATTCAGTCTAATTGAGAATCTTTGGAAAGACCATCGAGGAAAACGTCAAGTCAAAGTAACTGAAGACTGTAAATAAATTTTGGCAGATACGGAAGACAAAACAGAACAGAAAACTCACTTGAATAATATGAAATATTAGTGACGTATTGGTTCCGTAACTAGGAAGCAATACACAAAAACTATTGTTCCTTTATATCTTATTTATGTTCCTTATCAATATTTACTTAATAATATTGTTAATTGTCTTGTATCTTTGAATATTTATCTTTAATATTGAACGTTATCCTGTTTGTAATAAGCAGCTTTTATTTTAAATTTTCTTTATCCTTGGTTTGTTTAAAGTTATCAAAGTGTTGAACAAGTTTTTCCTTTAAAGAATGCATACTGCAATTCTTATCACGATCGTTTTTGTAGAATATGTTAACATTATCAATTAGTTTCTGTTATGCCATCTCATTCAGATGTCATAATAGTAGATACATAAGAAACTATATTTTAAAATGGTTTCAAGCTGTTCACAGAACTGCAAAAGAGGAAAGAAACGAAACAATGTCTGACCTTTCGCATAAAATAACAGGGAAAAATAATGCAATATTTGCCTAGAGGAGGAAGTAACAATAGGCATCTTTTCAGAACAATCGAAGGTCCTAAACTAAAGATCAAAGTTCCTTTCAAAACTCACACACGTAAATAATTCCTATGATCACACCATGAATCCAAAAGACTAAAGAAAATCCGATAACTTTATAAGGGGAAATTTGAAAATTTGCTGAAATTATGTGATAAAAGCAACAGAAATTTATGAAATAATAAGGAAAGCATGTAAAGACATTGAACAGTATCTCTCGAACTGTCCATGCTTCCCAAAATCAGACCATATACCGAAACATTTTATATTGGAATTCCTTCTTGAATTCTCCGAATACATTTTCAGCATTCACTTGGACAATTCATTTTCAAGTTAAAAAACGATCCGAACAATCTATATATTTCCTTCTTCAAGACCTTAGTGTTTACAAAATGTTTAGGTGGTCCATGTTTTAGCTTTCGTTAAAGGGATTAGTCATAAGAAAAGTAGAAAACCATTTTTAGAGAGAAAACGCTCAACAATATGAATGAATTCATTTCCTCGACACTTGATGAACAGAGGAAACCTTATCATCACTCGCCTGTCTTAGCTATTGAAAAACATGCAAATTGTAATTCTACAAACAGTTTTTTTTAAAAAAACGCACAATGTTGAAATCTATATTCGGCTGACATTTCGGACCAGTCTGTTAAGACGATATACGCTGGCACTTACATCTAACACTATTCTTTACCAATTATCAGGATCACGTCCAGACGTGTTCTTCTTTCTTCAGATATGTTTATTCATACTATATCATGATTTAACATCTACCTACCTTCAGTTAGGATATTTTTCTTTTACTCGAGTCAAACATTTAAAGGACGGAATTTTCACATTTTATATATATATTCAAATTTTTATGGGAGGTTATAAATATAATTTTTATGAAAAGTCTTTCGTTTGTAAGGAAGAAATTCTATTAACGTAATTATGAAAAGCAGTATTACTACCAAACACTACTATGATATAAGATCGACACACGATTTGCATGTAGATAATATATTTATTCACATCATTTCTTTTCAACCGTAAGATGTCGGAGATTCAGATCTTGCCTTCATTCAATTGCAATATGCCATCCGATTTTCTCAATGACTTTCTATCGGCAGATAAGGGATGCCAAAGACAAATCTCGTTTCTGTACATTAAGTTTATTGGCATTGAAAGAATTCGAAAAAATACGTGATAAGCCCGAGAAAATCTGATGGATTAAGTTTGAATCTCTCAATGTTTCCTGAGTTAACATTCAAAAAAGCGCGAAATTTCTAATCACTTTCTTTTTCTCAAGACAAAGATTATAAATAGTTTTATTTGTTTAATTTACATTGTTTTGTTATATAACTAAAGAGATTTGTGAATTAATACACAGCTGGTAAATAATATTTCAACTGCCTGAATATGTCTTTATTTACTCATGATTATACGTACAAGTAATATTGCTGTATCATAGATCAATAGGTAAACAATATCTAACAGGGATTTATACCGCATATAAGAGATATTAATTTGAAATCCTCTTTACGTGTTAATATACACGCAAACTTTTGCTTGATTACCAGCATAAAAGTGGTGAATACCATTTTGGTATATCTTATTCCACGCCTCTTGAAATTCATAACATAGTTCTACAATAAATTGTACGTGGATTCACAGAAGACGTCAATACTTAACCATTTTGTCCAATGAATGTTCAGTGCGGACAGCTCTGGTAGACGGTCAGAAATATTGCCAAGAATACAGCACAGAATCTTAAGCATAGTAGTAATAAATATCAGCTCCGTTATTTTACATCGAGCACTGCTTTATCACCAGAACACACGGTGCGATACTATATATATATATATATATATATATATATGTGTGTGTGTATGTATTATGCGTGGTACTTAGTGGAAACTACACCATATCAGTGATAGAGCTAACATATTCCGTTGTATGGACTTGAGTTTGTAACCCTAGGTTTCACGCTTTTGCGATCATCAGACAAACTGGTTTATTTTTTAAGACAAATTAGTTTGTCTGATGATCGCAAAAGCGTGAAACCTAGGGTTACAAACTCATATACATGAAACTGAATATATATATATATATATATATATATATATATATATATGTATGTATGTATATATATATATATATATATGTATATATACACTAATACTACTACTACTACTATTACTACTACTACTAATAATAATAATAATAATAACAAATACTGTATTTAAGTCAAAGTTCTTGCATCTTCCTTCAGATTGTTGCAATTTTATTTTCCTTATTTTCTTTCATTGTAAATTAATCAATTTTTCGATATAAATATGTTAACTCAGCATAATCCATTAAGGATTTTAGGATTTTATTTTTAAGTAAAGAGAAGAAAAATACCGGAAACAGTAAAAAGTATTATGGATTTATTGCACAAGTAAAAGAAAAAATAGTTTCAATTAGAATCATTTTTTTTTTAAATAATAAATAAATCAATAATCTGTTAAGATCTGATGGAAAAGAACATTTTCTGTGTCACTTTTATATAAATATGAACAGAAAGAGATACGATAAAATCACGCTATAATTTGGTTTAGTTTTTTGGTTGCTGAAGTTAAGTAGCAGCGAAACTTGTCAGTATTTACATGGGTGACGATATATGAATAAATATATAACGCGTGCTATCTCTACCTTAATGCCTGGTTAAGCATTTGTCAGATGTTTTGAGTTAAAAAGTTGACTGTTCCATTTCTGGTATATCTCATTCTGAGCTCTTTGATAATCAACGTCGATTGTCGTAATGCCAAGAATATTCTAAATTATTCAATTACTCATGACTTATTTTGATTAACACATTATTTTGTGCCTAATAAATTCATCAATATCTAAGCCGTTCGATTATTTCTCCGAAAAAGTATAAAATAAGCAAATCTATCTAAGCGCTAGATCAATCGTAATAAGTAATAAATGAATCGAATTTGTGTGCCATTTCATAATGAAGAAATTCAAAAGAGAAATGGCACGATTAAATTATTTATTTTATGAAGTATTCTCTCTATACCGAGAAATATAAGAAAAATTAATGTTTGAGCGCATCTCGCCTGGTATATTTAATAATTGGCACAACAATATCATTCGGAACAATCATAAGGCGATAATAGCCAAAGATTTCAGCTGCCATCGAAAGTTATATGCAATCTTATTTCGAAGTTAAGCATCTAACTGTGAAAAAGGAGATTGTATTATATGTTTATGAAGAAAATTTCGCTACTTGTTGATACTAAGTTAGAAATATATTATTGTACCAGCTTAAATGATTAAGATTAAATTATTGATCATCTTTGAAATTCATAATCTACAAAATGGGAATAGAATATTTTTTACTGGGACACGGTTCTTTTATGAAGAGAGACCTGCTTTTCTTTGGAAATTACACTCACCAGAAAAAAGAAAGAAAGAAGTTATTCAGCAAAGATATAGACTAGAGAGAGAATGTCCGCTAACAAGCAAGCAATCAGAGATGCAAAACCGACACAGCGGAAATCATTGCAAGCTCTCAACTTCTTTGCGATCTTTGAACTCTGAATGAAAGATATAAAGTGTGCTTTTGTGCCGTTTCCGCTTCTTCAGTCGGACCAGAGCATCTTAGTTACGTAAAAACGTCAATTACGTTGGCTAAAGATAAAAAGCCAAGCACGGTTTAAGTACGCGAAATTAAGATTTGGTTAAACTGTGAGGTCCGTGGCTTCAAAAGACAGACCATTCAATCCGTTTGATCTGGACACGCTTGTCCAGTTCATTAACACGGAATGGTCATTTACTTTCTATCTAGCATTCAATCACTTACTATATATATATATATATATATATATATATATAAACTGAACCTGAAAAATAATGATATTATATATGAATATATCCATGAAATCAAAACTTTACGATCTTAAACCAGAAATGGTGGAATATATATGGAACGATAAGTGTGTACGCTACGATTGATGGAATGATGTTACATTAGACATAAAGAATAGATGTGGAAAATAAGGAGGTTGAAAGAACCGGAGTATATGTTCTGGTAAGAACTACCTAATTAGTAAGCGAAGCATATTAATGAGTAAATTATGAGTGTCCATTTCTTTAAAAGTCTGAAGGTTCCCAAATTAATGTAATTAAGTGTAATATGGGATGTTGACTTTGACTACATCTCCTTCCCTGGAAGCTCTCAATCACGCGTATTAAGAAAGCAGGACATGAAAACACCAAGAAATGCAAGTTCTGTTTAAAATTACCCGAACATTACCAGCTCCAACAAATACAAGAGAAATGTATAAAACGGGAGTGTAAAAACTGTTGAAGCTTTGTCATAAAAGAATGAAGATGAAAAAGAAAATCAAAAGCAAATAAAAATATATTTTCACATATTTCTATACCTGAGTCAATGCACTTGATCCCAAAACTTCTTTCCGAAGATAAATGAATATTTCATTTTCCGATTTTTTTTTTTTTAAGTTTTTTGATTACGAACGTTAACTTTTGTTGCGTTTGACTTTAGGTCGAATTTGTAGGTAAATTGGAACAGACACATGAAAGTTCTTAATCATTGTCAGTTCAACAAAATATATCTCAGCTGAGAGTTTTGTTTTATATCATTGAAAAGACACTACATTAAAAAAAATATATATTCACAGTGAATGTAATATTAATAAATTAAAAGTTAGACATTATCACTTTCGATTTATGCCCGCTCTCCGCCATAAAATGATTTGCTTACCTACACTCACTGCATGTTTTGCAATAGAATGCTAAGATTAGCGTCTGTATGATGTCGTCGAAGAAAAACAAATTGGGAAAATCACTCACGGAGCCGTGATTGATGAAAACCAGAATATTAATGCCAGGACTAAAAATTGGGATTTGATATATTCATCAGTAAATTCTACAATAACTTAAAATTTGCACGGATATGTTCTCGTCTTCATTTTTACAAGAATTAAGGCAAATATTATGGAAGGCAAAAAAGATTATATATATATATATATATATATATATATATATATATATATATATATATATATATATTATTATTATTATTATTATTATTATTATTATTATTATTATTATATACAATATTATCCATACTCTTGCACGATCTGTGGACTTGTTTGCAAATCACTAGCGGGACTGAAATGTCACTTGCGACTCACACACAAGGTTAAATAAACAAAGTTGTCGGAGCCTCATACGTCGAAAGCGACGGGAGAGTCCATCATATATATATATATATATATATATATATATATATATATATATATATATATATATAGATAGATAGATAGATAGATAGATAGATAGATAGATAGATTATTAGGTTGTTCAGTTTGTTGCGTCAGGTGTAGATGGACTAAAATATATTATCTGGTTCTTTATCAAAGACGTAATTTAATTATCAGGAATCACTAAAAGTAACAGATAAAAAAAATTAAATTTAAAGTTAGCCGGATAATTTCTGATATCCTGAATGAAAATAGAACTGTCAGAATTAAAGTGCTACATTCATTGGAATTAGTTAAGTTTTCTATTTATTGAAAGTGTTCGGATCTTGTTGGAAGTATCAGAATCATTGTTCCATGTTTTATCATCAAAAGAGTCAGATTATGGCTAACATGATGTAATGCTGAAATATACGGGTAGGAGCTACTAAATCTGCATATACCAGCCTTGTTCAAAATCGTAAGGAAAACATATTTGTTCACTGTGCGAGCTTACACTCACCGACGCAAAGTTGCAACACTGTTTCTGCTCTATCATTATAAAATGTTCAAATGATCAAAATGGGCCTTCTTCTTTAGTTCTACCAACACAGATCTTTACAGATAGGATACAAACCATGCCATTTCTACGGAATCGATTCACCCTAATTGCTTCCACGTCCCAAATACAAAAGGGAAATACTACACAGGCCGCTTTTCCACTTCCTACCACCTCGTCTTTCATTTATATCACACACTTCATTTATCATTTTACCATTTTAACAAAAACATTGAAGTTTCGATGACTCCTGAGCCTTATATTAGGTGAATGTTTTTATATGTAATGGGTAAACCGTCAGAATAAATATATATATTGTGAAATGAAATGAAAAGCCTATGCCAAAATATGTACATTGTTCATCATTCATAGTGACAATTCAATCCACGTTCAGTAAAATCGAACCGATAAAAAAGATTCGTTCTTTAAAGTAATCCACCTATAAAACTGAATCAATATTTAGGTATTTTTATTTATCTACGTCACTGGGAAAGCTTTACTCATAGAAAACCATTCAAAAGCTGGTAAGGCATCAGTTCAGCGGTAGATCAAACATTGTGTGCTGAAACCCTGATTCTACCGATGACCAATAGAAGAATCCCTTTCAAAGCAACATTTTACTAGGGCTCAAAATGATTATTTTCTTACAAAGAAATTTTACAATTTCTACAACTACCTATTCTCTTTTTAAAGATTACGTGACTTCCTGAACAAACCACACACACACACACACACACATATATATATATATATATATATATATATATATATATATATATATATATATATATATATGGTAGACTCGCCTATTGTAAACGATAAATGAGGTTCAGGAGTGGATTTTGCCTTTCGTTTTGAAGGACTACTTTAGAGAAAATCAGGTAATGAGAAAGATATATTTCATGTGTGCTTCCTTAAGTATAATACTAGCCCAGCCTTGCTGAGGGCGACAAAGCCACACTGACAGAGGAAATTTGTTAAAATAGGATTATGATGGCATCTCTGCTTCAAAGCTTGAAGAAGCTGATCACGGTGCTGAGCCGTTGTAAACTTCGTATTGTTGCATTAATATATATATATATATATATATATATATATATATATATATATATATATATATTAAAGCAACAATACGAAGCTTACAACGGCTCATGATCAAACATACTAGACATTCTTTATTATATTTAACAATAAATGTATATATATATATATATATATATATATATATATATATATATATATATATCAGTAACGACTTTAGATCAAGTATAATCGGGTCATTAAAATCTTTAAGAAAATATACTATTGCTATAACTTAGATGCTAAAATGATCCATTTACCCAAAATAAAATATATATATTTTTTAAAATCTCTGTCCATGAAATTAAAAAATAAATTTGCTATTGTAATATTAATTGTTATAATTCTATAAAAATAAACTTTTTTTAATCCAAACCTGTACGAAAAAAGAGTGAGGACAAAGTCTTTGATATATTTGTTTATTGCCCCCGGCCATTTTTTATTGTTTTATAGCCTCGTTATGAAGTCAGTGATGGTAGAGATAGCATATTCCTCAATACAACGCCAGTCACTGTCCTCACCGGAAAATTCCAACCGACAAGTTAAGGTTACCACTTTGTTTGATTTTCGCCGAATTACGTCGAGCTAAATTTAATTTGTCCTTTCTCAACTGATACATACCGCTAAAACCATTATAAACTCTACGGAATCAATCATTTCAAAATAGACATTTGAAAACAATAAATTGAAATAAATATGTATTCTTTGAAAAACAGGGCATAGAGACTTTTAAAGGATTATTCATGAATTTAAAGCAAGAAATACATTAGCTATCAAGTATGGTAGGACTGACTTTTATTTCAATATTTTTTTTTTACTTTTTTCTTTCTTTTTTCTTTCGTATTTCTTATCAAAGAAATCTATTTCGTTGAAAATTTTGAGACCCAGAGTTTAAACGATGAATTTTGACCCAGCTGAAGTCAAGAATCAAAACGACGCACTACGAAAGATTTTTGTTGCCTGATATAATTAAATGTTGACTCACTCGAGCTAAGCACAACAAAGCAGACAACAAATATAAAAACAATAAACAAAAACTAAACATTCATGAAGTTATATACATAAAACAGTTGAAACCTAACCTGAACAAAATAAACTATGAAATCTTCACAAATATTCTTAAATGCCTATAATTTATAACAGGAGCCATTGGTTTATATCAACGGCTTCACATACTTAATACTTCTCGTTTTCACTTTCGCGTGGTCATGTGTAACGTTATGAGCTGCGGTGCGATTTTTGCTTCCAGCGTCTTATATGCACGTGTTTATCGTTGCTTGGAAATCTTTCATATAAACATAAAGAGACTATCATTATTGTTTTGTCCGTGTATTGGTTAATATATTGTAATGTAATTGTCATCTCTGATAATGGCTTATGTAAGCCGAAAGCTTAGATAGGATAAAAAAAATATGTATCAATATTGTGAATTTCTTTCTTCTATTAATGATAATGTTATTAAGCTTATCAGAGAATATGAAAAGAATTTACATTAAATAAATAGACAAAACTTGTCTATATCATTTAATGCAACATGCATCAATATATACCAACTTGTCTATATTATTTGATGAAACATGCATCAATATATATATATATATATATATATATATGTGTGTGTGTGTGTGTGTGTGTGTGTGTGTGTATGTATGCATGCATAAACCCACATTCGTACTCATACACCCACACATAGGTTTAGTATATATATATATATATATATATATATATATATATATATATATATATATATATATATATTACTAGATGTATATCAAGTTTTGAATAATCAAATAAGAGAAATCCAATTTTGTCCATTTTCTCTCGGACGTGGAGTGGGTGCAAAATTTTCTGCCTGATTAATTTCCTTAAATTTGACCATATGACAAAATAAATGTTTCTAGGGAATCAGGCCGAGACTTTTTCAGTACTCCTTGAAGATTTCTGAATGCTACGAGCATTTATACACAGCAGACACATTTATAATTTGCTTTAAAATTGTTATGTTGCTAGAAATATTCACACTTTTTACGTACATTTTGTATCATTTCATTTCTTCTTTTTTAAGATTTTAGGATTTGTCTACGGAATTTATGGTAGAAATATTGCATGCCGTATGTTGTTTTAAATAGCGACCTTACCACTCATTTAACTTGAAAATGGGAAATAGTTTTTTTGTTTTACCAGGCTTGGTCTCTACTCGTTTTCGCCAATAGAAGATGTGTGTATTTATATAGAAAAAGAAATCAGTTGTTCTTACGTTATTGAAAAAATTTTCAAAGAAAATCAACTCCAGTTTCTGTTGAATTATTAAAAGTTGATATATAACCAGTAAAGCGTATGAAGTTTGTAATTCCTATATTTTCCAGTTGTTAGGAAAAGTAGATTAGGTTGGCACAAGGTTACGGGTAGGGATTGATTGTAAGTCTTCAATCAAATGTAAGGTCCAATCATTAGTTATATAACTGTAGAGGTGACAACAAAATTGAAGATTTTAACAATGTTATTTTTTTAATTTTATATTCATGCAGTCTTTGTATGAAATTTAGAATTTTTGATTATGATCTGAAAAAAATAAATAAATGATTTTTTCACGAAGACAAATTGAAAATTAGGAACACAGTGATTTTATATATCAGTTAAATAATCTGACACTCGAAGCAATTTTGTTTTCGCTGCGTTATGGGAATTCTATTAAAAACGTGTATGTTTACGTTAGGCTAAATCTAGTTAAAAAGAGTTTATAATTTAATAAAACATCTGTCGATATTAAAATAGGATATTGAAATAAAGTAAAAGAAAAAATAATTAAACTTGCAAATAGCACTTGATTTTATTCTTTTTTGTCTGGTCTTTTTTTATCACGAATTTTTTGTATTTATATTTAAATTTTTGTCCAGTTTTTTAAAAGGTAAAATTTTGCGAAAAGATACATTCAGATTTCGTTTACAAAGAGAAAATACATTTGTGTAATTCAATATTTACTTAATGATGAAATGTCTTGTTATTGTGGCAATATTTCGACTATTAGCCGTAGTCTGTTAAGTAACACTGAAAAAACTTACCGATTGAACAATGCCAGATGAACTGTTCGGACAATGTTCCGTCCACAGACAGAAAAGTAACTCACAACATCTCACACTTTCATTGGATCTTTGTGACGTGTTTGAATACATCCTGGAAGAGGACTATCTTCGATTGTGCATCAACATCGCATAATCAAATGATCATCACATTCAAAAATTCTTCCTATCAATAAAAGAACATTGTACCGATAGATAGCATTCACAAAGGTCAAGTGAGGACACGCATGATGCTGTTATAGAAATCTGTTGAAAAGTACGGGTGCACGTAGTCCTGCTAAAATTGAACATTTCAAAATGGGGTGTTCTGTATTTGTTGTCTGTAAAATGTGTGCATCATTGAAAGCTTCTGTAGAACTGGTCGTCCAGAATATGCTCTCCAGTGTAAGAATCTTCTTTCGACTGTTTTACCATCATCGACGTATCACCTCTAATATACAGAACAATTCTTCGAAATTACTATCCATTTTCTTGAACGCCTAGAATTCATTCCCTGTCGAATAAATAATTGAATAAACATGCAAATAGGTGGGGTATGACACTTGCATCCTCCGGACATTCTTAGCGCGCATCAGCGTCGAAAGTTCAGGTGGAAAAAGTGGATATCATATGTGTGAGTCAATATATTACAGGATGACTTTTATCCTTTCTACCTTATCATGCATATGTTGGCGAGGTTCTTCATGGCCGAGTCGCTCCAAAGCAAATCGAATCATGACATACACATGTTAAAATCAATCAGAATCAATGGTCGGTCGCGCCGTAGAAGTTTTATTTTCAATATAAAAAAAAAACATTTTTAATTTTGCGGTTTCCTAAAGTTCTTTGTTTAAGTTTTTTCAACATTGTATCGTAATTCCGAACTCTGGTCTTTTGAAACGAAGTATTTGAAATTTTATCACATATATTGTAAACAGTATTTGCTTTATACTTATTTTCTGTCGAGATTCTGGGATGAAAATCTTATGAAGAAACTTTTCTATCCATATTTCGAATACTTTTCTTTATATTTGTTGTTTTTGTAATCTTTTACGACAAATAATATATAATTCTATATATTTTCCGTATTATTTTCTTAATCTTGTTTTCTGATGTTTCGAGATTAACAATTGCAAATAAAACAAGGTACTAGATCATTTGGAAGGAACAATAGGTGGTATATATGTTTTTTTTTTTTAAAAAAAAACCCGACTGTATATGAAATAGCACAAGTATGCTCACTTCAACTATGCCAAAGCTCATATTAATAAGCTAGGAACATTCTGGCTGAAGGTATTAATGATCAAATGAGACCAAACTAGATCTTTTGGGGAGGAACAATAGGTGGTACATATGACAAGCTCCTAATATAGCTTTTGAAGCGAAGAATTTGATACCGACCATTAAACAAGACAGTTACAGCATTATGATTTGGGGGTTCTTTGCTGTAGCTGCAACAGGCAAAATAGTACGCATTGATGGCAAAATGATCTCAGCAAGATATCAAGGAATTTTGGACAAAAATGTCTTGTCCTCAGTTCAAAAGCTAATTCATAAAAATGATTTCGTAAAAAGAAATTTCAAATCTTGTAATGGCCTCGTTAAAGTTCTGATCTAAACCCAATTGATAATCTGGGATTCAATTGAAAGAAGGCAGTGCATGCAAGAAATCCATGTAATATTGAGCAATTGTGAGAGTTTTGCCAAGAAGAATGCCAGAAACTTATTAAGAATTATAGAAATGGCTGGTTGACATTGTAACCTGGAAAGGAGCAGTAACCAAATATTAATTGTAATGGTTTACTTATTTTTACATATCTTAATTTTGAAGTTTGAGATAATATTTTTTATTGCATCTTGATTCAAATTATTGAAAGTAGTTGTAATTGATTTAATCAATTTTTTTCAATAAATATATAGTTTAATTAAGTTTTGTTATCTGGAAAAACTAACATTTTTTTTAAATATTATCTTAGGAGTTTACTTACTTTTGCACAGCATTGTATACACATACTTCAAGCAAAGGTTTAGGAAGAAAGTCTCCATCAATACTGAAAAGAGCCATAACAGTTACTGGACTAGAATAACCTATTTTCCAGAAGAATTGTTTTAAGAGAAAGGTTGTATCAATTTTATCCAATAATAGCACTGGCTGGTCAGTCATTGAATGTAGAAATTTCCTTGTAAAGAAACAGCTAATCTAATGTTTACCAATACTACACTGTTTTTATTTTCAGTCATTTCACCTCAACCAAGGAAATAAAACCTATATATATATATATATATATATATATATATATATATATATATATATATATAAATATATATATATATATGTGTGTGTGTGTGCGTGCGCGCGCGCGTGTGTGTATGTATGTATGTATGTTTTGATCTCTACTAGCTAGTATGCTGGATTGTGCTATAACATATCTAAAAGCAATCCTCGGGACAATTTCCAATTCCCGCTCGTTACACACTAAAGCCCTTGCGAAATGTATGAATCCACTTCTTCCCTCAAGATATCAGTTGTCATTGTGACTTGCATCAAAACATTTTGGCTTTCTAAAAATATTTTTGTTTGTTTTAAATAACTTGCAAAGGGTTGATAAGTTATCAAAATCAAATCAATCAATTCAACTTATATATGATATGTGTACACACAGACATACGCACGCACACACACATAATTTTATACAGAAATAAAGAGAGATACAATGATAGAGAAAGGAGATATTCTTCATATTTATTGCCTATCGTAGATTTATGATTATGTATTTTAATTAGAGTTTATTTCTTAGACTATGTTTAGAATTCGTTATTTCAATTATTCAAGATGTTTTCGGCAAATCGTCTTCAGTATTGTTTACCTTGGTATTATTTTAGTTGTTATTTCAATTCTGTGGCCAAAATGTCTTATATTTTTTGAAGAATACATTTCGTATTTGCTGTTCTTCAAGTTTTGAGGTTATTCATTTCAAATCATCCTTTATATTTTACTTTCATCTCTCTCGATTTCTGTGGTTTTCAGTTGAATAATTTGAAATAATTACGTCATTTTAGGATCATTTATTTCGAATTTGCTATTCACTGTCGATTTTGAGATGACAAATTTTGAAATATTTAATATATTTTGCTTGTTTTCTTCATAGTTCTGTCTTATGAGGCACTGATATAAATATTTAGCCTTTCTATATATTTGCCAAATTATTTTTTTCTTGTTCAGTTTATTCCGTTTGTGATATTTCGGGATTTTGTGATGAAGTATTTAAATGATTCCAGATTAGTTTTTAGACCGGATTATCTCCATCTTTTTTGTTACCTCTTTTGATTTTGAAATGATATATATTAAAATAATTCCATAAATTTGTTTCCTTTGTCTCCTTTTCTCACCTGAGGTTTTAGGAAAAAGAATTTAGAATTATTCCAGGAATATTTCGTATTATTCTTTTCTTTTCTTTTTTCTTCTCTACAAGATTCTGAGATTACATCTTTACTTTATTTCATATATACTTCGAATTAACATTTTTTATATTTTATTCTGAGTCTTTGAAATTAATACTATAAATAATTCCTTTTAATTTATAACTACAGACTTCACCTTTTATAGTTTGGCTTTGCGATTAAATTGTTTTCATTAATACATAGATATATTTCGAATTATTTTATACATTTTTCTTGTCTTCTCTGCGGTTTCAAAATGTTTTCAATTATTCGACCTAGTTTCCTATTATTTTCTTGCCCTTTCTGAAATTTTTAGAAGAATTTTAAATTGGTCCATATATTTTTGGCTTTGTGTTTCTTTTCTACCATCTTGGATTTTTTGCAAGAAGGTTTTGAAATTATTCTCCTTAGAGATTTTAAGAGAAAGAACTTTAAATTTTTGCTTTCATATTTCTTATTTTGTGATGTTTTGAGATTAATTGGTTTATTCGATAAAATGTTCTGATGTTTTTTTCAATGTCTTTGACAACTGAGAGTTTGATATTTAGTATTTTCCATTGTTTCTTCCTTATTTTTGTTTTATGATATTTTGATTTAATAATTTGAAGTATTTTGGATATATATTCTAAAGTATGGCTTTCATTTGTGATAATTTCAGATTAAGAAGTAGATAGGTTCATCATCGTTCGCTTCTCTTTCCACCCAGGTCTTTTGAACAGGAGTAGAGGTTTATCCCTTTTTTCTTGTTTAGAATTGGGTTTCCGGTTCCTTTCAAATTCTACTTCAACTCTATACTTTTAACGTATCCGTCTAAACTGTAAAGTTATACTGTTTTTGATTTTCCAATTTCCTTCTGAAGTTTTTTCCTTCTCTTTCACTTCCACTAACCTCTTACATTTTAATGATTTTATCGCCTTAATTGGAGTGAATTGACTTTTTAAAAAAGTATATTAAATTATATATTCATTTGATTATTTTCTCTTTCTTCATTGTCGGATGAACTTCTGAGTTAAAAGATTTCGTATATTTTTGTAGAGAAGCCTTCAGCGTTGTTATATTTCGAGACTATGAAATGACGTATTTTATATTTTCTGTATCTTTGGAAATATAGAATTCTACTAGGCTGTTTTCTTGTGTTTTTAAATAGAATATAAGAAAAGTTTATTTAATCTATTCGGTAACCTCTATACATATTTGTTGTTTAATTCGTTATTTTTTCTTCGTTGTTCTTCGTCTTTGTTGACTACCCGCGTTTCTTTTATATAAAGATCAGATCATTGTCTTTGTGTCTACGTTTTCTGCTGGGGTTTTGAGATATTATAAATTAACGAATTTCTTTTTTCGGATTGTTTCTCTATCTTTTTTTCCTCCTGAGATTTTCACTTGAAGTATTTTATAATTTTATTATAATTATCACTATTGACTTTTCAGATGAAATATTTTAATTTTATTCGAAGATATTTTATGATATTTTCTTTGTTTTCTACGTCCTTTGAGGCTTTGGGATAAAAAAGTTTCAATTATTCTATGTTTCAATTATCCGGACGTAAAATGAAGAGAAGAATTGAAATCATTCGAACATTTTTCAATTATCCGAATTAAACCCATTCTAATATTTCGTCTCGGGCGAATATTTTGAGAATTTCGTAAGCCAGACTCAACATTTAATAATAATGTTAATAAAATCAGTTCAATTAATTCTTATTTATTTTCTCATTGTTTTCATACAAAGAACATATATTTGAATAATCTCAGCTTAATTAAGACATCTTTAACGTTAAACCTTGTAAATGAAGCAGGCAGAAATGACTGATTCAATGCGAACAACCCTGCATACGAACACCTAAGTGAGCAGACTATTGTTAGGTTTATAATCGCACCAGAAATTGGTGAAGAGGAGGGGGAGAATGATAATGGTATTTCCCATTCAGAATTTCACTGGCCCCAATTTCAAACAATAAAGCAATGATTATGTTTAGCAAATGTTTAAGTTGGCTGTCCTTTCAGCCAGAAGCTACTCTTGCAAATACATCAAAATTAAATCTGACTTTGGAAGTCAGCAGTAGAAAAAAGCGATAAAACCTTGACAAAGCACCTGAACCTGATATTTGATGATATAAATATTAAATTTCTTTAGAAAATGATCTTTTGCTTCGTACCTTTTCGATACTTTGATTATTCAGTTATCAAGAATTTTGAATTATCTGAACGTATTTCGTCAATTCCTATCATGAGTAATCGAGGAAGTAATTTGTTTGCTAAAAATTATGAAATGCTATCACGATTGAATCCTGATCAGCAGCCTAGAATGTAATTTATTTTATATATTCTTTTTTATTGATAATTTTCAATAGCTTAATGACAAGTTTTTTACAAGTTCATAAACCTACAATTATTGTATCTTTCTTTTTACTGCTAATCAAATTACAACCATAACGTTCCATTGGATATAATAATAGGTCTATAAAATTATTGTTTGTTGGAAATAATATCTTTTTGAAGACAGGTTATAAAACCATTTTATAAAATGACAAACAAAAACACCGCCAATAATCCCATTAAAATTGAAAGCGAAACAACATATCAACATTTTACAGAAAGTGTGTGTTTATCTCCTTAGAAGAAAAATCGAAAATGTTGCCCGTGTAATGTATCCACAACTTATAGGAAGAAATTTGGTTTTAAAACATTGAAGACAAAGCTTAGGTGATATTCAAAGATTCTAAAATCCTGATTATCAGTTTTTTTATCAGCATTTCAATCTATTAATTTTATTGTCGTTGTTGTCAGTCCTTGTTTCATTGTTGACAATTATTTTCTCGTAATATTTTGTCTTTATGCTCTCAAGATGCTCTTGTGTTAGGTCACTTTACTTATTGCTTGGAATTAGATCACTCACAAATCCAAGCAGTTTTGTAGTGCATTAGGCGTCAAAAGTTTACATGTTCAGGACGTCCAGGAAACACGTTGGGCATAATATATTCATTAGTTTGCAGGCAGCTAGAGTTTAACAATCTATCAGCATAGAATATTAGTTTAATGTATTTGATCTTCACGATTTCCCCTTAGGAACACACCGAATTGGATTAAGTAAATGGTTATTTCAAAATTCTCCAAGATAATCTGACACAATAAAGAACACTAAAACTTTAACAGTATATCCCAAACGATAAGTTATTAAATATAGGAAGGCTAGCTCAATAGAAATCACTGTACAGTACCAATGTCTTTACTTTGAAACGCCTGTACAAATTCGGAGGTTAAACGTTTTTCTTTTCTTCTCTCAAGAAAATGCCGAAGACAAAGCAAGGAAATTGACTTGGCAATATAATCGTTTGGTAAATCACTGTCCGGAAATAAAAATATTGAATTTGTCAGTTTAGACGAACGGAAACCAACTCATATTCATAGAGTGAAATAAATACTTCAGGCAAAATTAAAGATTAAGTATCTATTTCTTTGTCGAAAACTAATTTTTGGAATGATTAACTTGCCCAGAATTGGAATCTGATGAATGAAAATTCTTCTTTGCGGACTTATTCATGACTTCGAGTGCTGCTTTTAGTGTTTCTATGAATTATTCAGATTCTTAAAAATTCATCATGTTCTTTTGGTGAGAACATTTCGGCTGAAGCTTTCTTTAAATTTTGTTGTTGTTTCTGAATTTCTTAGAGGAGATTGTGAAATATTTCATGAATATTCAGAATAATGAATTTATTTTTGTTGTTTTCATCAGAGCTTTTTGCATTGTGTACTTTGCAGGGTGCCTACTGTTTTTGAAGAGTATATTCAATGAATTCCGAAATTAATTAATATCTTTGTAGCTCTGATTCCAGATAATTGGTCGATGTAATGTTCAACTCTACAAGAGCAATCTGAAATTAACACCATTATTTTTTTAAAGTTTCTCAAGTGTTTTAAACAAAACATTTCGCTCTCCAGATATTTTTTTTAAATTCTAGAAAATCTTCGCTCTTATTTCATGATTAATTGAAACTTGGTATTCCCGTCAATCTTTTTGATTTTTTTGGATCTCCTTCCATCCATTGTCGAAGGATTTTATTTAAATCATAAATATTAATCAATTACTTGGATACTTGGACTAATATCTTAACTTTATTTGTTTTGTTTGCTTTCTTTTTCTAGCAAGTTTTCATTTACTGCATTCTACAATATTTTACACAAAAAATATTGTTATTATTCGTTTAATTATGATTATTATTTTTATTTATTTATTTTGTACGGTCATAACGTTTGGGGCAAAATATTTTCCAACAATACTGAGCTTATGAAATTACTCAGAGGTATCATATCAATGAAAAGAATATTTGCTTAAATAATTTCAGGAATAATAAGAAAGTTTCATCTAAATATGTTGAACTATAAATTTGACCATATAGATTTTATATTTCATTATTATTTTATATATATAAATTTATGGATAATTAAGTATTTGTAACAAATTTCTTGAAGATTTTTTTGGTATCTATTTCCACCTTTTAAGTTTCAAGGACATCTCTGCCAAAAACCAAATCAATATTGCAAAATATTTTACTCCAAGGTACACATACGCTCATAATGAAGAAGCATTGATTTTGTGGAGATATGTTACTTATCGATAAAAGCTGATTTATTTAAGATTTATTATTTACATAGACTTTTTATTTACGTGGTAATAATGGTTTTAGCTCTAGCACAATGTCTTATCTGAGAGTAATCTATTGAGGATCGATCTCTCTCTCTTTTGATATATAGGCCTTGATACTAACTATTTCATTTACGCAAATCCGAAAACACCCTGTATTTTTGTAGAGGTGCCGGCGTTTCTTTCACTATGCCAATTTGCTTCAAACTTTTTATTTGGGGTGTATTAACTGCTAATCAACCTTTATCCAAGTCTAGCACGACCAACAAGCTTTGCGTCAGTCATTATATCGGATGTCATTTCTATGGTTCAAAACTCATACCTGTTTTGGGATTTTCAAAATCAAAATTTTGCTGCATAACCGCATTTTTTTAGCAATTTATTAATAATACTTTCTAATTTATAGTAATTATATATTATAGAGTGATTTCATATTATTCAATGTTTCTTTTGTCTTTGTCATAACGATTCGGTGTCTATCCAGCCTTCTTCAAGTGCCTATCACATGAGGTAACCCTTGGAAAATATTGACAAAACGACCTTTATTTGATTGCCAATGTTATGTTCTCATTTATCTATCATTTCTGTTGATTTTCTTAAGGAATTTCGAAACATGTATCAAAATCTGTTTTTCGCTTATTCTTTCACGTTAGCGTGTGAATACTTCTCTACTATATCCATGTAGATTCTCACAGAGCTTTTTCAATATGTTTGGCTAGCTGTTTAAATAACGACAACTCAGGAATGGCGTCTTACGGGAACATGGATGACTGAATAAATATTTGATAATCTTTTTTCGGATCCTAGGATCTGGTCGTACATAATTATATACCGATCTAATGTTGTGTAGGTTTATATTAAATCAATAAATGAAGATTACAATTTTAAAGTTCTACTGGTTTCTCTGACAATCTAGGGAAATCAAAACTCCATAATCTCCAGACATGCCAATTCCAAATTCCTAAGTATTTTTGTTATCTGAACACCCTTGGAGCAATCTTCAACTCCTCGAGTTCTGTTAATGGCAAAATTCGTGTTCTCATATCCTGTAGCATCTACTATTCACAGCCAAAGTTCTGATATTTGTATTTTCCTTTATGTATTTAAGTTATTATTGACATATTCCTGCAGTAATTATATCGTCTGCAATCTAAAAAAAGTTCTCTTTGTTTTTTCCAAACACAACCGCTGGCTGGTGGGAGTGGACTATTATATCTGCAGATGTAAATTACAGATTATTTCCACTTATTAATTTTCAAGATCATCCATTTGATTTGAACTCATACAATATACTTCAAAGCTTGAACCAAAATCGATAAACACAATTTTTCATGTATATTTGCCCTATTAAAGAATTTTTAGAGCTATCTTTCTCTATACTTGAAGGGTTAAATGACTGTTAATCTTCAAAAATCTACAGTTTGAGGATTAATATTGCTTAACTATCAGGTCATCACATAAGTTCAGTCCGGATTTTAACTTTTTGTTAAAATGAACAAAATTTAAAGAGTATTTTATAATGTCTAATGGAGCTGAACATTATTTTTATGTTTAGATGCATTTAAACTTATCAAATTTTATTTCAGAGAACAATAAAATTGAATTTTGTTTGATTAAAACCCTGCTAACATGGAAGTACCCAAGAATCATTTGAGGCACATAATGCTTTATGAGTTCAAGAAAGGAAACTCAGCAGCCGAAGCGGCTAGAAACATTCACTCAGTTTATGGAGAGGAATGTGTGAACGAAAGAACTTGCAGAAGGTGGTTTGAAAAATTCAGAGGTGGAGATTTCACCCTTGAAGATGAAGATCGAATCGTACTTCCAGTCGAGTTTGATGAAAAGCTTCTTGAAGCAGACCTTGAAGAAAATCCTGCTTTATCAGTTGAGGAATTGGCAGTGGTTCTCAGTTCAAACCATACAACTGTTCATCGTCATCTTCAACAACTTGGAAAAGTTCCTAAACTTGGAAAATGGGTGCCTCATGAATTGTCTGAAAACAACCTCAAATCCCAAGTTGACATCTGCTCTTCTCTCCATTCTCGCCAACTTGTTACAACTTTTTTAGATAGACTTGACTGGCGTCGAAAAATGGATCTTTTATCGAAATGTTAAGCGTCGTAGACAGTGGCTTGGTAAAGGGGTAGGACCCCAGCCACAGCCGAGAAGGGAAATTCATGGGCAAAAGGTTCTTCTCTCAATTTGGTGGGATCGCCAAGGAATAATCCACTTTGAATTCTTACCACCCAATGCAACAATTAATGATCAAATATACTGTCAGCAATTAGAGCGTTTGAACCAAGCTTTGAGGAAAAAAAGACCTGCTATAGTGAATCGAAAAGGGGTGATGTTTCATCAGGACAACGCGCGACTACACACAGCAAAAATCTCGTCACAACAGATCGAAGAACTCGGTTGGGAGAAAATTTCTCATCCACCTTATTCTCCCGATCTTACTCCTTCAGACTGCCATTTGTTTCGTAGCTTACAGAATCATTTGGAATAAACAGCTTTTGTAACACAGGAAGAGGTTAAAATTTGTGAGATCTTCGAATCTAAGCCAAAAGAATTTTACAGTAATGGAATTAGTAAGCTTGTTATTAGATGGAAGGAAGTCATAGATAATCAGGAAAAATACATTGTTAATTGAATCTGTAATTAAATGTAACATTTAGTCACTTGTTTTCTTTATTCAAAATTCGGACAGAACTTATGGGATGACCTGATATAATAAGAAAAATGCGAAAAATTGCTGTGTAGTTGTGATGTTTATGATGTTAGCATTGACGTCTTTTACGATTTGTTAAAATATTTTCGGTAAGCATGGATAGACGTTCCCATAATAAGATCTAGTGTGACAAGGACATTATTTTCACATGATACCGCTTAATTATAATAAATCCTAACCACATGACGAAAGTGAATTTGTACATTTTTTTTTTGTCCTTGAGAATTTGTAAGAAAAATTCTTTCTAGTATGTAATGTACATAGCATTAAATAGGATGTCTTTGTAAAAGAAATTAATATTTAGAATTTAATAAAATGTTTAAAATCTGAGAAAAGAGACCGTTACTTTGCAGAGAAATAGACCTCATCTAATAGAATCATGGTTTTGTTCTTGCTTTGAGAGTAATTTAGTACTGTTGTAATCATTTCTTTGTCTTACTTCTACCAAAACAAACTGACTGATTCAAACTAAGTCTTCTTCAATTTTAAACTTTTTATAAGGAATAGTTTCACTTTTTTTTCTCTCCGAAATAAAAAAGATTGAATTAAAATATCACAAATGAATATGGAATCATTTGTTTTACAATTGTTGCTGTGAACGGGTTATTCCTATTCGTATGTTTTCATCATTTTCTGTCTACTATAATCTTCTAAATTTCAGTAAAAATATTATTAAATAGATTTTCCATTGTTATTCTATTTCACTTTCGTCTTCTTTATATCTGTGGTTAGCATACTCACGCAAAACAATACGTATTCAAATTTACAAACATTTGCAATAATAATTTTCAAAGAACAGCATCCTTCTCTGATTATTTCAGTTTAATTTACTGTATGTCGGAGAATAGGAATTCCTGATTTTCGCCATGGGGAAACGTCTTTTTGGTGAAGAGTTGAAGCATTTAAATAAAAATGGTAGATTGATATAGTTGAGATTTACTTAAGGCAATACTCTCTAGTGACTAATGACTGTCTCGTTATAGGCTAAAAAAAACACAACGCATTTTAAATGATTTAATATCAGATGTGCTAACTGGTCATATTTCAATAATGTAACACATAACCTATGTGTTTAGTACCGGCGTCACGATGATAGCAAGTAACACAATTCCAATATTAATACCTTTTCTTTCAGGATCGAAAAGTATAGGTCCCCAAACGAAGTGAAAGCAACATTTTATGCTAAAACGATGGTTGCCTCTTATCTGTCAGATATATGTGAAAATATCATATTTCAAAACGTTTTTAACTTGATAACAATGATCCTGGAATGGACATGCGTGTGTGCACAAACCCAACTTCAATCCATTTGGTATTTATTCTATGTCTATAATCAGGTGGCAATATTTTTTATTTATTTAAATGATATAGAATTCTGATCTTTGGCTTTTATTTTTTTTTTACATTTCATAGGACATCGCACAATGGTGGACAATCGAACTCCAAATACGGAAGTCCAGTTGCAAACACGAAGAAAAGCTGCTAAAATGCTCATCACTGTTGTCGTTGTATTTGGGATCTGTAATTTGCCAGTTCATATTTTGAACATCATCAGGTAAGAAGTTATTATTTTATCTGCGTCCTTTGAATCATGCAAAAATTCTTCTTTGATTTGAATAATCTTAATGCCCGTCAGAGACTGAAATTTTATCGATCGGTTTAAATAAAATCACTTAAGAAATATCGTTTGCATTTATATCGAGGATCAGATTTAATAGCAAGGAACAAAGGTCATATCTGCATCGTCAAAAAACGATTTTCAAAGTTTCATCAAACTGTAAACAGCTACGATAATGAGATACTTTTTAGTAAAGATGGGTGAATATTTGATCACAAATAATTTCCTATCAGTAATTATGCTTATTTGGAAATTACAATGATTCCTTGGAAAATATAGCGGAGTGGTTTTCCGTTGCCTCCTCCACGTTTTGAAATTCAGAATTTTCTAGCTCTTAATTTAGTTTGCACCTAAGTTTAGAGTGGATTCTTCTATGTAACACATAGTTGACGCTAGAAGATATGAATTCATGCCTTTTTATAATGGCATTTCTGCACAAATGCAAGTAGCAGACTATCGTAGAATTTGAATTCGGCTCCTTATACAAACCGCACCTGTCATAGAAATTCGGAGATGATAAAAGAATTACTTGTAGAACCAAGTTTGCCAACGTCCTGTAGCAGCACGGTGCTAAAAAAATATGTATATTCGTTATAAATTATGTTTTCTTTTTGTTAGAAGGAGCTGAGTGTTTTGCAAGGCCGTGATTGGATGAAGGTGTAAGAACTTCTATGTTTTGTTTTTCTTTTTATTTGTTATGTTTTGTCTCTTAAATTCAAGATTTTTCTTCTAGAAAATTGTTTCCCGTGTTCAGACGCAATATCTGAACTTCTGAAATATGCGTGGGCGGAACGAATAAGGGAGAACAAAATTTGGAAGTTTTCACAAACAATTATCAAATTATCCAAAGCTCTCTTAAATCGATCGGCCATCACGCTTGATCCTTCATGACACCCGTCGGATGACGTTGTTTGTTATTTCCAAGATGCGACAAATTATGGAGATTGCATTATGCCAAGAGTAGATATATTCTTGCCATTCCCAAAGGCATAGTGCGAATTAGATCAACTACAGATTTTTGGAATCTCTACCAAAGTCCATTTGTTTTGCTTTCTATAGCGAGTGTCAGTTTGAACATATTTTATACACGCTTACCCTTTTATACCCATTTTCCCTTTTACACCTGTTTTCTTTTTATACCCATTTTCCCTTTTACACCTGTTTTCCCCTTATACCTTTTTTCGCTTTTATACCCGTTTTCCCTTTTATACCTGTTTTCCTTTTTATACCCGTTTTTTTCCTTTCCTTTTATACCTGTTCTCCTTTTATACACATTTCCCCACTTTATATCTGTTTTCCCTTTTTGTACCCGTTTTCCCTCTCGTCAACGTTTTACACTCACTTATTACACTTGTTACAGTTTCAATTTAATAGTTTATTTACTTTCATCTTTGTCTCTTATAAAGAGAAATATATATATATATATATATATATATATATATATATATATATATATACGTGTAGTTTTCTTCTTTTATGTGCCGTTTCCCTTTAGAATCTAGACGATTATGGTCCTCCAAATCTTTATATTCCTTGTCGCTTTTTATAAGTGCTATCTTTTTTTCCTCCAAACACTGTTCTACCATATATTTATTCAAACTCATCAAATATGTTACGCTCTGCTTTCCTCTGTCCCCCTTTCACCCATTCTGTCCTGTGAGTATCAGGTTTTCTAAGCCTTCCTTCCTCATTACGTGTCCCCAAAATATCAACTGCTCCTCCTGATGTTAAGTATGTTTTCTTTTTGTTCCCATTTTCTCAAAGACCTCGTCATTGCTCATATGTTCGGTCAATGATAACCTCAGTACTAAATCTATACACATTAATTTCAATGACGTTTTTCCTAATGTGTCTGACATGTCTGCCTAAAAGAAAATAACATTATTAAATCACAGCGGGGAGAGTTAATTTTAACTTGGGATGCAATTTTATTATCATTTCTATAATTAAGCCATATCAAATTTAGATACATAACAATGATGTAAATAACATTGAAATATAAATAAAAAAGTGCACTATTTTGCATATGTATTAATAGTTATTATTCGCCGATACATATATGTTTCTTTATCTTTGCAGATACTCCAAAGTCCTTGATTCTATGAATGCCATACCCATATTCTCTCTGATTTCCCGTTTGCTGTGTTACTTCAACAGCGCTATAAATCCAATTATTTATAATTTCATGAGTGGTAAGTGGTTTCTGTTTTTCCCCTGCCTCTCTTTAATGTTATTTTTATTAGTATAACTACTTTACAATACGATTCCCATCCACTTCTACCGATGGAAGCCGACCTATTATTACTTAGTTTTGACTTGGAAATCACTAATCTTAGGATCTACCATTATTTATTACAACATTATTTAGTAACAAAACGCATTAGGATAATTAGTAATAAAAGTGGATGAGAAATATTTCATAAGTTTCTGGAAAGACATGCTTCACATTGCTTACTAATGCTTATGAAACGACGATTCGTAGTTGCAATTAAAAACATCTGAAATTCAAGAAAGAAATAATATCAGTCCCGAATTAAAAGTAAGCTAATATGTCAAAAATAATGGGTCGGGGCCTCGTGTCGTATATGAGCCCCTCTAACCGAGGAAATGCAGGAATATTATGTGATATCATATCCAGTCGAAAGAGGATAGATTTTTTTTCTATCGTATTGGTTGTCCACAGCTCTTCGATATTTGTGAGTGTAGGATGTTGCTTTTAAAGATAATTTGGCATCACGTCGCATAAATTCTCGATTGGATTCATGTCAAGTGAATCAAATGTCCAGACTATTCAAGGTAGTCTAGAATACATCTGAAACCAATTCGAGGCTTACTTGGTTTGATGCCAATATACATTATCTTATTGCGATATCTCATCATTTAATACATGTAAATGATTATAAGATTTTGCAAAATAGCTGTTAACGATCAATAGCTTGCTTAGGCGGAACAACAGACTGAAGCTATTGAACTGGAGACGCCCCACACAGCAATATGAAACCTCTAACAAACTGTAGAGTGACGACTTGTTGATGAATAGGATCCGTCGCACAAGCAAACTGTCCATGTGTCCATTATTGTGCTATTGATATAGGCGGATTGCTGGGTCTTTAGCTAATCTTATTCCATAAAAGACAAAGAACGATGAAATGACACGCAGATTAAGCATCTGCTGCCTTCGGCATTGAATGTGACTGTAATCTGAGCCAATGTTGTTTTTTCTGTTGGAAGAAACAGTTACAGACATATATTTCAGGTCACGATAAACAGAGTGGACAGTATTGTCTTCTGGTGCACACGGGACACATTTTAGGGATGTAAAATATCTTTACCATTTCATAAATCAATCTATCTGGTACCAATTATCATGCCTCATTTGAGTTTATGTCGTCTTGCCACCAGAATCCCAGGCATTATTCGCCAGAATTTACAGCCCAACTGACATAAATTTGGTTATTCCAAGATTTCCGAATATTCTTTTCGGTTAATATGACCGTATATCACAGTTAAATTAGAATTTCTTTTGCCACATGTGTCTGTATTCAAGAAATCTATTTGTGCAATGACGGTTAAAAAGCTTACCTCATGCACCTATTTACATGTGTAGTGAATACGATGCTAATTGCGTATCCTATATAGAAGATCTTCTACTAGGCAGCGGTGAGATTCATAATTTGCAAAATTTTACATCTCTCGAGAATAAAACTCTTTGAGGATACTGACCATGTCTTTTCCCCGGATTACCTTATGTTAAGCCACTAATTATATTTTGAGACAATTCATAAACGTAATATTTGGATGCATCTCCTAAAATTAGGATTATTAATTGTCTCGCAAACCAATGAGAATAATTTATTAATTTCATGCCTCATATTGTGATCTAGTATCAGTCTAAATAATTTTCACTGTGTATTCTTAATTGTAATTGTCAGCTTTATTATCATTATCATATTTATGTTATTCTTTTTTCTTTTCAGCAAAATTCCGTAAAGAATTCAAAGCAGTCTGTATGTGTTGCGTTCCTCGTCTGAAGAGAGGGCCCAAACACCGCCACCCAAAGTGGGGGGAGAGCTACAACTTCAGTTACAGCCGGACCAACTGTCAAACGGAACAGTTTACGCTAACCTCTGTGAAAGATTGAGTCACTTTTCGATTCCAAATCTCGTCCTATCTCTCAAACATCACCTTTCCTGACCTTTCCTAGACCAAAACGAATTCATTTTTAAATGCATAAAAGCTCTAATGTACCTCAACACAAAAAATGAACTGCAAATTTAAACATATAGATTCTCTTGCTTCTTTTGGCAAAAGATTTTTGAAATATTAAATAATGATTTGTAGTTATGATCTAGAAGTGTTGAAATGAGAACCAAGAACATCAGAGGTCATCATAGATCAATAATAATAGTAATAATAATAATAATAATAATAATAATAATAATAATAATAATAATAATTTTGTACGGAGGAAATTTTAATTCTTTCTGTATCAATTTTTCTGTTTTGCAAGTTTAAAAATTTTATTCCCTTTCCAACGGAGATATTAATGATTAAAAAGAAATTTAAAACGAAAATAATAATTTCTCTTGCCACGACGGAACTATCAAAATAAATGGGATAACTTGAAATTATTTCAATAGCATCAATTTGAAATAATAACTAACTGTTGATGTTTGTCAGAAAATGGACAAACAGTTGAAATAGTTAATCAGAATGAACGTTGTCGTTCAGTTTCCTTTGTTACTTGTCCTTTGAATTTGTTACGTTTGTTTAGATTATATATATATATAAATATATTAGAAAAACAATTATTAAAAGATAAATGTCCCACATACATAATTACACATACACACGTACATCTATCTATCTATCTATCTATCTATCTATCTATCTATCTATCTATCTTTATTATTATGGGTTTATATATCATTTTATATACACACATATGTAAAACGTTTATATTAAGTGTAATTTATACAGTGGGTAAATATACATGAAACTATCCAGGTACAATGGGATCATGAAAACACACACACACACACACACACACACACACATATATATATATATATATATATATATATATATATATATATATATATATATATATATATATATATATATATATATATATATATATATATATATATATATATATCGATTATTTTTATTCTTTTAAAATATACTTATATACTTTTCTATAGGCAAGCAAGTTGTACGTCAAGACACACTCATGAACTTCCAAGAATAACCGTAAACATATGAAAGTAGTCGCACGCATATATTCGTGTTCTTAAGAAGGGACGAATACGTGTATATGTGTTTAAGTAAGTATTTGTGTATGTGAAAGAATTCATACAAAATCAGACAATAAATAAATATATATATGTGCGTGTTTTTCACCGTTCAGAAATGATTGCGAATATGTCATTCCATGCTCTCATCTAATATAAGTATATTTAACAGCGCATATACATGCATATATAGCCATTTTATGTACATATACAAGCCCAATCACGCACAGGCACACCCCACACACACATGCATATATATATATATATATATATATATATATATATATATATATATATATATATATATATATATAATTGTATTTATAGATAGCTATATATCTATAGATAAATATGTGTGCAACATGCGATTTTACAGATATACACACATGAGTATCTTTGGCAATTTCACCGGGGCAAAATATCAAAATATCTACTTAGCTTATGATAAACATAATAATCCTTTCACGTACAAACATCAAAGATCTAAAACAGGCGACAGGCGAATTGCATTATATAACACTGAAGATAGAAATGAAGGAAACAAGTGAAACAAATGAAATCTCGTCTATAAAACCGTTTATATGTGTATGCTTACAAGAATTTGCGAAAAATTATATATATATATATATATATATATATATATATATATATATATTCTGTTTATACGTTATTTTTATGGATACAACATTTGAGTAAATGCTCTGTTTTAATTAAAAAGTATTAATTGCATGTACCGGCCTGAATATAACGAGAAATATCATAGAAAATGTGCGTTCTCCAACAAGAATTGAAATTCAGTCCTGTAAATATTTAATACATTTCTTATAATATGTTGTCATTGTTTACGTTAGGTTACGTCGAAGATGTGTATTTATAAGCAGTAATTTGGATTATGCTAACTGAAATGTTCTCTGTTGCAGAATGGCTATATGACCGTTTCCGTATGGGATCAAGGTTCGATTTCTGCCGGGGAACGCATATTTTCTACGAAATGTAATTAACATTGTTTAATTAAAAAAACAGGGCATTTTCAAAAATAATTTGTATCCATAAAAATAACGTATAAACAGAAAATACATTAGAATATTTGTCGTATTTAATACATTTCATCTAATATATATATATATATATATATATATATATATATATATATATATATGAAAATTTCTCAGAGTTAACCTGCAGAAAAAGATAATATTTATAAATATAAATGACAACAGGAAAACTGTTATAGTTGCCGACGCGTTTTGTCCAACGTGGACTCAACGCGTCGGTAACTATTACAGTTTTCCTATTGTCATTCATACATATATATATATATATATATATATATATATATATATGTGTGTGTGTGTGTGCATGTGTGTGTGTTTAAATATATATATATATATATATATATATATATATATATATATATAACTATTTAATGCTTTCATTTATAATGCGAAATTTACCTCAAACTTTACATTTGGTCGATACACGTTAGACGAAAATGGACACCGTTTAAATACGGAGTTATATACTTAAACATGTGAATCCTCTAAATATAACGATTACATTGATATACATTTGGTCTATCGCATGTATTTATTTTACTAGGATTTCAACAGGAAATACAGATCTGATTAGATCACGTTAGGCTTTATTTGAAGGGGAAACTTATTCGAAAACACAATAATCAACAATAGCTTTCTAATCTTCTGAAGTTCATTTTTTTTATTCTCTATATTTTTTATAATTTGTTTCCATTCTGTCTTAATTACAGTTGTATTAACTCTTCTTAGTTTTAAGGGCGTTTAGAACATGCCATTTTAAAATTTGTTCCCTCAGAACAACACCAGAGGAAAATATCTCAGGACTGGCTTTTCAATCCTGTGTTAGTGTTAGCGTTAAAATTGTTACAGGCGAAAACCTCTGTATGTTCTTTTCAATTATTTAACTTACTTTACATACTTTAATTTTATATGACATTATGTGCTTAGAATTAAAAATTATCATTTAAGGACTCCCATATCAAGAGAAAACATAAGGTCATTTGGAAAGAAATGACTTTACTGAGAGAATATTTTGAAGACGTCAAACAATCGATCCCCATTGACATGTCATGTTGAGAATAAGAACAAATAAAAGTCCTTGATCAAAATACTCACACCTCTTCTAATGTCATGTGTTCACGCGCTGACGATTTTTGCATTCATTTCTTTGAAGTAGTTTGACCTTGGGAGATATGTGAATAAAGGAAGCAAATGGAGAAAAAATGATTAAGCGATTTTTGAAGGTGATCTGATAAAAATGAAAAAAAGAATTATCGGAAAAATTCTCCGTTAAAAAATCTATATCAATACTATATTAGAATAATATTTAAATAAAAGCTATTGTAATCATAGGATTCTTAGAAAATATATTTATATATGTGTGTGTGTGTATATATATATATATATATATATATATATATATATATATATATACATGAATTGAGAGAGAGAAAGAAAGAAATAGCGATATTATCTACCAATCCAGATAGATATGCAAATATATAATCATGTATGTAAACTTTCATAATATAAGTTACATATATTATTTACAGAAAAAAAGGTATTTTGAATAAAGATAAAATCAAAAATTTACTTAACAATGCAATTCGTCCCTACCCTATATATATATATATATATATATATATATATATATATGTATATATATAAGTGGACATTAAAGTTAACACGCAGCGACAGTCTGTTTCATGATTAAACGCAACTGTCAGACTATGAGCGTTGTGCTTTGGCTAGACTATTTGCGTATGCTGGTTTTGATGCATTATGAGTCTGTCATTGTATTATTCTAACGGTTATTTGGGTCGGACAACCATGATGTTTCGAATTATTCTAGAGGCAAATGTGTGAAAATAATTTGTATCCCAATGCAGTTTTGTGACACCTACACAAATCAAACCCACGTGTAATTGTAGGGCATTTGAACGAATGCTTCTTAAACGTCAGTTGTTTGAAGATAAATATAATATACCAAGCCACTGTAAAATCAGCAAATAACGAAGGAAAATGTTCGTAGGACCCACTCAAGGATCCTGGAAACAAAGAAGCTATGCCCACAAAATATTACTTAAAAATCGTAGAAGCGCGAGCAGCGCAATGCTTTTTTAACATATCAGGGATATTAAAAATAAAAATCAAATCACACAAAACATATCATGGAAAACAAAGAAAAAAGCATCAGCTTACAACAATATATAAAAAAATGTAAACTCTGTCTAGAGGAGAAAATAGCCATAATAAACTTCCCAGATCAACACAAATTACTAAATAAACGATCAGGACGCAACCTGAAATGCATATACGTAAACAATTTTTTCTACATTAATTAAAAGTCAAAATCGAACAAAAATAAATAAATAATGAAATAGGTAAAACAAACTAAGTACATAAGTCAATTAAATTAATACAAATCAATAAATAAGTAAATTAGTAAATAATAAAATAAACATAGTAAACTACGAACGCACACAGAAATACAAATAAACTTAATAATAATAATCACCACAAATAATAAAAAAAATTAGTAATAAATAATGAGTAGAAAGTTAGAATACACTATGAAATAGTCAAAAAACTGCATTCGGATCCAGAATAATTTCCACGCAATATCCACCCGGCCAAATAACCGTTAGAATTCTAAAATAGCCCTGCCCATATTGAACCACAGATTAGCATATATAAATAGACGAACCAGAACATAATGCAGATGGCTTGACGATTGCGCTTACGCATGAAACAGACTCGTTGCCACTGGGTGTTAACTCCAATGTCCACTTTTATATTTACATACGCTCTATCCCTTATATTGAGAAATATAACCCATAAATATAGCTTACCTTAAAACTATACTTTTATTTTATATATATATATATATATATATATATATATATATATATATATATATATATATATATATATATATATATACGTCTGTGTGTTTGTGTGTGTGTATAATATATACGAACATGTTGTTGAAAGAGGGATAAAATTATTAACAACCAAGAGGTTATCAAAAAATATATTATCATAATGTGTTAATATAATATCCACAACCTAACAATAAAAGACACTTCACCGGTCCTTTCTCGTTAGAGCAAAAATCAAGAATGAAAAATGTGTACAGCGAGTAAATATGAACACCAAAGATGAAGTGTTAGATAAAAAATGTTTACGGGTTAATATGTTTAAATCTACTTACGCGTTAATACGTTTAAATCTACTTACGGATTAATAGCCTGCCAGTTACTGTTTCTGTTTACTACTGATTTTACACTGATGAGACCAATGAACTGGTGGTTCGGTTCCACGAGGAAATGATGAGAGCAAAAGTGATCGAGCCTCAATTTGACTAAAAGAGTTGTTGAGTTTAGAACGTCTCATGTCATTTTCATGTTGCTTCAGCTTTTCAGCAGCCAGTCTCATGTCTTTTATATTTCCACCCTAAGTCCAATGAAGCATGGTGTCAGAAGTGGGATGAAAACTATATGCAACCTAATGCTGAAAGGCTGAAGGAAAACAAAGATAAAGCACCACGTGCTAATCTCAACAACAGTTTTATTCAAACTGCCGCTCGATCGTCTTGCTCCAAACATGGCCTAGGGGGTGGAGGTGCTTACAAATTATCATAATCAAGATTGATGTTATGGATCAAGCCTTCTGCTTAAACATTCAGATAAGAAAATACCGATGAACTGGTTTAGTCGTCTTTTTTGTTAATCGTATTACGACCTTACGGTACTAATTTTGTTCACACTTTTCGTTATTAATTTTTCTTCTTTCTTTAACATCTCCGTTTTTATCGCTCTAATAAAACGTTGTGCATCTTCAAAAATATTACTATATTCACGTAGAAAATATTCGGCTTTGTAGGCTGATTTGTCCGTTGATAATTTCGGCATATACCCCTATCAGGTCTGGATGGAGTTGAGATCCGGTGCTTCGGCTGGCATACGCTGTACCTCAATGTTATTTTTTCTAAATAGGTTGTAATTGTCTGATGGTGCGAATCCTGTTGGCATCATGCTGAGAAAAACAGCGCTCAAACCAAGTTATTTGGGATAAAACTTCATACAACCTCATCCAATCTCTTTTAGATAATCATAAATCCCTTAATTTGATGCAACGACACCATTTGCAGACATTCAATTCTGCACTGTGACACTCATTCCTCCGACCTTTTCTTTAATATATTGCGGATAACAGTTTTCACCTATTCTAATTTTCATGTCCTTTCGACCACAAGAAGTAAATCTGTTAAAATTAGTTCTTCCCTTCATGAGGTTTTATGTGCTTTTTCAATTATCATTCTGAAGATTTAGAAGCATATTTGATTTTACATTATATTACATGCGGGTCCCACATAACCGCGAGTATATAATTATTTAGACGATATTTTATGCTAATTTCAAAATATATCTGTGGATCAAAAGTCGATTAATGTAGCTGTAACGTTTTTGTTTTTTTTGGGTTTTTTTGTTTTTTTCTAAAATTTACAGATCTAAGACTATCTTCTATATAAATATGTTGCTCAGTATATAATGAATGGTGAACATTCATGATATACTGAGCAAAATATTTCTAATATCCATCTGGAGAAATTTTTACCCTCTACGACCATATGAATAATGTATTTACCTAAAGTTAATGTCAAGTTGCGTCCTTAAACGTGATGATGATAAAGTTTATAAAATATATTATTAAAATATATTATTAAAAAAGAAAATGCGTTCCTATATTTCATTCATGAAAGCAAAATAAAATGATGATAAAATTTATTTCCATTGTAAATATATTACGATTAAAATATTGCATGTAAGACAATAATTATTTTAAAGTTGCTATATTCATGGCTTTAGATAAAGAGGCACCAGTTGATTTATATCGGTGTATGTAGCAATGTATATACAGTGGCATATCAGTTTATCTGTAGCGTGACATTTAGATGTAAGATGAAATGTCCACTGTAAAATTTTCAACATAAGTGATTAATATTCAATGCTGAATTAAAGTAAGGAAATAATTATTTGTGTTTGAATAAATGATTTAGCTGCCTTCTTATTGGTTTATCTACGTGAATACATGTATTTAATTGAAACGTGAGTATGTGGGTTTGAAGATCTGATGTGCGAGCGTGTGGGGGGGTGCGAGCGTGTGTGTGTGTGTGAGCGTGTGTGTGTGTGCGTGTGCGTGTGTGTAAAAATTCACTGTTGACTGAAATGTTAGACTCTGTTAGAGCCTTCACTTATGTAGAATATTCTTTTTTATTATTTTGATATTGATTCTTGCTTTGTGGGCAGTTTGTAGGTATTAGGTGAATGTCTATGTAAAAGTATTTTATCTGCAATGTAGAGTTGACAGCATACAACAAACTAACAAATGCTATATCCAAATTTAATTGGACGGGAAGTATATTAATAGAAATTCGTCTATATTCATGCTGAGTATGTAATAAATTTGAAGAAACATACATATTGTAATATATATTGATATGAAGATATTAATATATCGATATGTATTTCTTTGCACAAGAATATTGATGGCTGATTTCAGTCGTCATATAATTATTCATGTCATAGATTACGGTATCTTTTCGAAAAAACTTCCTAAATTTCAAAAGAGAAAATAATATCATTTCCACTAAACCTTTATGCAATAAGTAGAAGAAATTGTCGGTTTGAGCAGAAAATCTTTAAGAATGGTTGAAAATAAAAGAAATATGAAAATAACAGGAAATACTATTAGTAGGAGTCCTGCTCATGGGAGGCCTACGAGATGACAATCAAAAAAGAAAACCTTTACTAGAAGCTAGTATTTGAAATCAAGTTTAGCGTCTCGAAGGAGACATATTGATAAAGCTATATTATTCTGGGAGAATGAGGCGGCGGAAACGTGCCGGGTAAAATGACAGGATATTTGGAGACGTTATAGTGAGGTATTCAAACCAACGAACACCATTCCTATAACAAAACATGGCGAATGATTTGAGAGGGTTTCTCTACAACAGAAGTAGGAAGCTTAGTAAGAATAGGTATACTGAAAACGGGTTTATTTTAAAATATTCAATGTGAAAACGTAAGTGCCTGTTATCAAAATGCACAAATCACCTGCGGATCCCAATTTCTTTGATGATAGAAATTTTATCTTGAAATCATAGTTCATCAAAACCATAGTCCAAACTTTATCTGTTTGCACTATGCGTGGGGATCTCGTTTTTAGAACAGAATATAATTAATAATGGATGATGATCAGTTTGTAGTATAAATTTTCTGCCAAATATTATCCTGTGAAATTTCTTTACTGCAAAAATTATAGGAAGCACCTCCTTTTCGATTTGTAGCATTTTTCCGTATTTTTCAAACTTTTTGAAGTTAGAACGACTGCTTTCACTATACCATATTTGAATTTATCGCGTTCGACGCTATTATCTGGCGGTGTGGATTGTGTCAGCGACAACTCTGAAATTAGTAGTTTTTTTTTTTTAAATTCCTTTAAAGCTTTTTGTCATTCCACCGACCAATTCCATTTCATATCCTTCTTAAGTAAATATTATAATCATTCGCATCGAAATGATTGCAGTGTTAAAGAAGCCATGTCTTTACCTGCTTGAGTGGGATCTGGCCTTCTTCCTTTTTCATCTAAGTAAAAACCAATGTCTCTAATGGAGTGAATAATATATTGATATCAGCATTGAGACATTTTATGTACATAGATATAAACGAATAATTCTAAATAGAATGTTTTTAATTTTCTTGTTAACCCAAACATAATCAGGAAATGCAACCTAAGAAATGTGACATACTTGAACTCTCTCACTTACAAATAAACACGTACACATACATATTAATAACAGAAACACACCGATGTTTATTTAGGCAGATACTTACACCGAGACACACAGGGACACACAGGCACACACACCACGTAGATAAATTGTTTATTTAGGTTCCTCTAAACAGACATCCTTAGAGTGGCATGAGTGTTTGTTTATTTAAATCATACACAGGCATTCATAAACACGGACAGTATTTAAAGCACAAATACACGCACAATAACCTTTGTTCAGAAAAGTCCACGATAATAGATAAAACATTTACAAATAACATTGATATTAATATGACATCCTCAGGGCACCACATATCTAAAGAATGTCAAAAAAATTGAAATCATTTAAATAGTGAATATCTGCGTAACTACATGTCCCAGGCAAAAGAAATTAAACAGAATTCACATTGAACAATAAAAGATTTGTATAGCAAAATTCAAACATATTCAAAGGAATATAGATTTCATAACCGATTTCACAAATGTCCACTATACGCACCACCTGCGACACTGTACACATCAAGTCGGTAGACCATCTCCTGCCAAACACGCTGTAGCATGTATTGCGTAGCATTCTTCAGCATCTCAGTGATTCTCTGCTGAAGTTTCTCTAGGCTTGTAGGAAGAGGGGGGATATAAACCTATCCTTTCACGCAGCCTCATAAAAAATCACAAGGTGTAAAGTCAGTATGATTTAACAGTTTATTCAGATCTCGAGCATTGTCTTAGTATTTGTTTTTATCCGTTTTTCATCTACGACTCAAGTGGATACTTGAGTCGGGATACTCAAGTACATTCTACACAGAATCGGTGAAGTAACCTGTTCAGGAGAAAAACTCATTTCTGATTGATTTTGATTTGATTCGCTTGCATAGTAGAATCGAATTCTAAAATTTTATATTTTCAGTCATTTTGGATTTGTAATGTTAGTAATTAACTAAATTATGTTACCGTTCCTGATGGTTTATATTTGGTCTCAAGTCTCCTCAGGTTCCAAGCAACATTTTTCTAAATGTGTGTCCTTATGTGTCTGTGTATGTATGTGTTTGCGTGTCTGTGCGCGCGCGTGCGTTTGTGTGTGTGCTGTTCATTCATAAAAAATACATTATAACATTGATTCAATCTAATGGATGCCAAATAAACTGACACATCAATAGAATATAAATGAAGCAATAAATGCTGTTGTGTTTTAGTTCTGATTATATTTTAATCGATTGATAATTGTCTACATCAACGAACAGCTACTTCAATAGTGACGTTTAAGGCTATTCACCCACTGATCAGAGTACCTCTGGTCATTATCGCTTCTCACAAACGAATTTTTTTGAGTAAGAATTTAATAAATACATTTCAAACAAAGAAATTAAAAAATGAACAAAGCTTTAACCAAAAATTGGCTTCAGCATATTTCGATATCCCGATTTAAATTCTTAAGTAATAATTTTTCCTTTAATAATTTGTAATTTCTGTTCCTTTCGGAAAAGTCGCCTATTATTTTGTTTGATTTTACTTTGCAATTAATTAAAAAAAAAAAATTACCGCGGAAAAAATTAAAATTATTTGTCTTTTCCATAAACATATTTGAATACATTTTCTCACTGGTGTTTTACAGGTTGATTTAATAGAATTAAATTATATATATATATATATATATATATATATATATATATATATATATATATATATATATATATATCAGCACTGAAAAATGTAAGGATTCTATATAAATTGAACAAAAGGAAAGGAATAAAGCGAAAGAAAGCCGAATTCCTCATTCATGAAGTTCTTGAAAAATGTGGAGAAATTAAACTTATATAATATAAATCAGGAACTTGAAAAAGAAATCGTACATTCAAAATCGTATCTTCAAATGTGACATGACATTTCCTTTCCTGACTGAAAGGCTTCCTCTTTTCATGAAATTTATTCGGTTATGATTTTTAGCAAATTAGAATGTTTATTAAATTATTATTTAAGCCTAACAAATATATAAATAAGAATGGATTGGAGTGAGTTATCATGGGATCATGTGTGGCTTTGTGACTGAAAATTTTGTGCGCATGATCACTTGCTAATTTGATCCAGGAACATTTTAGAATAGGAAGCAATATTTTAAAGAACGCAACCCTGTCAAGATTTTTAGCGAACAAAGCATTCGAAAAATCACATGGTTCTTAGAAGATAACAGAGATTAAGATTCCTAAGGGCGAACAGCACACATGCCAAATTGTGCTACACATTCATTCCTCACGTTGAGTTAAAATACATTAATCAATAGGAAGCAACGAGAAGCTAAACATTTTTTTTTCCAGTAACAAAAGTTTCTTATTAAAGTGACGATGAAATAAAACATTTACCGCAATTTTTTGGCTTAACAATGCTTAAAGATCTAATTAAGAATCTATGCTTTTTATTCGTTTCGTCGCAAAATAATTATCCCTCGTTTTCGATCTTCACAACCCCTTCTCTAAAAACATATTAAAGTACATTTATTGTACTTCTCATTTCTTCTCGTACTTTATAATGATTATTAACTCATGTGATAAAATGAACATCTGATTAAAGATTTGGTTTTGTTTTGCCTTCCTACGTCTGTAGAATTTTTGCCTCGATACACGTGCTTGTTTTGAGTGTTTATAAATAACGCAGGCCCACTAATTTCTGCGTCTGCTCATGAAAGCCTTATTATACAACTGGACCTATTTGGCAATTACAATATACATCTTGACTTATTTAGATCCCTAAAGCCAAAAGTATTTTATTTTAGGCGAGACAAAGTGAATCTTAAACAAAAAGCGAGATGTCATTGTCTTACAGAATATTAACAATTAGTTCAATCAGGATTACATTCCAACTATTAGGTCCTTTCGCTCATCATTTACTAAATTGCTGCTTGAGTCCTTGCAGCAAATTGATGTTTAACCGGCTAATCCTGAATAAGTTTGCTTGATTGACTCAAGTTCAGTCAGTGATTCCAGTTTAAAGCCATATAATAGGTCTGAAAATGTACAAAGCTTGATTGTTCATAATTTATATGATTCTGAACGTCTCTCTGCGACGGTTTGTATAATATTCGATTGAACATCACTTTCGTTCCTTGAGTTTTCTTAATAGAAAATGTTAAGAATAAGCAGAGAAGAATACCTGATATGTCTGCAGTCCCATTCGTTCGTCATAGACACAGTGGCGCTTATGTATTAATAGTAATATTAATTATGTTTATTGCTAATAAGCATTTCCAGATAATAAAGTAAATTCTATAAACAGGATATGACTTAAACGTGATAAAATTCAAGATATAATTTCAGTTTTAAAATAGTAGATTTAATATTAGTAGAATTAGTATTTTAGTGAATCTTAAAAAGCCTGATTATCATATGCTGTCTGCCTGGATTTATCATACTATTTACCGAAATGGTTTCTGAGATAAAGAACACCACACAAACAGACACACACACACACATGTATGAGTGTATAGATTTGTATATATATATATATATATATATATATATATATATATATATATAGAGAGAGAGAGAGAGAGAGAGAAAGAGATACCAAAAAAGAGTGAGAAAGAAGCAGTAAGCAAACAGGAATCTATACTGCAAGGTGACTGTCATTTTTACGTCACAAGATCACAACCTATATATTCTGATGATTGTTTAATTCATGTTGATTTCTCTGACCATAACAACGCTTAATTCCCGATATTAAGCACTTTCCGCCCATATATACAATCAATTGTTTCACGCATAAATATAACAAGTTATATATATATATATATATATATATATATATATATATATATATATATATATATGGGCCATATATATATATATATATATATATATATATATATATATATATGGGTCATATATATATATATATATATTACTACGTTAATAAAACATAAAAATTTACTGAATCAGAGAAATGAAATAGCTATTTTTTGTCTTCATTATCAAAAATTTTCCTGAAATAATATTCAAAAATAAAATTTAAAAATAAAATTTAAAAATATGAGCTAGTATTATACATACTTATCTTTGATATGAAAAAGTAATTTTAAATAATTTATGTAATTCTATTACATTTACTTGTTTTAAAAAGAAATATAGTCTATTAGTAGTTAAGAGTAAAAATATTTTAAAAATTTTAGTTAAATAAAACGTATTCTAACCCAAACACCCCAAGAAAGAATCATTTAGTATACAATTACGAAAAAAATGCCGAGAAAATTTTGCCGTTAATAGAAAACCCAGACGACATGCATTTAACGGATGTCAGAATTCGTTGAAAAATACACCCCAACCCTCCTTAAACTTAACCTCTTTTAACCCATAATTGATACAACAATTGTTAATAAAAATGAACACGCTACCGTCCCTCTCTGAATAAGTGGATTTCTCTGTATTCTTGGAAACAGGATATTATGAATTTATGTGTGCGTTTAAAACTTCGTAAATTTAAAAATAAGATATTCCAATATTCGGTTGAAAATGAAACGGAACTAATGCTTTTAATTTGATAATAAAAATAATAATAAAATGATACATTGATAATAATAATTCAATTTGAAGTTTTTAGCTTCAGTTTTTGAAACATGGTCATTACTGAGTAGAGATAAACCATTTTAATTCAGTTAATTTATATATATATATATATATATATATATATATATATATAAATTAACTGGTAATAGTAAATAGGGTAAAAATAAGAAAAAATCAATGAACCCAAATAAATAAAGTAAATAATAAACAAATTAATAAATCATTATGACCAAAATATTAGTTAGACTATAAAAATCAAACCAAAAATCGGACGAAAAAAATACCTATAACTGTTTTATAACAATAAAAAAATACTACGTCACTTAAAAATCGAAAACCGAAAAGAGGAAATATACAGTATAACAAATAAATAATAACAAGTAAAATAAATTGACCTAAATTTAGCCAAATAAATAAATAAACTAACAAACCGATCTCGATAAACTAACGGTTAGAAAAAAACAAATATAATCAATCAATAATCAATATAAAATATAAT
>OZ010586.1:119314213-119366713 GCA_963932145.1 Acanthosepion lycidas
ATTGCGTTATAACTTAGTGTTTATAGACAAATAAATTGGTCATAAAAGACGGATTTTCCCCAAGTGCAATTCGTCTCTTCTCTTCCCTTTGATGGTGATCGGCGTGCTTCTTTATAGTCTACTATTTAGCATGTTGAGCTTTCAAAGACTTAGTAACAGGAACACTCTTTATTGTGTGACTCATACGCATGTTTTGGTGCCAAAATTCTTATGATTCATTTAATAAACTACTAAACATTTATTTGCTTTTAATAGCAGTAATGTGCGTTCATAAGATATTTTTAATCTTGTTGCTTATGCAATTCGTGATATTATGTGTAAGATATATGAAACAAACACGGGAAATACAAAAAGCATATAAAAATAGTTTGGAAATGATGTTACTATATAAATACATTTAAATTATTTATTGACCAAATCATCAATATGTTCATTCACTCCAATGATGTGAGGTATATTGATATCGTTCTTGCCCATAACCCGCCAGGGTCTTAAAGGCATTTCACGGTGGCTTGCTGAAGAAGAAACCTTCAAATGATCCTGTCATTGGTATATGCCAGTGTCAGAGTAAATCTATCCATTCAGCGACGTTGACCGGTCTTTTGTTAACGTCACCATCTCTTAACATTCCTTTGTAGCATTTGTCTTGGAGAGTCCTCGTCATCTGCTTTCGTGGCCATACCACTTCAGCTTCCTATTTTTCACGGGGGTCAACATATCTTTATAACCATTTAGCTGATGATTCACTCTTTTGCGCACCTTTTCAATCGTGACGCAGTTAGTGTAAGAAATATCAAGCAGACACCTCAAGTATCGTTTCTCTACAGCTTGAATCCGCCTTTGGAGTCCTGCATTTAGAATCCATGACACGCATGCATAGAAAAGAAAGGACAAGACGAGAGTGTGCAACTATCTCAGTCCATTTTTGAAAGTGAGATTTATGCCCTTGCAGATAAGTTTCAACCTTGCCATTGTCGGTCAACGCAATTCTCGCATTGGATCAATCTTGACTGATGATTGCATTAAGTTAATTGAATTGCTTCACTGTTTCTAGTTTCTGACCTCTGACTGACACAGAGTATATCATGATAATAAGTATGTATTAAAGAAACATTAGAAATACAAAATACACATATATAAATATATATTTCTCTATATCTGCAAATTTTCTATAATCTTACTGAGCACTCATCCCCGATAAATATAGCAAGTGTATATATATATATATATATATATATATATATATATATATAACTATATATATATATATATATATATTTATATATATATATATATGAATAAAAACAAGAGGATATCTGATCTTAACTGACACTTTTCGTCCTCTGATGGACCTTTTGAAATATAAGGATTTCATTTTGCAATAATTATGTATAAAAAAAATTGTAAAAATGTTAATAGTTTTTCCATTTTTTTAAATTTAAAATATGCTCATAAACATACATTAGATTGAATGAAAATCTAGGTAAATTTTAAAGGATTCTATGTGACATCCTTTAATGTCTAATAAACGAAATTGAGCAAATGTTGCTGCTGATTTTTATTTCCCAAGCCAAGATACATTGTTATAAAAATGTTACGAATCTTAAAAGAAAACAGTTCAATTCATAACCTCCTATTATTTTAAAATATAAAATACATACATTAATCACATACTAAAATAATTTAAATATTAATTAAATTAAAAATAAAATTCACAACATCATATATCATTGTATAATATTATTTAGAGCATTTCTAGCATTTATTTTTCTTTTTATTATTAATTATCTCCTCTTCCGAAATAAAAAAAAAACATTCACAAAGGATTAAAAAAGAATTTTTTTTTTTTTTAACCCACTACATTATTATACAGTTAAGTAAAAGCAAATATTATTCCGGTAATACTATAAAGCTGTTACAGATGTTGTTGTTGTTGTTGTTGTTATTATTATTATTATTAGTATTATTATTATTATTATTATTTATAAATTTATTAGTAGTAGTTCATTTGAATATTTTCCCCGGGCCTCCTATGGCTTCCCTGCAAGAGTTCACACTAAACACTTGCTCACACTTTCAGTCCCCGCTTACAACGCTAATTCCTCTCAATCCTGCTCTAAACGCTAATACTTTATTTTAAGGGGAAAGGTCATTTTCAATTATCATAGGCAGTCCTAATCTTCGTTCCTGTTCTGTAGGTTCATCAGTTCTCGATTATGTTCTTGGGACGTAACAGATTTTTAATATTCTAGTGGACTTCTTTTTTTTTATTTCCAAAAGCCAAATTTGCAAGATTCAATCTGAATCTAAAATTCTCAAAATATACTTTATTCTTTCCAGATTCCTTTTGTTGGTTTCGAGAGTCAAAGCAAATTGTTAGCAGAATTCCCAGTCTATCACTGTTCCTACCCTATCGTATCTGCCTTCAGTTTCCCTCATTTCAGCCAGAATGTACTATTTCTGACGGGTCATTTACTGCTCTACAGACATGACAATTATCACTTTTTGGTCTACACTTAATTGATACTGACGTATACATTTGGGTCTAAATTAATAAGAGATTCTATTTTTCGTTTTGGTATCCACTGGTTAACCACGTCCAGCATTTTTGTTTACGACATTTTCTATTTGTCTTCTTCGACGAAATGTTTCTATCTGTTTTTTTTTCTATTTACATTATTGACATTGTTCGGACTGTTTTCCTCATATTTATTATCAAGTTGAGGACAACAGTTCGAATAATATAAATAATTACAATACCTCATCTTAGAAATATAGAGAGATCTTTTTTTATTATATTTTCTTTTCTTTTCGATTTTCTTCACTGTTTCCTTGCTTTTCCTTATATTGCTTAATATTAGAGTGTTCTTGTCGCATAATTGCCCTTAATGACTGGAATATACTTTGCCTTGTAAGTGATATAATGTTTTGTCATTTTGGGTTATGTACACCCCCACTGCAAACCTGAGACGGCTGTATGTTTAAACAAGTTTTCATTATATATTGACCAAGAAACTTAAAACATATTGCGATGTGTTTTATAATTTGTAGTCATCTATAAGTCAGTAGTCCCGGAGAATGCTCGTAAATTTAAATGATCTTTAATTACATATCGATAAGAAAAGTTAAAACAGTGTTACATGCTTTGGTCAATGCGAAGCAATGGTCAGTGGAGATTATATGAACGGAGATGAATGATATTCGTATTATTTAAATTATCATATATTTATTCATCAGCAAAAATTTTAATTTAATTAAAGCCAAGATTTTGTTTTAATTATAAAACTGAATTTTTTTTTTGTATTGAAATGAGAAAAACTAATTCAATACATGGAGGGAAAGGTCTGGTCTAATCAGAGCCAAAAACGGTTTAGTTAATCATCTGGACTTTCGATTCATCTGCAAATGATAACTTTTATTTATTTATTTTTTTTTATTCCTCTCAAGATTAAAATCTTTTTTGTTCTTCTCACTCGAACTCCCTCGCTCCAAATTCTTAATTTTTTTCGCCATTTCTTCTTTCATTGATGCGATCTGGCCCCTCGCGTAATTGCATGTTCATAACAGCTGCCCGGTTGTTGTTGTTGTTGTTGTTGGAAATGTAATGAAAGCATGCCTCTTCGTATTTCGTCTACCATCCCCTCTTCATTATTCCCTCTTCATCATTATTCCTCTTTATTCTTTCATCGTGTTTTCTCACCAGTAGTGACAGGTGTACTTTACTGGAGATAAAGTGACCGAAAGTATGCACAATGCTGCAGTTTTTCCTCCGACTTTTAGTTACTTTCACCAGTGCTGTTATGTCGATGCTCTCTTATTTTTGACGTTTTGCTAGCGAGCCCAACTTCATGATTTATAATCTTTTATTTTTATGACTGTAGGAACAGTTCACATGAGCGCACTGTTTTGTTTATAAGATATTAAGCTGTTTCATTTTCTTAATACATGTATGATCCCTTGTAAGCCTATTATTATTCGAGTAGCAGTTATGTTTAAAGGCCTCATTCTTGAGGCTTCTTTTTGCAGTTCCTTATGAGTTATATTCATTTGATGGGATTGTTTTATCAGTCCGGATGACCATGATAGATCTTTGGCTTTTGGTAGGCTTTTATTATTATATCTGCTCGGTATGTATGTTGATATTCGAAAAGTATTATCATATGTTCACATATTTGTACTGGTTCTAGTTTGTGTGTAAACAATTCTTCGTTATGGGAAAAAGGGTAAAGTTTACTTACCTCAAATGTAGTCCTTACCCACTCATTTCTATATTTAAAATCATTTTGAGTTTAGATAGAACATTCAGTATTTGTATCTGTCACATTCATTAACTTTCTGACTCGGAGGAATCCCACTGGTTGTTGTTTCATCCCATATCTCTGCAAAAACTGATGGGTCAAATGTCAAGATCTCGGATTTTAGTTTCAATGTTTTTTGGTATTGTATGAGTTTTTCTTTCCATTTTTGATTTGCATCTATCCATTAATATATAAACGTTATAAAATTTCCTGTTAATTAGATACTTTTTTTTTTTTTTTTTTTTTGCTATTTACTTTACTTTTTTTTACCTCTACATTTAGTATGTTACCTCTCGACTTTACAATATTTTAGAAGGAAGGCATATTTTTCAATCCTATTTAATTAATATTTTATTAAATTGTTGACGAGGGCTTTGCGTACGTCAGGTTTAATCTATCAACGATTTAATATTGTTTGATATTCATTATTTCAACTTCTGAATCTGCACGCTTGACGTCATCTTCTTTTCTATTTTTCTTCGCTGTAAGAAACTTTCTGTTTCTTTTTCTTTTATCACACTCTCATTTTAACAAATATATGACGCCAAATCATTTTTGTGTCATCACCAACTGGGCGAGGCAAGGGTCGACGATACAGTAAGCTGATAAAATTATTTCCAAATTGTATGTGCACAAACTGATCTGGTTTGTTGCCCATTCATATACACATTTTTGTAGAACAGGTTTCCAATATCCGATGGAAAGCAATCTTTCGTTCATTTGCAAAAAAAATAATTGCTGATTTTAAGACGATAAACCTCAACACTGATCACTATAGGTGTTTTTTTTTTTCAGTCAGGTGACGTTCTAGCAGATCGACACTGGCTGTAACTAAAGTTGTAGCTCCCTCTCTCTCTTTGGATGATTGTGATGTGACGCTCTGTTCAGACGAAGAAGAAAAGGAAAACGTAAAAAGTTTGAAGAATGTGATAATATTCTCAACAAGAGAACAAAAAAAAAAGGATAAAAATACAAAAGAAGAAGTAAAGGGAAAAAAGAATCATGGGTAGAATTGGAAGAATGAGAAAAAGATCACGTGGTGAAAAGAAGAATGAATGAAATTGGAATGAAGAAAATCACAAAAGAAAAATATGAATCAGATGGACTAAAAGAAAAGGCGAAGCGGAAGGGAAAATTGCAGAATGAGAAAAGAAGAAGAAAAATTAAAAAGACATGAAGGAAATCCCAATGAAATTGAAAAGAAGGTAAAGAAAACGAACAAGAAACAAAAAAGAAAATAATATGCCAATCATTCAATCTGAAATCAACACAAAGAAAAAATAATATTATATTCACAGAAATAAACACAGGCATACACACACGTGATTCAATCATACACAGAACTCATATATATATACATATATATATATATATATATATATATATATATATATATATATATATATAAGAAGATTTATGTTCATATGCATACATTCACTCGCTTTCTTTCTCAAAGTCAGACCTTCACCAGAGCATTAACATCCTTACAAAATTTAACAGATGTCGACATCTTCACACAGAGAGTTAACATTTTTGAAATTATTCAACTAGTGATAAAGAAATGTGATGTAAATTTTGAAATATATATATTGAAATAGCCCCCACCCCAAAAGGGGTAAATAAAATTATTGATTGTGTATTTCTGTTCTTGCTTTTAATTGTTTTTGTAGTTAATCTGATAAGTTATTAGAATTATTAAAAAATTATTCAGAGTAGACTAGAAATATTTGGAGTGTTAGGAAAACTTTATATATTCGGGAAAGATATTAACATAACACGTAACATTTAATCGGAACAAACTGCCTGTATACCTATAGAAACTGGCTAGAAAAATTAGACAAGAATAGAAAGAGGCGTCAAAGTATCTAGCCTATGCAACGAGGCGGTCCTAAGTGAACTAGAAGACTTCAGTGCGTTTATTATTGGCGGTCATAATCTTACAACAAACATACACAGATGACACTATATTCATGGTATACTCAGAAGGAAAACTGTCAGAACTTTTAGGCAGTGTAGTAAATGAAAAGGATAAGAAAGAACTGTTAATTGTAAAAAGAGAGAATATATGGTCATTAGAAAAAGAGAAGCTCCAGGCTGTCAACTAGGAATTAGAAACGTAATTATTAAGCAGATAGAGAACTTTCCGCCTATTGTCGTAACAGATGAAATATGCGAAGCAGAAAGATAAGATGAATTGGAATAAGGAAATATACATGCCAGAAATTAAAACAAATATATTAAGAGATGGGAAATGTTCGTTAGAATGTAAGAAAAGAGTACGGAATTGTTCTTTCATATTTATCCGCCCATAATGGCGGTGAATGTTAGATAATTTCCTTAGACAAGGAGAGAGCTTTTAAACAACAGAGATGAGGTTCTACAGAAAAGATGCTGAAATTATTCTGCACAAGCCATTTAAGCAACAAGAAACTTTTAAATAAAATGGCAACTAAATGAACACTTATTCTTAAAACCAGAACGTCTTTAAATATTCCAAAAGTATTTTTTTTAATATTTAAAATATTTTTTGTTTAAGGAAAACTGAAATATAAATAATTTACTCTACAAACAAATGGACGAAACAGCAAAGCGGCATCTCTTTGTGTCTGTCCATACCTTAAAGATATTTTAATTAAAAATATTGTCTGTTTGAAGAAATTTAAAATAAAAATACTTAAAACTCGTATTTTTAAATCTTATTCTTTTAAATCAGAATAACTTAAATCATTATACACCGGACGGAACTTCTCTGGCGATTTCGTGCGAATGGTTCGTAGAGCGGGAACAAGGACGCAGTGCAAAGAGGTAACATAAGAGTTGTTATAGTAAGAAGGAACAGAAGGATGTGGAGAGCCATAAAAACTGTGTCCTAATGGAGCACAGAATATGGTATTGTTATCTGTCATATTTTTTCTCCATGTTTTGTCATACTTCTGACTTCATTAAATTTTTAACTATACCCTATTTAATGGCATCATAAAATACCTAATGAGGCCTTTGGCGCCTTTTCAAAAAGATGTCAAGGCTTCTGAACGGGGATTACAATTATATAAGTTTTGTACTTAGCAATATCTTAAATCTAATCTCATATCCATATATTTTCCACACTAATCCGTATGGCCCAAAAAGCAATGAACATTTGAAAAATCGGATTTCCAACCGAATACTAAGAGATTGGATTTAAATACGAATAAGTGTCTAATGATATTCAAGTCGATCATTGTTTCTTGGTCTATTTACTATTCGGCCTTCACAGTATTAAAAGTATATTTCCTCTGTTTTATTTGAGTTGTTTTTCAGGGTGTGCCCTTTAATCATCACGGTGGAGACTTTTCTGTTTATCAAAAACTGGTTAACTTAATAATTCTTCATTAATGCGATCAAGTTGCTGGCAATAAATGTTTGCACTGGTGTTCTTTGCATGTTTCAGAATCTCATTATAAACGATATGTTTCATATTCCACCAAATACAATGCAAATGCTACTATGGATAAAGTCCTGGTTTGGGGTGTTGGCACTGGTTATAATTGGTATAAGTACTATATTTTTCTTTTTCTGTTGACAAGCAAACTCATTTTTCATAATTTGTAAAATGCGGTGAAAAAGTGAAAGACTGGCATTCCTAGTTAATGGATACTGCAAATGGTAGCACGTTGTCTTCGTTTCGCAAGAGGAAATCAAATTCCATCCATTTCCACTGAAAGGAATTATAAGCGACGCACTGTCAAATAGAAGAGACCCCAAAAAGATTGAAGTCAGTTTCCGGCCATTCAAGTACCAGTTCATTGACTCTTAATTGGATACCGTAAAATAAGTAATTTATATATTGTTATAAGCCTGTAAAAAATGTTGACATAACGCAGTTTTGATTAAAATATTTCATTATTATTATTTTGAAAGTGCACTAATTTCAGAGTGTGTTGAGCTGATATATAAACAACAGTAGCTCAAATAATTAATCTTTTGTGGTACGTGTTGTAATTAAGCCAGTCAGGAGAACCAGAAGTGATCCTGATGTCATTGTGTACTATTCTGCTGGAAGTGGAATCCTCAATATTCTTTGACTAGGTGGACTCTGCGTATGGGGAAATTCGGTAGACGTGTGATCTCGCAAACTACTACAGTAGATATACAGAAAGCATAATACGTCGAACCTTGAAGCAGATGAGCTACAGCAGAAGAAAAGTCTTCACTCGAGACATAACAGCAAAAACTGAGGATGATACACATTGCACAAGAGACGATTAGAAAAACATTACACTGCATGATGCATTACACTGCTTTCTGTTTCACCATTCTAGTGGTAAGATCAGAATTTGGTATAAAGCACATGAAATTATGCCTCCATCCTGTCTGATATCAATGGTTCAGCCTGACGGTAGTTGTGCAATAGTATCGCGAATATTCTCTTGATATAGATAACCATTTAAATGCCTCAACCTACCAAGGTATTGTTTTTGTCAATATGCCTCCATTTATAAGCTTGCTTCACCCATCCTCTGGTATCAAATTTCAGCAAAAGAAGCACGGCTTAAAAATAATAAATAAACACTACTATGCTGGTTAGTGGGACTCAACAATGCGTTTTTAGTACTAAAGTGCACAGTCATGGGTTAGCAAATCTATAGATAATATCTGTGCGTTTATGGAAATTAAAATTCTATGTGCAGCCAACCAAATTACTACAATTGCAGGATGCCGTGATAATGGCACGGGTGCATATTTCAAAACAGTACTTCCGGAACATCGTGGAATCTATACCAAGAGAAATAAGTTGTTTCTAAAGTTAAAAGCGGGGCTAAATCAGTACTAAAAGATGATAACTAATGCAGTAGCTAGTTATTATATATTAGGTCGGTGCATAATTATCAGGCGTTTTTGTAAGTGAGTTATTTGTTAATAAAAATTGCTGTTTTGTTTACTTTTGTATGACGCTTGGCTGATATCTTAACTGTCCAGGTTTCAATTCTCGGTAGTGGACGCGCACTGCTGATGTAGTACCAAATATAAGGCGAGACGGGCGTCCAGTGCTTTCTGCATTCTGTTGAGGTTTCATCTAGACTATGATATATATATATGTATAAAGAGATAAATTTTTATTTATTAATCCGATTGATTTTATTAATTTCTATTTGAGTAGGCTTGCCGTTTATTGATTAAACAATATATTTATCTAGTTTCGTCTCTCGGCGTGAATATCCTAAAATCTTATTAGGGAAAATATGCGTTCTCCGGCATGATTCGAAACTGGATTTCCCCAGGGAAAACCGTCATTAGCTTTGAACCTCTTGACCATGGAATGCGTCGATTGTCAAGCAAAAATAAATATATATTCTGTTTAATAAATAAATGGACCGTTTACGCAAATATGTGTCTCCGCTAAAAATGACGTTTAAGTAATAAAATCTGTTGGATTACTAAATAAAACATCCATTCCTCATATGGAGCTCAGATAACACTTCAATATAATGTTAATATGGATCTGTCTTCATTGACATGATTAGATTTTAAATGTTTTTTCATCAAAAAATAATATCAAGTTACAGTGTAAAGTGACTACTTCCAACCATTCTTTGATGAGAAAATCTCATACAAGGCCATATTTATAGAATCTGTTCTTCGAGATTTAAAAAATACTATTTACGATTTAATTCTGAACATTTGTCTAACCGCTGTCAATTTTGAAAATGGGCGTGATTTTCTTTTTAAATGTTATGCCTGACAGTGTTGATAATTTAAAAGAATTCTTTGCTGAAATGATCATTCACTTTATCGTCAACTACTTTATCCTGCAAGTCACAAGACATTCTTAAGATATCGGCCAAATGGAGATCGATTCTTTCTTTTCCAGAAGAAGTACTGCAAAGAGAAAACAAACAATCGAAATTAGAAAGCGATCTGCCGATTCCTATACACTAGATCGACCTCCGAATATAAAGTCTCCTGCAGCTGTTATTGCCAAGCGAGACGTACGGCCACATCACGTTGAAACACAGGTTCCCATATGATCACCGAAATTAAACAACTTCGAGCCTGCTCTGTACCTAGAAGGATAGCCGCTTCGGGATAATAGGTGCTGTAATCTTGGATAAAGCTGAATTCTAATTCCACTTGTATTCGTTATATTTACTTACGTGCAAATACTCTTGGGAGAGGTATGAATCCACTTCTTCTCGCCCCAGATATGGATTAATTATTAAGACTTGCATCACTAAAAAATCATTATCATATTAAAACAACGTGTAAAAATATTTAGATTTCGGTATAAAATAACACATAGCTGATATGCCGCTAAATAAAAACAACGATTCCCATTTACAGTTTACCTCAGTCGTCGCCTCGCGAAAAAAAAATCATCGCTTCTCAGAATGTACGTAACTCTTTGAATTTCTCGTTCTTTTAATTCATTTTAATTCTATTTTATTTCTCTTTCTCCTTTCCTTTTCCTCCTCTCTCTCCCTCTCTCTTTCTCCCTCTCTCTGCAACGTGTGTGCATAAGTTTTACTTGCTATTATTTTTTAATTCATTTAATTTTATTCTTTTTCCCCTATTTGAAAACTTTTTTATTAACTCATAAGAAATTTCTTTGGCGCAGACATGCATCTATTGAAGATTTTTTTTTAAATGTGGTTCACGGATGAGGGGATGTCCATTTCCCCGAAAAGTGAATATTGGCACTTTAACTAAATTGAAACTTTATAACAGCTTCTGACTCCCTCTCCATACCCCACCTCCGATTCATAGGCTTCTTCTTTATAATCCTTTGTTTCTGAGTATTTAATTTGACAATTACATACCCACACCCTGTAACCATCTATACTAATCCATATAGGAGGGGGCGTAGATTGATACACGAGCATCCCCATGGAACCCCCACTACCCTCTCCTCCCAACGGGTCTTTTATAGCTCATGAGCGAGCTATGCATGCATATCCTGTGCTGAGGTATCTGTGATTCTCACCTTAGCTCTCCAGAATAATTTCTGTGGATAGCAAGCCATGAAATGGTTATTTTTTTCTGTTTCTTGGTTGCTTGGTTGTTGTTGTTTTGTTTTTTTGTTTTTTTGCTGCTGAATTTTTCTTTCCTTTTTTTAATAGAAGAAGATGGGTTTATCAATTAGTCAATACTCATCCCTCTTCTCTTGACCAGGATTAGAAGGAAGGGGTTCTCGGATCATTTCCTTTCCTTTGGCCTTAGTAGCTGTGCTGCCATGAATCTATTGTGATGTGGGTTGTCTGTGGCAATATCTCTTCATACTGAGTGTACCATATATATATATATATATATATATATATATATATATATATATATATACAAACACACACGCACGCACACACACACACATATATATACATATATATATATATATATATATATATATATATATATATATAAGCACACTGCGAGACTAACCTTAAATTGTCAATCCCTTTCTCTGATGTCTTGATCCCTGTCTAACTTTCTCTTCTAATCATTTCCCGATGACTAGGGAACTCACTCTTAAATTTCAAGACCATTCATATATGTGTCTTTATCTATCTCTCCTTAATTCAGTAAGCTATCTCTTCTTTCTCTACCGTTCCCTTGCTCTCAAGACTGTAGTATGCTCGATAGTATTTCCATTGATATAGACAAGCACTCTGCACCCGCTTTGCAAACGCATTCGTCATAACAGGTGGCTTAAATACTCTGTCACTGACCTCGCTGTTGTCCAAAACATTAACTTTTCAATCACTCAATTCCTCGCACAAGTGGTTGATTTTCCTATGCGTTTTCACAGTAACTTTGATGGTAACACCTGCCTTCCCGAGCTCTGTCTTTAAATCCATCCCTGACTCTTGTCACGCTACGCCGCTTTGCCATCTTGGCAACACTGATCACGCGGTAGTTATCTGTAAACATCTCCTTATTCCCCACTTTGGCCCGGAACTTCCTAACAACAGAATATATTTCTTTTATCAAATCGCTGGACTCGTTTTGTGATTTCATTCGCGACGTCCCTTGGAACGTAGTTTTTAATTATCCCTTTGAAAAATGCACGTCTGAGGTCTCCTCCTGGATAAAAGTCTGCGTCGATGCTTTCCTCCCAGCGAGGAAATACTAAGTTAAATCGAATTCATCTCCTTGGTTTTCACCTGTTTTCTCAGCTGCTATAGCCCACAAGAATCACTTCTTCCGTCTGTACGGGAGCGACATATCTGATTGCAACAGACATGTCTTTGTCTCTGTGCAAGAGTGTCCTCAATGAAGCAAAGTTGCTGTTTGCTGATTGGATGAAACAATATATTCCATCTCGCAAGTTTCTTTCTTGAGATTATTGGAGGCTCTGCAAGAGTGTGCTGAACTACATTAAATCCTCAATCCCTCGTCTATTCAATCAATTCGAAGTCCTGATATCCACATCAGATAAGGCTGGATGCATAGCTCGGAAATTCTCATCTAACGCAACACTCGATCCATCCGGAGGGCTCACATCTGATTTCCCCCTAGAACTGTGGTTCTACTGAGTGATATGTGCATACCCCCGTCGTTGCTATCGGGCGTCATTTCTAAATTAGGCTCTCATAAAACAGACGGTACTGACGAGATACCAGCCGTAGTCCTAATGAAGTGTGCCCCTCAGCTGGTTTCAGTTCTCTCCAAACTATACAAGCTTGCCTCACTGAGTCTTTAATTCCAGCCTGTTGGAAGTCCTCCTCTGTTGTCCCTGTTTTTAAGAACGCTGGAGACTAACTACCGCCCTGTGAGTCTCCTACCACTCTTCGGCAATTTCTTCGAGGTTTTAATCAATGCTGAAGCAATTAAGCATCTTACTTCCTATAATCTTTTCTCTGACAAACAATATGGATTCCGCTTTGCCCGGTCTACCGCTGATTTGCTTCGGGCCATCACTGAATATGTATAGCAAGTTCTAGTTAATAACGGTGAATTTCCAGCTGTTGCTCTAGATATATCGAAGGCCTCTGACAGGGTTTGACATGCTTACCTTCTACGCAAACCTTAGTTTTACTGTATTACGGAACAATTATTTGATTTAATCCAATCATTTCAATTCGGGAAATGAACGGGCTCTCTTTCAGTTCCTTTTATACGAACGCTATTTTTCCTTAAGATTCTATCCTGGGTCCTACAACGTATCTGATTTTCATCGGTGATCTTCCTGATGTCATCAGTTCTCAAGTAATAATCTATACACGACGACACTACCATTTACTCGTGTCTCAATAGTAAATCCGGCAATGTTGACTAAGTTAACATGGCCGTTGGTTTTGAAAAGGATCTCCAATCAGCGATTGATTGTGGTAGGAAATGGCTTGTAAATTTTAATGTCCCCAAAACGAAACTGCTCTAATTTAATCACCATATAGAAACTTCCCTGACTCCTATCAGTATGGTTGATGTTCGACTTCATGAAGGCGCCTCACTACGCGTTTTTGGTCTCACGTTTTACACTGACCTGATGTGGAACAACTACATTGAATCAATAGTTGCATCTACCGCAAGTAATGTTAGTTCTCTTTGTCGCGCCATATTTTCTTCGACTTAGTCCATCGTTTTCACCTACAAATCTACCATTCATCCATGCATTGAATACTGTTGCTATATATGGTCTGGTGCCCCTACTGTTCATCTAGAGATGCACGACAAAATTCACAGACGCATCTGCAATGTGTTCGGTTCTGACTTGGCACCTTAACTCCGTTCACTTTCTCACAGACGTGATGTGACTTCATTCTACTACTACTACTACTACTACTTCTGTCTTTACTAATAATTTTTATGGCAACGGCTCTAACGAGCGGTTTTCCCTGCTACCCCGACTGCATGAATTTAAGCGTGCTTCTAGTTTGGCATCTAGGTCCCAAAAATCTTTACTGTTGAAACAGTTAAATGTAACCGCCTATTCTTCTTCAACAGCTTCTTCTGTCGCACTTTCCACCTGAGGAACTCTCTTCCTCTTACTTGCTTCTCCGATAACTAAAACCTTCAAAAATTGAAATATAACCTTAATCGTCATCTTCTGATTCCTTAACCCCTGTTCTTCGTTTTCTCTTTTCCTGTATCCCCACCAATACCCATTCTTCTCTTATCTTCACTCTCTGTAATCCCTTGCGTACTAATGGCACTCCTGCTTTGCTTGGGGTGAAATGCTTAAAAACAATTACTCATCTATGCACTATCCAAACTAGACCCCGTTATATGTCGATTGGTGTATTCAGTCTGCTATCAAATTGATAAAATTTCCTGGGGGACATTCAACATAACATTTTATTTCAGTGTAAACTCTTTCAGGTTCATTTGTTATTATTTGGCTAATGTAAATATTCTAAGCATTTCCTATTTATATAACTTCATAGAATTATTCATTTATTTACACCACAATTTAGGGAATTTGTATTTCAGGCTTGAAAATGTTTTCTTTTATTCATAATATCCATAGCATCATTATTCAATCAGCAAAAAGATTCCTGGATTGCTAAGGTGTTACGTAATAATTGAGAAATATGGAAAAATGCAGGACCAGACTGCAGAGTTTTTAGGGAGAGTAATTTTACTGTTCCATTCCCTCATTCAATTTATGAACTTTCTCACGTTATCAATATGCATTAATTTACGTTTCAGCAATTCGTATATTAATGAATTTCTATAATAAAGAATGTGTTTTCAACAACACAGAGAAAAAGATTTTTTTTTATTTAGGTTGAGGTGTTTCTATCTCCACACGATTTTTTTTTGTTTCGATTCTCATATTTTAATCCATTTTCATTTTCGACAGACAAGCACGTATAGTGAGTTAACACATACACATGCACTTGTTTTAACATACATGCACATCTGGTCAAATGTATGGGAGTTCCGGATTCGTCTCAAAATCGTCCAATCGCCGCCCGTCTTTCCCTTACATCAGGGAAAGACGTAAAGTTGTTTGTCTCTTATCGCATCCAGGAAGTGGATAGACTCCAAAGACTCATCTGGCACTACCGGTCGGAACTTAGAAAGCCTAACTTTCATTGTTCTATAACAAAAGCATATTAAAAAAAGGTTTAGTATGTTTTATATTGTTTCTCAATCGAATAAATGCTATGCTTGGTATATGTTTCAAATATTCTTATTCTTTTCTCAAAGTTATCCATATTGTCCACTAACGTAAATCATTATTCTAGGGGGCAAATATATATTCTATTTCGAACAAGAATGAAAATAGCACCGCTGGACAATTATTATTTCTACAAATTCAAGTGAACCCATTTTTTAAGTTGCTGAAAATGTCATGAAGTGATATCCTACAATTGCTTGGTTTTGCTAACAAAAATAATTTAAGTATGATTCAAGCACATTTCCAAGATTTTCCCAATATTATTCAAAAAGTTAATGCTGAGAATTTTTTTTTGGGGGGTGGGTGAATAATAGAAGCATAAAATTAACGTATTGTTTTAATTTGCAAAAGTAGCTTGTAACTTCAAATAAATAAAACTCCGAGTTAACATGAATCTAAACTGGCGATTCAGTAATTCCATACACGGAGAGCGTAGAAATCCCGGGTTGAATTTGTCAAGATTTCTGTAAATTATCGACTGGTACTGGGCGATTATCTGCCATTTCCAACTCATATGATAAAACTGAAATTAGTTTACATGGTATTAGAATAGAGAGATCCGTTCTCCGTGAAACCACTGTAGCAAGATATATTGGGGAAATATTAAAATATTAATCGATGGAATAGCACTCAAGAATAATTGTATAAGGGGAGAGAGTTATGGAAGAAAAATTTATTTTTCCAATTATTTCCCCACTTTATGAGAATTATTATATCCGTGACATAATAACGCCGTATTTTACGGACACAACGTAATGTCTCAAAGGAAAAGAAATGAGAAATATCTTTTATTCTCAAAGATACTTTTATATCACTAAGACATGCACAAAGTTATATATACATATTTACATGACACTCACATTCGTAAAAAAATCTACTCGGCAAGTGTTGCTGGAGAAGCCATGATTAAGCCTCCAGATTCAAAGAGGCCCGATTAATCTATTACGTCCATGAACAGGAAATGGCGCGTCTTGGGTTTTTCTCAAATAGATGACTGCGAGCCGGAGTTTATTTCTATATTTGGGGAAGATATATTTCCAAAAGGAAATAACGCCATGTGCTCATAATCTGTTGAGGGAGGCAGACATAGCCCCAATTCGGGCCTCTCAACCCGAGCCAAACAAACGACTGGTGTGTTTTCGTCTTTTAAACCAGTGTCATCACTGCATGAAATAAAGTAACTAAGCGGCCATTGCTTGACCGACAACTAAAGAGAGATAATCGCCTTAATATCCCTACAACTGGATGTGAAACTTTGCGAAATGCATTAAAATAGACACCTGAATTAAGAAACAATCCCACCTGCTTCTCCACCTTTAAAATGTATACAACACCGGAATAAAAGATAACAATGCTTCCCACACATTCGATCTTAATTCAATATTTGAAAATTTTGCATGCAATTATACTTAGCTATTTTTTCTTTTTTTTTTTTCTTTATTGTTTGAAAAAATAGGTTAGCTGTTTTTTCTAGGCACAGCCCGTGAAACAAACGTGCACACTTCAAGGGAACTTACTCTGTTTAACAAATCATGAATTACCTCCCTTGACATCAATTTTTTTTTCATTTCACGTTGATTCTTTTCCATTTATTTATCATTTACACATGGATTCGGCCAATAATGTGTTTCTCAAGTCAATGCTGAAATTGTTTTTTTTTTATTTTTAATTGTTTCGAATAATAATTTTCTCGCTTACACATAAGCCTTAATAGTGTAACTGAAAGCAATGACTTGAATAATGAGTGAAATGACAAAAAATATTTAATTTCTCTACTTTTTTAATTAAATGCAGAAGATTTGGATGAATATAAATCATCGATTTTTTATAAAGAATTATATGAAAATACTCAAACTTTAACTCTAAATTCTAAAATACAAAACACAATAAAACTAAGACATTATTTAATTAAAAAAATATTTTAATTGGTTTATGAATAAATATATATTAAGGATGTTTTTGTCTGAATCCATTTCTTTTTATGAAAAATGATTTTTTTTTTTCAATTTTAAATGAAAAACTTGATAAATGTTTTAAATTAAGTTAGAAACTGAATAATTCTGGAAATGTTTTATTAAAAACGTCTATCTTTGCAGATCATAAATTAGAAAGTTTACTACAATCTGTTACAAGAATCTATTTTTAAAATAATTTTTTATTATGCCAAAAAATATATTAAAATCGTCTCCGACAAAACTATGGAAGCACATTTCTGAAAAAATATCACGTGTGAGTGACCATTACCGTCGCGTTTTTAAAATTTTTGTTCAACATATAAAATCTCATTTCATAAATGCGTTACCTCTTTCATTATGAAATGTAATGGTATTTTATTTAATTTTATATTGTCTTAGGAAAAAATTTCATAAATGAGACATTATAAAACTTAATTTAAAAAAATATCATAACATTTTCTAATAGGTGTATGTAAAAATTATGTTACTCTTTTTTGTCTGTTATGAAATTTGAATTCTAAACGTATTTTTCCGTTGTTTAAATGTTATATTTATTCCAGAATTCACTCTCAAACGTAAGGTAAAAAAAAAATTGAAAGTGTTTTTTTTTTTATTATTTTATTTAACCCTATTAACCAGGTTCATTTAAAATTAGCATAAATTCTGTCACTTCTGTCCTACCATCCGATAAATTCCCCTGACGTAAGTAGTCCATAGATTGATGTACGTCAATTCACAACTCCCAAAATCAATCACCACGGTTGGACATGTTTCTCTTATTTTTTTTTTTTTTTTCTGCTAAAAAAGTAAGTTATGTTTCTTTCAAATTACATTAAGTATACTTTAAATTTTCTAATTTTCCTAAAATACCTTTGAAAAATTATAATTGAATTTTACAAGATTTTAAACGGGGATTTTCAATTTTTATTTAGAAACTCTCAATACTGGCTGACATAATTGACATTTTACATCAATTTTGGGGACTCCAAAAAACAAATCCGACAATTTATTTATTAAAGACATTTTTTTTTAAAATGTTTAACGTTTTTTTTTATAGATACAAGTATTTAAGTAAATGCTCTGTTTATAATAAACAGTATTAAATTTTCCGGCCTGAATGTCCGAGGAAAAAAAAAAATGTCTTGAATAAATAAATTGTCGGACTTTGTCTATTTCTTAATGTATGACGTCATTTGTTTACATTTGATACGCCATGAGCAGTTATGAATGTACGAAATTCAAGGAAGATTGAAGTTTATAAGCAGTAAATTCGACCTTGCCAACCGAACGATCCTTTGTGGCCGAATCGGTTTAGGCACGACCGGCTAAATGGCGGTTCCGTATAGGATGCAGGTTCGAATCCTGTCAAAGGACGAATATTTTCTATGAAAATTTCTCGGGAATTCAGGCCGGTAAATGTTATTTAATGCTGTTTATTATAAACAGAGCATTTACTTAAATACTTGTATCTATAAAAAGAACGTTAAACATAAAAAAAAAATGTCTTGAATAAATAAATTGTCGGACTTTCTTAATATATGATAGATCATGTATCAAATGCAAGGGAAGTAATTCGCAACTAAATTTTCTCCTATCGAATATTTCTATGATAAACTTCCGTTCATTTGTATTTTCCAAATATAGATATAATTTTTCCTGAAATTTATATGTATTTTTCTGAATCTAATACAAATAATTAGCGGTCTAATAGCAATTCCTTTATGAATGGCACATCTGCCTTAACCTTATGTTATGTATTATGTTATTAAGTCAGCCTCGACATAAAGGTGTGATTAGTAGATTCGTCTTCCAGAAAATGATTTTTCGAGTTTGACATTTAGATAACATGTGGCCTTGTTTTAAATTATTCCCAACTTAAAAAATAATTATCTCACTATAGTCCAACAAACTTCCTTTTCTGATTTTTCATGAATTTGTCGATCTCTGACGAGGTTTCCGAAAAGTATTTTTCATGCACTTTGCAATTTCTGTGGCACACATTCCATCGTCCGTTTAACTCTGCATAGAAAATTGAATTTCCTGGCTTAATTTCGATGTCTTCATTGTATTAACTCACATCTTGCGCTCTTCCGTCATTATGCATTCCGTTTTCTTATAATTAACGGCCAGTTCCTCTTCTGAATGTGTCACCAACACTGGTGACATCTGCTTAAGGAACGCTGTAAAGGTTAAGTCTGCTGACGTCACTACATCCTGGTCGGCCATCTTTCATTTGTAACCTTCTTCCTTCTTGTCTATGTGCATCCAAACATTCCACCCGCAGCATAGACAGTCAGTTATTCAGATACCCATATTGACTAAATTCACTGAATTTTATCGAATGAGTAATCTATGAAAAATGTATTTTTCCGTAATTATCGTATTCTGTCTTTTTTTTAAAATCATTTCACCAAAGCAAGCAAATAAAGCCACTAAGAAGAAAAGAACGACTGAATGTTAGAGAGTATACAAGAGAACAAATATTAATAAGGAGAGTGAACGATAAATGAGTAAAAATTAAGAAAACAGATTATAACGATTGACATTGATTTAAATTTTTGAAGATGACTGGTAAGCAAGAAGCCGGAAGAGAATTCCACATGCGGGAAGTACGGGAGAAGAAACTGTTCGAATAGAACTTACGGTTGAATGTAGCCATTTTATTATTTAAACCTCAACTATGACAATTTTCTGATCAGGTTTGAAATTAAGGATTTTCTTAATTTCATATAATATCAGCATCCGTATCAACTTTGTTGTTTCTGAAGCCCAAAGATGAAATCCACTCATTAATCCCTATATGAAAACACATAGAAATTAGCAACTAATAAGTAGTCCACGACTGTAAATAAAATTCGAAACGAAATGGACAATGGACATATCTTGAAGGAATATTAAATTTACACACATATACACGCGCGCGCGCGTGCGTGCGTGCTTGTTTTGAAGAATTTGTTAATTTTGGTCACATTCTTGTACTGGTTAAAGGTCCTCTTTCATTTTTCTAAATAGACACTAGGAGATTCCTGAGTCTCAGTATTCCTCCTTTGTCATTTTGACAGTTTTATTGATTGAGAATGGGATGTGTGTATTAAGTTTTTGGAGAGTTTGTGTGATGTTTGTATGTATGTATATTTATGCGAGGGTGTGCATATGTGTGAAACCTCGATATCTCTTCAAGCATGTCCATTTAGTGTGGGTGAGAAATGTGAATGAGGCTTGATTTATGGAATTATATATTAATTCTGTGTTGCATAATTTATGGTAAAGTCAGTTTGGAAAAATCCATTTGTCATTATATTCCTCTAGTATTTTTTTAAGGTTATCTTTTCTGTCTATTTCTATTGTTGGAAATGTTGTTCTACACGTAATAATCTTTCATGGGGAGCTGACTTGATCCAATTCCAATAATTATTAATTCTATAGTGAAAGAGCCATTCAGATTATCCCACATATTGTTTCTGGCATAGTGTGCATTCTAATAAGTAAATTATTTTATGACTTCTACAGTTGTGGTAGATTTCAAAATTTACCACAACTGTAGAAGTCATAACATTTACTGACTGAGCTAGTGAAAGAATTGGTATGTCTAATGTGGTTACAACATTGGCGCCTTTTGTTTTTTCATCGCTGGGAAAATACTGTTGATTTTATTTTTGGTCTATTACGGATTACCTTATCATCTGAAATTTGGTTCCTACCTATAATTACCTTAAGGTTCTTAGATCTATCGCATGCTAGAAGGCTAGGCTCATCAAACACAATTTTTTGGCCTGGTTTGAGAAATGTAGTATTTCCCAGCGACTTTTCATTACCTGAGATAATGGAGGAAGAGTGAAGTTGAAAGTGGTTATTAGAGCAGATAAAACAGATAACTGAATTTTTTTAATGCTCGACAAACGTACATATAAATTTTAGATTAAAAAAAAAATTATTTTCATTTTTCATTCAAAATACTCTCTTTTAGGAATACGTTTTCACAACATCGCCCACGTGACGCCGACATGATCATATTGAAACGGAACCCTGATCTTGAAAAATTTCAGTTATCTGTTTTGATTAGTCTTACTCTTATGTCCATCGTCTTTTCATGTTAAATAGAGTATAGTCTAATGTTAATTATGTTTTATGAATATGTCCTGAAGATGGTCTACTACACCGAAACGTCCGACGTTGACATTATATTAACATTAAAACAGCATAATTGCATATTAGGATTTTTGTTTGTTTTTCCGTATAGAAAAAGAAAAAGAGGACGAATATTCTCGGATATTCATGCCGGTAAAAAGTTCTTGATATATATATATATATATATATATATATATATATATATATATATATATATATATATATGTATGTATGTATGTATTGTTCTCTGATTATATATATATATATATATATATATATATATATATATATATATAATTTTAAAGTGTGCTATATTCATAGGATAAAGTGCTTAATATCAGAGATAGAGCGTATATAAATATAAAAGTGAACATTGAAGTCAATACCGTCTGACGATTGCGTCTAGCATGAAACAGCCTGTTGCCTCTGTGTGTTGACTTCAAGTTTCATGCTAAATGTGTTCATCAGGTGGACTGATGATAGAGTTTCGCATGAAACAGTCTGTCGCCTCTGAGTGTTGACTTCAATGTTCACTTTATATATATATATATATATATATATATATATATATATATATATATAGATAGATAGATAGATAGATATTGAAACAAGGAATATTAAAATAAAAACACGTTTTCTATTTGTTCATTTTTGAAAACGCCTTTCATATAAGACACAGGTATTCTAAATTCGCATAATCCAGGAAGATATCTTATATTCTATATTTGGACGATCACACATACATAGACGTAGTTGATTTTAAATTCTCACTATTCAGCACCGAGAACAATTCAACGATCATTTTGCTAGTAACTATTCTTACATATTTTAGGGGAAAGAGTTAATAAAATAGAGACGAGTCTCAAAAAGTCAAAGGAAAACAAAACATAAAAGCATTGTTTAAACAAACGGATAAATACATGAAAAAAATATCACAAATCAACTGGAAGAAGAAACTCATAATACTAAAGAGTTTAACATTTTTTTGAAGAAATACGTTGACATTGAATGATTGATCAGTGAATCGAAACTGAGGATCTAAAATACAGAACATGTTAAGTTTCTATCAATCGTCATTTATCGTGAAAATAAAATAATTGTCGATTTTAATGAAATTTTCAGGCCTTATTCACAAATGAATGAAATTATTTTAGAAATATTTTGTCTTACATGTGTTTCAGCCCTTTACTTAATTTTAGCAAAAATTGAGGAATTCAACGTGATAATTTTTATTGACCTCTTTAGTTAAAAGCAGAATTATTTGAATAATTTAAATCACCGAATTGTTTTTGCAATGACTGTTCTGAATCGAAAAATAAAAAAACGCAATAAAACTAAGACATCATTTAATTAGAGAAGCTTTTATGAATAATATACATTAAAGAAAATATTGTTTGTAAAATTTACGACACAAAATGAATTTTTAAATGATTTTTTATTTTTTTTACAATTTTAAATTGAATAATTTATAAAGATTTTATTTTTTTTTAATTCATTTTGAATGTGTTTATTCTTATTAAGTAAAAAAAAACATATCTAATAATCTTATATTGTAAAGCTTATGATCTGATGACCGTCAATATTTTTAAAAGAATTTCGATTCGTTTTTGTATGTGTGTTTACGTGCAGAATTTCAGTAGTATGAATCTACAAACCAATAAATCTATTATTTAATTGTCACGTGATTGATGGGTTTTCCCCCTTATAAATTTTATCGTCTGCTCTACTATATTAAACTATTAATACGTTTGGCTGTCAATCGGGTGTCAATAAATCGATTAACACGTCAGAAAAACACACTCTGTAGTCAAGAAATGTTTGTATACATTTTATGATATAAGTAATATGTGTTTCAAATCAGATTAATTTAATGTTAAATTTGGTAATTTTCCTCAAATAACTTTTCAGAAATATATATTTTATTTTTGCAAGAATTTTAAAACCGTGAATTAACTATTTTTTACAAATGTGTCAAAAATGCCCGTTTTCATCTATTTTACTGAACAGAAATCGACTTCAATCAATGTAATTTCCGTTTAAATCCTTTAGTTTTCAATTAAAGCTAAAATGAAAGCATCAAGAAAGTTGTTTTCATTTTTTAAAATTAATTTTTAAAATTATGTATACCGAATTAGTTGAGGTACCGATATATATATATATATATATATATATATATATATATATATATATATATGTATGTATGTATGTATGTATGCATATATGAATGGATGTGTGCGTGTGTGCGTGAGTATGAATGTAGGCATGTTCCACTGAAAGAAAGAAAAGCAAGGAAATTGTAAATGTTTACATATGGTTAAAAGGTTTGCCAGAATATACGTAAATATATATATAATGTGTGTGTGTGTTTGTGCATGAATGTGCATGCATATATGTTTTTATCTGTATGTATATGTGTACATGTACATATATGTGTATATATATGTATACATGAGTGTTTGTATATGTGTATGCATTGTATATATGTGTTTGCTTATGTGCTTGAATGGATGTGTACATTTGAATGTTTTTTGTTATGTATATCCCACACATATATACGATGTATTTTATACTTATGAAAATGAGTTAGATATAATGAAGTTAAGTTGTTTGTATAAATTTAAACCATTTTGTAATGAGGCAAATATTTAAAAACTTAACTGTCGAAACAAATTTATTAACGAATTCTTCGATGATGTGATATTTTTTCCTGATATATATATATATATATATATATATATATATATATATATATATATATATATATATATATATATATATATATTATTTCACAAGTTATTATAGTGGTTACTTATATTGGAATAGCCGCCCAATTTATTTTTATTTAAAGCAATGCGTATTATGTCTATTAGCATATTTGAGAAATTTTAATAAATAAAATGCGCTCTCCGGCAGGAATCGAACCTGCAATTTCCCTTTGTAAAAGAAACTATCGCTCGGCTACGAAGAGCACCACTTTCAAGGGTAAATAGATTCACAGCACATCCTCTTTCCCAAGATTATTTTTTCTCAAAAGGCCATATCTGCTCAGTTTTATATCCGAAACGTAAACAAAGCAATTTCTAGAGTAAAATTGAAGAAATGAAAAATTTCTAAAGAAATATTGATATTGATATTGATATTATTATTATTATTATTATTCACGACGACGATACACTCAAGAAGGTTTAGTTTACACATGGAGGATTCAACTCTACTGCACGACATTTAAAAAAACATTCTTGTCCACATTCGCGTTTTAAAGAAATATTAATCGATAATACAATGAAACCAACACTAAATAAAATTAATTTATGAGTATAGGAAAAATATTTTAAAATGTCGATAAAAATAAATGTTTTAAGATGCTTGAATTGTAAAAAAAAAAATTTTATTTTTTCGAAAAAAATTATGGTTGAGTATTTTTAAAGCATTAATAAGTTGCGATGCGTAAATTGTAGCCATTTTATATTTTTAATTTTGCAAATGCACGTTGTTTGTTTTTGATTTTGTCGACTTCAGAGTATAGTAGGGACAGTTGACAGTCTGTAAGAAAAAAAAAGGGACAATGGCGTAATTTCCTAAGCCAAAAAATTGCTGCACTGATTGGCATTCACACCAGAAGTTGCAATACGAACTCTGAAAGAGTTTTGGAGTTTCAATCTGAGGACAGTGTAGAGGATCCGTAAAGAGTACGGGTGATCGTTCTGATCAGAAACAAATTTCCGAATTTGTTAGAGATGGCCACAGACACCATACGGAGAACTACATCAAGTGACTTGAGGAGCTAGTGCTGACCTGGGTCAAGAGGGTGGCTTCTGGAAGACCCTATGTCTGGTAACAAGACTGCGTTATGCCACACAAACAGGAAAACCTAGTCATGGCTGTCAACCAATTTCTGCGACCACGTCATCCATTACATCTGGCCACCAAAATCGTAATATCGTAGCCTCTTTGATTATAATGTGTGGGGCGCAGTTGAGCGAGAGACCAAAATATCTCCTTTTAACACGAATGTTGAACTGGAGGCAAGGATTATGGCAACATTCAACAACTTAATCAAGGGAACCGTCCAGATGAGTTTCAAGGTATTCCGAAGTCATCTGGAGGCCGTGGTTGAAGCCAATGGCAATTGCATGGAATAAATTTACACCTTAGTCATTTTCATTTTGGCGTAAATCAGACGACCGACAATTCATCCATCACACCCTATATATATATGTGTGTGTGTGTGTATGTGTGTGTGTGTGTATGTGTGTGTGTGTGTTTGTGTGTCTGTGTGTGTGTGTGTGTGTGTGTGTGTAAGTTAAACATGAATTGAAATAAAAATGTCACTTGTGGAATGTGCTGTATCACCGCATGGTGGTTGAAACGTAAGTAACGCCAATGAAAACATGAACAACTGTCAATTCTATTTGATAGTAAATTCTAGATGTCATAATGCATGAATTTCCGTTCTATCTTGATGCATATTACCTTTCACGACTTAATCAAGTACATGTCATTTATTTTGCAACTGAAGAGCTTTAATTACACGGTCCTTAATATTTTTTTCTCAAGCTTCATTATTTGCTTGAGATGACTGACGCACTATTCAGCACATCTGATGCAATTTAGTACTTTATTCTAATTAATACTCTTATTGCTATTATTAATTCTTTTCTATGCCGTTCCCGTTTCGAATATCCATCTTTTAGCGTCGCCATTGTTCTGCTGATGTTGAGAAGTTATTTTTTTTATTTCTCTTTTCATGCAGAATATTCCATTTGTTGAAAGATACTGGCGAGAACGCAAGCAAAAGTATAGCATCTCACTATATGTTCCAACAGAGAAGTTCGAAAAGGATTAGGCCATGCAGACCAATATAAAAATGGATGCTGATAGTAAATCCTGCTTTCGATGTTACCTGCAAATATATAATTGCGTAAAATAAATAATAATAATGAATTCAATATACATATATATATATATATATATATATATATATATATGTGTGTGTGTGTGTGTAATGTTATAAAACACAATTTGCCATTATATAATGTTGCTCACACAGCTTGATATCCCGTATTTCGTAATGAAATATTCTGTTGTTTTGCTAATGGCAGACAATACTCGACGCTAATAAGCGAACATGTCCAGTGTTAACATAACAAAGGAGTATCTTATTAAAATTGCTTTTTATTTGCTTTTTTTCATGTTAGCCAGCTTTATATATTTATTTTTATTATGAAGAAAACGAAAGACAGGATAAAAAGAAAGAGGTTGGCGCAAGTTGTATTAAACAAATCAGAGGCGAAATACAACAACAACAACAATAATAATAATAATAATAGATCTTGATGTTGTCACAGTGATTAAAGAACTCGAACAAGAAGAACGATATAAATATGTAAGTATCAGCGAAGTAGATGAAATACAGTTTGCACTAATGAAGAAGAAATTAAGAAAAGAATACTACAGGTGTGTGTGTGTCTGGTGTTAAATTCTTTCTTTTTAGGTGCCTTATCCTTTCAGGTAATCATGGCTTTCCACCTCCCTCTATCACTTACAGCTCTCAACAAGTTCCTTCCCTCTTCTTCCTCCTTCCAGACAACGTTCTGTCATACACTTGCTTAAGTACGACAGGTATATGACGCGTTGTTTTCCCTTGTCTATCGTTTCCTTTATTCGACCCGTGAGTATCAGATTCTCCAGGCCCTCCTTCCTCATTATGTGTCCCAGAAACTTCAGCTGCCTCTTCCTGTATTAAGCATAAGATTTTTATGGGACTTTACAATACACACCAACAGAAAAATCAAAACTAATCATCCTGACATCGTGATTAGAGACAGAATGTGGCTTCTTATTGACATGGCAGTCCCTGCAGACTTCAAAGCATTTTTGAAGATCTTCAAACCACTGACAAAATACAAGGACCTTGAAATCCAAATCTCAAAAATATGGTGCATGAGGATATTAACAATTTCATTTCTAGTTGGAGTCCTCTGATGGAAAAGGCTGCAATAAACACATTGAAAGAATCCTAGGTAGTCCATGCCTTAAAAAAATACAAAATATTGTACTTACAAGTACAGCCCACACATTACGAAGGGCTTTAGCTATGTAAAACTATGTATATGTGCAACTTTTTCTTTCAAAACTGCTTAGTGGATAATTCCATAGTGCCATTTCTGATCTTAGGTTTCTATTCGGGACCCGGAAAAAATCAGTATACACCCGAAACGAAAGGAAATTAAAATAATAATAATAATTATAATGGTTAACAATTTAAAAACGCCTAGGAAAAACACTGATAAGGCTCAACAAGTAAGGCTGCTCATATAGATAAACGCAAAACCCATCAACAGCTAAAACAGAGAAGGAGACAATTATAATGACGGCACATGATCAAACCTTATTCTCTAGGAAGTACCAGCCAAGCATGAAAAATTGTGCAGCCACAATTTATAGGTTATGCGAACGTTTGTCCACTTAGTGTGCAGTCACCCAATCTTGACACCGATGGAATACAATGATAGACGTTATGAGATTGGAAACTATATTTACTGTGGGATATGTGAGCATTACAGTGCACCACTGGATGAAAAAGTTACGATACGACTCGATGTAGGGAATGAAAGCAATTTTGTTTTTTATAATGACAAAAGTATTAGTTTTATGAAATATTATATATTGTCATTCAAGGGAAAAATCGGATATAAGTTTCAAGAAAATATGAAGACATATTTAGAAAACTATGACATGGATTGTGATGGTGAACGTCGTGCCGATATTCAGTGGAGTACACAGTGAGTTGGCAAAGGTTAGAAGCTTTGAAAATCAAAGACCAATATAAAACAATGTATGCCATGGAACTTTGAGAGAGTAAGAATAAAGAGTAGGGATAGAATTAGGGATATTTCTTTCTTCAAGACCAGAAATAATAACCTGAAGCAGTTTGTTTGAGAATAAAAAAAATAAATAAAAGAATAGGTAATAATCTTAATTTAAAATACGCCTATTTTGTCTGCAATATTTGTGATTTTTGTTGTTGTTGTTGTTGTTGTGCTATCTTTCATGCACTGGCGAAATTTTATTTTAATGGTAACTGCGAGATGTTAGCAGCTGTTAACGACACCGGGAGGTAAAATGAGATATTCCAAAACGATTGCATTATTCATTAGAAAAGTATTTTTAAGAGGAGATCATTTTTGTGGCACATATAAATAAACGAAATAGTAGATAAGAAATGTAGAGAATTTCTGGCACGTTAAGAATTCACTTAGAAAATGGACGAAACTTACATCAGGTTTGCTTCTTGTTGACTCAGACGTCTGCGACTGGAAAAGGAAATTTAGAAGATGTAGAAAATAATAGTAACAATAATAAAGATTGAAAAATATCCTGAAAATAGTTGTGTACAAATTTTGGTTGCTGGTGACAAAATCAGAGTAAATGTATAAAGAGAGACGTAATTGCGCTCAAAGATCAATGTATTAAGAACTTTGTGAAAGAAAATTCGATCGAGTCGATATATATATATATATATATATATATATATATATATATATATATATATATATATATATATAAGTGCGTGTTTACGACAGCAGAAAATACAAAAGCACTCAGGTAGAGGAATCCGACCGTGTTATCGTAACCAGGTTATTTCAATGTTTATAGAAAGTGATGTTTTGTTTTTGTATTTTGTGTTTGTGAGTAAAAGTGGACACTCAAAACAACACCCAAAGGCGACAGTCCATTTTATGCTTAAACGCATTCGTAAGTTTGATTATTGCATTTAAGCATGAAACAAACTTCAATGGCCACATTTATATTTCCATATGCTCTATACCTGATATTGAGCAAAAGAAAAAAAAAGAAAGAAAAAACATTTAGAGAGGAATGAAGTAAATATGAAAAAGAAAGAGAAAAACAGGGACGAAGCGTAAAAGGATGGAAGAAAGGAAAGAAGGAAGGAAACATGAAGATAAAGAGAAAGAACGAATTAAACACACGAACGAACATGGAAAGCAAAGAAGTAAAACAGTGAAGAAAGTAATAAAAAGGAAAGAGGTACAAATGAAATGGAATGAAATAAAGGAAAAGAAAACAGAAAATAGAGAGAGAAAGAAATGTAAAAAATAAGAAAAGAAAGAAAATGAAAAAATATAAAACTTTAAAAGAAGAAAATAAATCTAAAAACAAACACATAATGTTCTTTTCCTTTGAGCCCCGTGTGTAACTTAAAATTCGTCAGAATGGTAAACTCGTCTTGATTTTCGAACTGTGGTGGACGGACGATAGGAAGTATAGTTATACAGGTCAAATAATAAATACATTAATTGCTTTCAAAATGCAATCAGATAATTCAAAGTTATCTACTTACAGTTTCGTATTGTAATATTCTGTGAAAATTTGATGTCGGTTGTTGACGTACGGCTGTCTGTAAAAGAAAAAGTAATTCCTTTGAAAAGTATAGATCTTAAATCAGTTTATCTTCTTGTAAAGAATATAGCGCTTCCAATAGAGATCGAACTATTTTAATTACTGTAATATGTTATTTGCTAAGCTTTGTTTACGTCCGCAAAAATCTACAAGTTTTACCTCTTGATAATGGAAATCAGTTTACAAGCATAAGGATCTAGAATATAATCTTTTAAACAATCACTCGGAGTTTTGCACTTCTAAGAATATAATAGTTAAGCTTTGTTTAGGATAACACTAAAAGCATCGATCAGCCACTAAGGATCAAATTCATTACATAGTATTAATGGTTTACTGCAATGATTAGGGTGCTACTATCAGCCTATTGAACATTGGACAATAGTGTGAAGCTGTCTGGGTGATAGATACTTTTCAACAAGCAATAATTGTTGATGAAAAAGAGAGGAACAGATATTTCGTGAGACATGTGTTGCTTTGTTGTAATTCACCTTTTGGTAAAGCGCCACTGTAAAATGGCTGGCATATATTGAAGATAAAAGAACGGAACAAACGGTAAATGACGAGAAAGGGAAACGAAAAGCAAAATCGAATTTTGCATCAAATCAATGGTTAACTATTCATAATCGCAAGAAAACTGTCCCTCAACAATGTCAGACGTTAAAGCATCCAGTCGGGGATTTGGGTGGGGAATATTTGTGTTATTTTCAGTTGGAAAAAAAACATAGAAATATGATCTTTCAAATAATACTATGAATCTTACTCCTGACTAGATTCTTTTACTCCTGATATTGTTGAGGGACATTTTTTCTGAATACGACCAGTTGACCATACACTATAGTAAGTAGAGCGTTGCAATCGAAATGTGATTTGATGCAAAATTCGATATTGCTTTTCTTTTCACATCCTTGTCATTTGCCGGTAGTTCCTTTCTTTCAATTTCTATGGGTTCTACTCATTTTAGAGCGATGCCAATATATTTCAAGAATTTCCATATTCTAGAAAAATAATGAATCTAGAGCACTTAACGTAGGAACAATACAGTCCTCCATTTATTGGAGCCAAAACAATCATTCCTTGGCTAAATGCAGTTAATAATCTCTTCGCACACTATGGCGGTCACGGCTAAATAAGCTCTTTACATATTAAACTACATATACATCATCAGGCTGAAACCATTTCTATAAAAAGATTCATGAATTACTAAATTTTATCATTTTTAAAATATCTTTGTTTGAATATCACTTCAGATTGTTATAACAAACAGCGGGTATTTTAAGACATTGATACAGATGAGACTCTCTCATCCTAGCCTCTGGTCTTAAATGGATGCTGCATTAAATGATTCAACTAATAAAGAATCATGTGGAGACTGGTGTCGTTGTCTATGGAAACGGTGCTGTTATTTTCTTCAGATTCTACAGGGTAAACTTTCTGCAACGATAGACTGGCCCACTGACAAAAAATAGGTAAATATTTTTAGGAATTATTAGCATTCTTTTAGACACGACACTTGTCAGAATGAAAAGATAGTGATTTGTTATCGATATGAAATAGATGTCCTGTTAATAATATCGACACATTGTAAAAGCGATCACTGGTTTTTACAGATTTATTCGCTTGAGATATTTCGCGAACGAAATCTGGCATTTTTTTGAGGTGGGGTTAAAAAAAGATTACTCTAAACGAACAAACGAACATATACGTTTATAAGTAAATAATAAAAATGTATAGAAATTGTAAAAAAATCATGTATCCGTTTATTCTTAATTTAAATAATTCTTAACTACACCTCATATTTGTTAATTGTTAACTATGACTCATCTTTATTAATTACTTGCAGCCATACCCAACTGGTCGATCAGAAAAAGCGTTCAACTAGAATGGAGCAAAAAGATCCTGTTTAGATGTAACAGAGTCTATCTTCTTCAATTACTTTAAAGTAATTTCATTAGAAAAAATATTTTGAATTAATGCAGTTAATGATATAATAGAAGTGGTCTGTATTCAAGCAAAAATATCCGAGGACATGAAGCGGTAAAACAGGAAACATGAAAACCCACTTCAAACCAAAATTATTTTGGAGTTTTTGAAATTCAATTTGTCAGTGTGCACCCAGGGATGTAAAAGAGGATACATTTATAAAGCAATTGTTAAGTTTGATGACAATTGGTTGAAAGATCAACAAAAATAAGAGAGAAACCAGTAAAAATCGTATTCACGCGGGTTTTCACAAAATGGGTGAACTCATTTATCAAGTTAAATGACTGTTATACAATCAAATTATTGTTGACTACAATTGAATGAAGTTTGTATTAGATTGCTTGAAAATTGAGGGAGTTTTCAGTTTAAAATTTGTGTTGAAATCGATTTTTCGTTTTTCGCGGTTTTTCGCTAAACGTAGTGGTGTGTGAATAAAAATGAGGTATCTTCGGGCTCGTCATGACGTAAGTAACCTACATACCGAGTTTGAACGAAATCGGAGGAAAAGTTTGACTTTACCGAATTTTTATCAGCATTATCGATTATTGATTTTCAAGAGTATCGATTTTTTACGCTACGACGCTATCTCTTACATTGTACAATGTATTTGCCAAGTTTGTTCAAAATCGTTGAATGGATCTCGAGTGAAAAGTATGACACGCAGCCACACAGTCATCATCTGTTTCATATATATAAACGGCATCTCATGTTTATTAAGTATTAACTGTGCTTTTTTTTTTTTTTTTTTTTTTTTAAGCTTAGCGCCCCGAGCAAGGCATGAAGCCACTAGGATGCAGGGGGTTTGCAAAAGATTTGTAGCAAGAGTCTCTGGATCTTGTCAAGAACTCTGAGGTAAACAGAATGTCCCCAGACCATATATGGCAGCAATACTCCATGCAAGGGCGAATGGTCGTTTTGTATATTTGAAGTATCGATTCAGAGGAGAAAAATTTACTGGCGCGGCACAGAGAGCCAACTTTCCTCGCGGTGGACGATGCAATTGACTCAATGTATTTGTTCCATCTCGGGTCAGCAGTCAACATGAGACCGAGCAGACGCAGGGAGTGTCTCTCAAGAAGTTGACTTTCAGATATTCTAATGGGGGGCAGGTAAGGATCTCTATGGTGGTTGATGGAGAGTAGTTTAGTTTTTGAGGCGTTAAATTTGACCATCCAATTGTTGCCCCAGTTAACAATCGATTGGAGGTCCATTTCAAGACGCGCGGCCAGGTTAGTTTTGACCGCGACACTAGATTTGTTTTTGAGGCAGGAGTAAATTGTCCGCGTAGATGCCAACTTGGGAACCTATGGCGTCAGGAAGGTCGTTGATGAAAATAAGGAAAAGTGTGGGGCCAAGGATGGAGCCTTGTGGAACACCTGCGTTCGTGGGATAGAAACTGGAGTAGAAACCGTTGAGAACGACCTTCAATTCTCGGTTTGACAGGAATGATTGTATTAAATCAAACAGTCGACCAGTAATACTGTAACCCTGGAGCTTACGAAGAAGGCCGACATGCCAAACCCTATCAAACGCTTTGGAGATGTCTAGGGCCACGTCACGAGCCTCGCCGTTATTTTGAAGTGCTTGGTAGACGGATTTAGTGATGGCCGTAAGCACGTCAGCTGTAGAACGGACGTAGCGGAAACCGTATTGCTTGTCTGAGAGAAGGTCGTTCTCAATGGATTCTCCTCCAGTTCCTATCCGACGAACACAGGTGTTCCTCAAGGCTCGATCCTAGGCCCCACTCTATTCCTTATCTACATAAATGAACTTCCTGACGCAATAACTTCCCAAGTTGGCATCTACGCGGATGACACCACCATTTATTCCTGCCTCAAAAACAAATCTAGTCTCGCTGACAAAACTCGCCAGGCCGTGCGTCTCGAAAAGGACCTCCAATCGATTGTGAACTGGGGCATGAATTGGCTGGTCAACTTCAACGCTTCCAAGACAAAACTGCTCTCTATTAATCACCACAAAAATCCTTCCCTTCCCTCCATTAGAATGTCTGACGCTCAACATCTCGAGAGCAACTCTCTGCGGCTTCTCGGTCTCACGTTGACTGCTGACCTGATATGGAATAAATACATTGAATCAAATGCCTCGTCCACTGCAAGGAAAGTTGGCTCCCTGAGCCGCGCCAGGAAGTTTTTCTCCCCGGAGCCGATCCTCCAGATCTGCAAATCAACAATTCGCCCTTGCATGGAGTATTGCTGCCATATATGGTCTGGTGCCCCTTCTGTTTGCCTCGGGGTTCTTGATAGGCTCCAGAGGCGGATATGCAATGTCGTTGGCCCTGCCCTGGCGTCTCGTCTACAGTCACTTTCTCACAGACGCGCCGTCGCCTCCCTCTGTCTGTTCTACAAATACTTCATGTAAATTGATCCGAGGAGCTGCATTCGCTGGTTCCCAGACGTCATGAGTTCCAGCGCCTTACGAGGCTGGCATCCCGCTCTCACCCCTTCACTGCCGAAACTCCTAAATGTAGCCGTCTCTACTACTCTAATAGCTTCATGTCTTGCACCTTCGCCTGTGGAACTCCCTTCCCTTTTCCTGTTTCTCTGTGAGCTATAATCTCCAGCTATTCAAGTGTAATGTCAATCGACATCTCTAGTTGCCTTGATCTATCCACTACCCTCATCCTTTCTTCTATCACTCCTATCTGATCTTGCTCTAAATTTTCTGTAACCCCTTGCGTCCTAGTGGCTTCCCGACTTGCTTGGGATGAATTGCTTAAAAAAAAACAAAAAAAAAAAAAAACAACAAAAAAAAAACAAGATGAATACATTTTAATAAAAAAATTGTGTCTTTCATGCCGTCAAATGCGGTAGTTAAGTAATGCCGATTCTACTTACTATCTTGTAGCAGTCGAAATAGTGGGAGTGTCATATTGAGTGAATTCATTAAACCGTTGTACATGAAAGAGCAACTTTCAATAAAACGGATGTGAATCAAATTGTATTCTTTATTCCATTTCCAAACTACTTAAATTAAAAGGAAGCAAACTAACACCAAAATTGATAACATTTTTTGCGTTTTCAAATAGACGTGAAACACTAAAAGTTACAAATGATTGACAGTTCCATTTACGAAGAGTGAAAATGAATATATACTAATAAAATCATAACAATATATTGGGAAATGTTTCACGGTTTCTAACTGACGCTAAATGTTGTTGACAAAAAATTCTTATTCGTCCGATATTTAACCATTTGAGTTCTCTTAAAATTAAGAAACAGGCATTTATGTGGTTCGAAAAGAATGTTAACAAAATTCTCATATAATTTCGATTTATTGTTAAACTTACGTTTATTCCGTCCGAACAATATGTTAACAAAGAAGAATTATTTCCCAAGCCATTGACAGTTTGTTCAAATTTCTTGGCAATTTCTTCATTCTTGAATTGCAGCAAGTTCGAACTGTAAAATCAATTACAATGTTTTTCGTCGGCATTACTATAAAAGACAAAGAAATTTAGTATACTATGGAAATCTAAAACTAGAAAAAGAAGTACTATTCATGGCAGCATATCGTAGGAAACAAATGGCATTAAAACTTAACACATTTAAACTCATGCTTTTCTTTCTTGGAAGAGATGAATTATAGTGCATGTGAGATAGCAAATGTATATGTTGTGCGCCACATAATTGAAAACAAATTATAAAGAAAAGTAATGATATTCAAGTAAAAAATTCAGTATAAATTTTATATTTGTACGCTTAAAAGGAATCAGCCTCGTATATAAATCAATTTGTCCTTGTTAATTTCGGTCATAACTTTCACGATGGCGGCCTTCAATGAATCCCTGGTACTCTGGGGTTTCTGTTTGGTCTCCCTCTTGAGTATCACAGTGTAGATGATGAAATTGGCAGTGAGGCCCTGCGGGAAGAACAGAAGTCACATGACATAGCTCTGAATGGTCCCCAATCAAATAAAATAATTCAGTTACAAAAGGCTGAATAAGAATCTTCTACTTTCGGAAAGTGGAAGAAAACTGCGTCGAATATGCAATGAGATAGTCCCCTGGATTTAAAAATATATCGACACTGTAAATCCGAGCATACAACAAAGATAAAGGGGAAATCTATCGCAAAATACACAAAATACTTTCTCTTTCTCGTTCAGCATATATATATATATATATATATATATATATATATATATATATATATATATATATATAACCAGCTTTAACCTGAAGATCCGTTTAGGTGAAACCTAGGTAGGTGTGATGGTCCAAGGTTAGAACCAATGAAAGAATGACACGAACACAGGTATGGAATACAAAGATATATTACAACAAAAACATAATACAAAGAAGTAGAAGTATTAGTAAGGACTATCAAATTTGGTTAGAGTGAACTATGTTGTTTCGACAAGTATCACTATTCCAATGTCCTTACAATATGCTCTCAATTATCTCTCCTCGTCTTACAATCTCCCCTAATACCTCTTGAGAGGCGCAGTATTTATAATGTCAGGAATAGTACATTATTATTATGGGTAAGTTCCCATAACACTAGGTTTGCCTGGCTCCTTAAGATTATTTTAGTTTATCGCTCTACTTAGCGTATTGAGCACTAAATAACAAAAATGCAAAAACGCAAAAGAAATAAAATTGTACATGCCCAATGCAGTGAAATTTCAGAGAGAATAATGTATTAGGCCAGGCAAAAATTTTAATTGAGGAGAATCGAGGAGACAGAATTTGAGTCAGAGTAACCGGAAGAAATTTAAGGTGAGATAAGCAAATCATTTGTTATCATTTAAATGTAAACTATCCAAGTTTAACATCATGTTGTTAAAATACATCTGGAGCATAAAGATAACATAAAGCTTCATTGATAGAATGCAGAATAATAAAAAGGGTTTAATTGAAATCTAGGAAGAAAGTGTAATCTATACATGGGCGGCGGGGGGGAATACATATCCAATTCAAGATCGTAATCTGATAAATACAAAGTAAGATTGTATCAACCGATAAAATCATTAAAAAGGAAGAGAATAATAGTTTTTGGCTGATAGAAAATTTCTCAAATAGTCAACTGACAGGCAATAATACACTAATGATGACATGGACAACATTTTACTTCTGTTATAAAGAATTTTGGAAAGTGTAATAAATGCTTGACTAAAATGATTTTCAAGTTTGTGATAAACTGATTTTAGCTTATTTATCCCAGAATAATTTATAAACATTAAATTAAGTGAGTAACTTACGTATTTAAACTGTATTCTCTCCATTTGGTATCAACTACTCCAATGGCACTTAGGCAGTTTGTGGTCCTCATTTTAGGATAGTACATGACATATGCAAGGCACATCTCATCAGACGTCGACAAGCCACCCTTCAATGATACAGATGAGAAACAATATATTCAGTGAACTTCGAATTCATAAAAATGCAATAAATAATAAAATATGATAAAAATGACATTCCTTATTATTCAGTTGACTTCAGTAGATTGGAAATTATGTTCACTTGTATAATTTAGAATCGTAACAATTATTAGCTTGAAACCATTCACTGTTTTTTGGTGATTCAATTTATTTCAGTTTTTATTCCCAGAATAAAACTCTATTCATTCTAAAGGGATCATTTTAATTAAATATTCTTAATGATTTATAGAGAGGTTAGTAATACTGTTGTAGATTCCGGGATGAAATCCGGTCTCAGAATGAATGACAAACGCAGGAATGAACTATAGCAAATAAATGTATTGGCGTAATAATACAATTGGTAATACGGTTAGTAGATCCAGAAATGCGGTTAGTAGCAATAATAATATATATATACAGTCTGGGAAATTCAGTATCGAAGTATGACTTCTTTCTGAGTCTACGTGCTCGCAACTGTGACTCCTACAAACCGTTTACCTCACACTCTCACTCTTTCACTGTATCACCGTATCACCCTCTGTCTGTCTGACTCACAGGTATTCACCAGCATCAATACAAGTACACACTGGGCGAGTACACCTGTATCAAAAAGGAGTAGACCCCTTAACAAATACGAAATTAGATCATAAAGACGACTTTTATTGACTGATTTGTTTGTTATGGCTTATCAACATTTTGTAAGTTATTTAAAACCGTAACTTCTTTCGAATTGTCTTAGGTTACTTAAAATACCCGGTCTACCTAAGCAGCCCCCTATTTAAGTACTGACCGGGCTCGACAGTGCTTAACTTCGATGATCGAACGGAAACCGTTTACAAGCGTGCTTTTAGCGTAGGCCCTCGTCAAAAGTAACTGTTTTTCTTGCATTGCCAACAAATTCGTACTTCAAATGTATCCTATTAGGAAAGGAACTACATTGACAGAATATCAAACATCTTAAACATAGATAAGGTCTGGCAGGCGATAAAAGTAATATGTTTCTGTGAGAATCAAATTCCTTTTACATTTATTTAGCGAAGCTATCTTAATGTGGAAAGTATTAGAGAATACAAAATACGACACCGTATTTCGAAAATTTCCTTAAAAACAAAATGGAAAAGGAATACTGAAAAACTATGTAGTGTCAATCCTCCCTCTGAAATACTATGTAATATTAATCCGCCTGAATTCTGGACATTTTCCTTACAGACGAAGGGAACATTGGCGTCAGGAAAAATGTGCTTCTATAGAAAGGTGCGAAAATACGACAGACAGAGCGTAAGGGACAAATGAGTCTTAATAATAATGAAATCGAAATGGAAACTTGTATTCAGAATCAGATAGAGACAGTTAAAATTGCTCGTACATATAATGAGGAAGGAGGGTTTAGAGAATTTAACACTCACATGGCATATCTAATAAAAAGCGACAGCGAAGGAGCTTGTATGAATGGAGGATGGAACAGGAGTGGGGGGTGCATATCAAAAAGGTAACGTCACTAAGAGCTACAAGGTCTAGAAATTTGTGTAGGGCCATGATTGTCTATAACCTGAAGGGGCATGGCAACTACAAGTAAAACAATATTGCTCTCTATCGATCCACATGTGGAACTCAAATGAGATACTATTTTTTCTGGAGTAAGTCCTAAATAATCATGCATCTAAAACGAACACTTATCAGCCAGATGATTTCTGTAATAGATACTTTAAGTTTTATGCGCAAGTGCCGGTGTGTTTAAGTATAAATGCGCCAGCATAAAAGAGGAAGACGTGTTTGTTCACTGAAATAGTGATCTACTTCTCGCTGGTGCCTGTAATCAATGCCCAAATAGAAATAAAATCCAGGATTTAGAAAGATAACTTTTAGTGCAAGCAGAAATTTCTAACTTGAAAGAATGATGCATCACTACCTTCCGCATTTATGAGATTTTTCTCTTATAAATCCCAAAATCTCAGAAGATAACTCTCTGTCTGCCTCTGTCTTTAATTGAAATTCAACATTTGCGCAAAATAACAACAATCAAGTATTTTACTTACCCATGTAAATTTGCTTCTTGCCATTGAATTATAAGTACATTCCACTTTCAGATCATCACCCTGAAAAAAAGAGAAGAAAATTGATTGAAACTGTCTGCATTTCGCTAACAAATAAGTTTGATGAATCCCTTCCATAGCAAAAGCATTACAAGAATATTGGTGTGCACGCACGTTAGACAAAGAAAGATAAAAACTAAGATTCTTCTAATGGGATGTGCCGCAGGACTCGAAAAAAAGAACTCTTTTGCAATCACCATTCGAAAAGAATATTTCATTTCAAAGAAGTAAACGCAAAATAATGACATCCGATTCAAAACCCAATATAAAATGAAAATGGTGCAAATATCTTACCCGCAATACTTGGACTTCCTTCTTTAAAAATACCATTTCCTGATAATTGAAATCGTAACTCCGATCAGCTGCAATGTTTGGAAGTTCTTTGCCGTTTCGAAAATGGTGGAGTATAATCTGTCTTCCTAAGAGATGTGCATGAAGTAAAACTGCAAATATTTTCATGGTGATGGTTTCGCTTGTTGTCGGTGGATAAACCTGTGAAATTGCAAAAAAAAAAAGGAAAAATTTCTCAGACAGGATGAAAATTTCACCGCAAGATCTTTGAAGTATTTGTTGTTAATGTGACAATTTTCTACAAGAATACATGAAAGTAGTTTGGAAGAATAGATTAGCTAGTGAACTGTATCCAATTATTATCCTTTAAAATATTAATTTCCCACAAAATATACGAAATTTTATCTGGACATTTCGCTGGGGAGCAGTCGTTTGCGAATTACTATCGCATTGATTTAGGGAGTTTCCGTACACCGAAATAAAAAATGGAAACAAAGTTTAAAGAAATGAGAACGAAAAAAGAAAATGTTAAACAAGATAATAGATGCCATTAAGAAAATCTTTGGAAAAAAAGAGAGTCATTTAAAAAGAAAAAGGATTTAAATAAGAGAAAAAGGAGGTAATGTAAATGACAGAATGGAAATAAAGAAGGAAAAGAAAGGAAAAATGAGTTAAAAGCAGAAGAAAAAGAAGAAAAAATGTGATGATGTAGAAAAAGGTGAAAACAGAATATTAAAGAAAAGGCGAAGAATAGAAAGGCATAACAGGAGAATCGAATTGGAATTCTAAGAGAATAACTGAATCCGGTCGTTGGAGAAGAAAAGATAAAGGAACGTTGAAAAAGAATAAAAGAAAAACTTCTTTTTATCATAAAAAAAGAAGTATGAGACAAATTCTATTTTGACAAATTAGTTGTTTAATTCTCTATGTCAGCGTATGCCAAAAAAGTATTACACGACTCTTTGATTGAGATTGGCATTCTTTAAATATTAGTTCAAGTTCCAGTGGTGGGGGCGGATTTCTCCTAGGAACTATCTCTCTCTCTCTCTCTCTCTTGACAGAGAGGGAGAGAGGGAGAGGGGGAGTTAGGTTTTATTGCTCAGGACCTGAGACATTCCATAAAGAGGAAGTGCTGAGTGAGGCATTGGAATTTTTGCACGGTATGGCCTTTAGACCCAATTTAAACCTCGACCTTGTGTCACACCAGGTTGCTGCATGAACTGGTAAATACCACTAATCCTAACCTTTTGCTGGGATTGTTATTTTTCGAATATTAGCCCAAGTCCCAGGGGGATTTCCCGCCAGGTAGTACCTCTCTCTCGGTAGGTGGATGGGTTTATTGCCCTTGCCTGAAGCGTCCCCGAAAAGGCACCGACGGGCTTACGAATTTTTGGCGCTGTACGGCTGTTAAACAGACTTTAAACCTCGACCTTGTGTTATATCCTATTGCTACGTAGGCGCCCTGGAACGTGCCACTAATCCTAACCTTGAAGTCGAAACTACCTGAGAAATAGTAGTGAATACTTTCAACTAATTATAATTTACAACACACCTATTTCCTAAACTTAGCCTGGCACAGTTTCACAGCAGTGGAGCACTCACTGTCAATCAACTGAACTATTCTAGTGAATGAACTTACTTTTCAGTCTGCAGTAGTAAAGACACAAATGAAAGGAAGTTATAAAAGTGAAAGATGAAGAAGTTTCAGCTGCAGGCACCAGCAACGATCATGTTCCTCACTTATCTTAATTTATATCGACCGAGGGAAGGAGAAAAATGAAATACTCAACAGCACGATACACTTAAGTTGGAAAAGAAAATTATTCAAAGGCAAAACCTCAGAATGAAAAGAATCTTGTTTACTAACATCATAAATGCAACTGGAAAGACATATACTGTTAGATTTGAAATCTGGTTGGAAAGGTGGAATCATTTGAGTGAAACGAAAGAGAGGGTCAAATGGAATTTGTCCAATTTCAATAATTGCGCCATCAAATTTTCTTCGGGCTGGTATCAGAATCATTTCGAATCCAGACGAATCAATCACACCTAATAATAAAGAAAAGACAGAATGAATGAAATACTTATAGAAAGAGCGAAAGGCACCTCGTGAAACATCTTGTTATGAATCTTATATCATTCTGAATAACAGCATTAATACAAGGAAAAACAAACAATAATTTAAAATTTCCAATATGCAAAATACTTTGCTGCATTTGGAAACTAATTTAAAATGAGCCGTAGGAGGTTTTGTTTTGAAATGAAAAACAATCGCTTACATTAGAGCAATTTTTATCTTCCGTTTATCACAATGTAATTGTCTTTATAAGAAAATATTTCAAAAAATAAAATATACTTTTTTTTAAACTTTATTTGAAGAATATTAGCTCATTTAAAGTCTAATTAATTTAATTTGAAACAAATATTTATTTTTGTTAAATAATAGTTTAGCAGACTATTATTTTTTAGAGGAATCTTTGCTCGGACTTCTTCAGGTTGACCTTAGAGGTTAGATGAATGACAAAATAAGGAAGTCGATTTTGACTGGCAGAACGAGTGTGAAAGCGATAGACAGAGAAAGGGTTTTCAGTGAGTTGAGTCTTAACCGTCGAACGTTGTAGATGTGTTTTCTTTTGTGACAGGAACCGCTCCATAGTGCAAGGAGAGAGCGACCTCGCTATCTAGTTAGATATATACATTGACGTTAATAAACTAGTTAAGTCTAAGATGCATTGCGTTAAAGTTGTTTTATCTCTGTATCGAAACAATTAGCAATCACCGGCCGTGAAAAAAGAATGAAACGTTCTTATCGAATTGACACCGTTACCCAAGACCAACCCAATAGGGGGCTCTACAACACTTTTTGTTTAAAATATTGCAGCAGTGAATTGATAACATATAGCTAGCTACTTGTTTATGGTGTTGACAGCTTAACTGACAAATGGACGCTTATCTAATTTTTTCTACGTAGGACATATTTGTAAAATTACTTGAGGAAAATAAGGTGAGCGTATTTTATATATAACTTTGAACTATCCTATAATTTATGAAAATATCCTTCGTAAACTAATGTCTTGTCGAATTTTAGATAATTCGGCTTTAAATGTACTACAGTTACCGCCCTTATTTTCTAATAATGTTGCGTATTTACAAAATTTGGCACCTTTATAAACAAAATCAATTCAACATTCTTTTCAAAATATTGTGGTCACTGAATAAACTTTTCATTCCAGATTAATAAATATGTTTTTTACTTAGTAACACTATCATCTAACTGGTACAAATTAATACAAGAATTTACAATATTTAAAACTTTATAAATTATTCTAATTAACATTTTTAAAAAATGAGAACAATTCTTATCAACTTCATCATTCATCAAAATTGTTTTTTTAAGACAATAGTATTGATAATATATACTTTATTTATAAAATCAATTAAAAGCTTTTGTAATTAAATAATGTCTTAGTATTATTGCATTTTTTATTTCTCGAAACTTCATAAAATTAAATAAGTGTAACAAGTAAAAATGTATTTTTAGCAAGATTTTCTAAAAAAATCAACATTTTGGAAACAATTTTATTCATTTCTGAATAATTTCTGACAGATCATTTGTAATCCGACAAGTATTTGATTTTTGCAAGAATTTCAAAATCAATGTTAAAATTTCCTATACTAATCATTGATTCCCCCGCTGACGCTAGACAAACAAGATTTTTAACGAAAATTTTGAACATTCTAAAAAGGATGAAAAATATAATTTAATACTAAAAAATCCTCTAGATTTTCCTCTTAATAATAAAACAGGTTTTGGCGACAAAACTTTATAAATTTTGGGTCAGAAACCGAGAAAATATGCCGTGGAATCTTGTTCGTAAGAAATTATGAAATTTTGCTAAAGAATGCTAAGTAGTCGACAAGCAGTAAACCAAATGGCGAAGACGAACATCAGTGAGTGTGGCCAGTGTAGTGTGAAATCCATCGAAAGGCAGACCACAAAACGGAGCATGTCCCCTTCTGATAACCACGAACCCCCGCCTGGTACAAGGAACACACGAGTGGTAAAACTTTCAGTAGTAAGTTTTTTTCGAATTTATTTTTTTCAATTCCATTTTCTGCCTACCGTCCGTTTGGAAAAAAGAGTAGATTGTTTTAAGATAATTTCAAAACTTAAAAGCTCAACTTCCTAAAGTTTATTAATTGTATGTGGGTTAATGGCTTCCTTCTACCGTTTCTCCTCATTCTCTCTTCCTCTCTCTTCTCCCTCTTTCTCTCTCTCTCTCTCTCTCTCTCACACACACACACACGATTTTACTTTAAATTTAAAAAAATAAATTACCTGATTTTCTTTGAGGATTGTCATAATGAATTTCTAGTAAAAATGTTACAGGATCTGTTGTTGTCTCAAGTGGTATTCCGACATGTTCAGGAAGCGGGAAACTCTGCATGGAAAATATTAGAAAATATGGAAAATTAAATTGTCTTCGAATCAATTGATCTTTTGAATCCATTTTATTATTTACACTATTTACATTGTTCGGACTGTTGTACTCATCTCTGTTGCCATATTCACGACGTTTCGGTCGTTATACGCTCCATCCTTCTTCAGCCAAAACATCTTGAATGAGGCAAAAAAGATAAAAAAAACAACCCGAACAATGTAAATAGGGTAAATAATTACAACACCTCATCTCAGAAATATAGACATTTTTTATTTACATTATTCGGACTGTTACCCTCACTTTCATTGCCATATTCACAACGATTCGGCTTTTGTTCGCTCCTTCTTCAAGTGATTAGAATTTTGAACCGAGCCCTTTATTTCGTCCATCGCCGTAGATTGTTCTAGTTCCACGAGACATGCCTCTTCCGGATGTCTCAGTTATTTCCCTTTAACTCAACTCTCCAATTTTTATCGTTCAGCACTGTTGTAGCCTAGTATTGAACTCAGAAATCTTTAGGTCAAGTCACTGGATCTAACCAACGCCTTTATCCACTAGGCTATGTGTTCGAAATTCCAATCACTTGAAGAAAGCCGGAGCGTACAACGGCCTAAATTTTCATAATATGCAATAAAGATGAGGATAACAGTCTGAATAATATAAATAATACAAATAATCATAATAACTCATATCAGAGATATAGACAGATATCCGTTTTCTTATTTATTTCTCTGCCAATATATCTTCGCAGCTATAATGTCGGCTTTCTCTGATTTATTATTAATAGGATAATAAAACTTTCATCATAAGAATTAGATATGCTGAGTCAACATTTGCTTTAAAATATATCAAAATATTTCCAATATTTCACTACACATATTGGGTACCGGGTCATGTATATACTGTTCTGTCTTATTTTTAATAATCAAAGGGGTAATGAAATACTCTAGACCCGATCAAAAAAGCTTTCCAAATAAAATGATATGTCGTCATCCCATATTTTGTATTTGAAACACATAATAACTTTCTGCCGATTTTACTAAAAACTTTGAAGACGCGCACGCGCGTGTAAGTTTAATCGAACAAGAAATGAGAAAAGCGCGTTTCTTTATGAGAAGGATTTTCTTCAGGCTTATAATGGATCGGGGAAGAGGTTGTGAGAGACGCAGGCTTTACATCGAACACGTTCAAGACGCAGGGACACTCAGCTATAAGTCTTGATAAAATCATGATTGTTGGTGAATTTTTGACAAAAGTTTAGTTTGAAATCATTACCAGTGGAGTTTACCATAATATCAAGGAAATGTAACGATATTGTTTGGTTCCTATGTAAGCTATCATTTCAGCGATTGGGAGTGTTGCCTTTAAACTAACGAAAATCATAGCATTAACATTACACACACTTATCCATCCACATGAAAATAAATATGATAATTATCTAAAATATTTATTGAAATTCCAACACTAAAAATAAATGAATAAACTTTGTCCTCACACTACGACAACAAAATAAAATCTGGAATGATTATAAGTTTTGTTTCAGAGCAATTCTAATTTATAGCAATCAGTATTTACGTGGTGATAAAAATACATTGAAAATTATTTTATAGCTCTGCAATATCTTAATTATTTCATACATAAGAGAAAAGCTTATAGAATACGTAAAAAGTGACACAAATAATCTTGATAAAATTAGTTACAAAATAATAACTTAACTCCAGATCTAAACCCAATCGAGAATGTTTATTGATCGATGGCAAAGGATGTTTATAAACATGGATCGCAATTTGAAACTGTGGATGCTCTTCGTACTGCAGTTTATTCATTCTGGACGAGCATTCCAAACACCTTCATGCAGAAGTTAATAATGATTATTCCAAAGCGAATTTTTGAAGCAGTTCAAAAAATGGAGGATATACTGAATATTAAATTGTCTTTGTGACTTATTTGTTCTGTATTTTCTATTTTTATTTACTTGGTCTTATCATTATGACTAACCCCCCCCAAAAAAACCTTCTCAATGTTTAAATTAATCAATTAAAAGCTTAAAATCTTTACTTGTTTGTTGATAAAGTACATTTTCTAATTAAATGTAATTTTTTCACAAATATATTTTGATTAAAGTAACAGTATTTTATATTTTTTAACCATTTCTATCTGATCTTAAGATTTTGACCAGGAGTGTGTGTGATTGTATGTGTGTTTGTATTTCTATAATATTTTATTGAAATTCCTTGAGGTTTCTCCTATGTATTCTGTGTGGCAATTATATAATTTACCTTTATATCTTTATTTTTACTTGATAAAATGTTCTATGAATCTTTAAAATATAAAGTTGTTTCACATTTAGACTTTTTCTTAACATCGTTCTGATCTTTATGCACGCTACCTTATATATATATATATATATATATATATATATATATATATATATATATTCCATCATACACACATATCAAGAGATCCTTACCGAGCCGCCGATCGCCCAGCCGAATACGACCATCGGGCATTTTTCCCAAATCTCAGGCAAGTTTTCATCGTAGCATAAACGAACTTCTTCTATTGTCCTTTTCAAATTCTTCTTTTTGCAGCTATAAAGAAGCATGTGGTGCACTATAAGTTCGTTGCCTTTCGTAACGATTGGTGATATCTGAGAAAAATAGAAAGAATCATTATTATGTTTTCTTCTTTCGAGATATATACAGCATGGACACAAAAAATTTCAAAATTTCACCTCCAGTGAAACCACAATTTATAGTTGAAATAAATGCGAAAATTACCTGCAGCCTTTTTTTGTCGCATCTCTATATTAGATTATTCATGTTCTTGTTCTTACTTATAAAAACTTATAATCGTTTTCTTTTTCATATTTATTACTATTTATCTCCTAAAATCAGTTAAGATGCATTCCCATAGCAAAATCATTCAAAATTTAAAGTAAATTTCGTTTACTAATAATTTCTTTTTGCAATGCATTGTTGTTTTAGAAATTGATTAAACAAAGTCGAAAATGTTAAAGTCCTGAAGTCAGAGTCTTGTGTGTGTTAACAGGAGTTGAAAATATAATCACGTCGGGAAGTCACCATTATGTCGCGGTGTCTGTTGCAGTGAAGAAGATGTGAAGAACACACGTGGGTTAAAATTTCCTGCTAGCCGGCCCAGCTACATGAGAATGTTGGACTTTAAAACAAACAAGACCGATAATTATATACAAACAAATATATTGTATTAAGAAAGAGTTACAAGCACATGGACAGTTACATTGAGTGCGTGTGGTGAATATTATGTGTGTGTATTGTGGTGAGTGTTCGTACGTACGTGTATTGTCTTTAACGTGTTCCCAGAATTTGGGAAACGCTGTATCTGTGAGAGCTCACATATGCGAGGTGGTATAACGCCCAAGGCCTGAGGAAAAAATGAGATCGAGGCAAATGGTCACCCAGTATTTATAGGCAGGGGAGAAAGACCCCTGGAGAGGGATTAAGAAACTGAGGAGGAGCTAACTCCGACAACCCGAGCGAAGTAAGCTTTGGATGGATTTCTTTAATATATCTTACGCATTTGATAATGTATTTCGCTTATACAGCATATATAAAATGTGATTGCTCATATAAAAGTCTGTTTGTTTCTCGATCACTTGGTCAACTTAGAAAGAAATTAAAATATTTCTTTTAAAAGAAAAAATTATTTGATAACGACGGAAATAGATATAAATGTAGATAAATGTAAATCGTGATTTCATTCATTTTATAGTGAAACATAAATCGCAATAATTTATTTGAAAGAGAAATACCAACATTAGGCTCAGAATAAATTAAATGAAAGCCATGGACATTTTTTTTTTTTGGTGGGGAGGGGGTTCTAATTCATTATACTGTATTTTCATTGAAATTATTTGCAGTCAATTTTTCAAAACTATATCCCTTCAGGACGTAGGCGATAATGGATCTCTCTAATGACCTTCCGACCATGCCGCAAGAACATGATGGTTGGTCTGATAGACTCATGAGTGGCCGAGCTAGCTCGACCGAAGAAATATATGCAAATTGTGAATTGCAATGACTGGCGCGGTTTGTGAATTCAGTGCTGTATTTTTAGACTGATTACCTTATTAAGATAGCTGAGATTGGAAGTGTTTAGTCGTAAATGAACGAAATGGACTTGAATTCAGTTTACTGATTCTATACTAGACACTCTTAACTGTTAGGCTATCAACAAGTCAGCATTAGTGATAAAGAATAGACATTTTAATTAGCATTTTCATGGTTTATATTTGACAATAGCAGATGTGTAAATCCTCCTCCTACTCCTTCTCCTTCTCCTCCTCCTCCTCCTCATCATCATCATGTTGAGTAAGTTCGACATTGCATGACACGCTGCTTTCATCCATTTCTGTCATTATTTGATTTGGAAGCTAATCCATTCTTATAGTCCTGACTTCAATCAGATGGTCAATGTATATCTTCTTTGATCAGCCCTGTGTTCTTTATCATTGGGATGGTATCTAGAGTAAAACGTCTCCAACTTGTTCTCCTTTGCTACGCCAACAGTGACCAGCAAATCTTATTTGGGGTATTAATTTCCTGGTAGAAGTTATTTTGCCATAGAGATATTTCTTTGTTGCATGATCTTTCCAGGATTTGTTTAGTGTTTCTTGAAGCATTCGTGTGTAAACAACATCTAACCTCTTTTTCCAGTTTGGCTGTTAGTGTTCAGGTTAAGAAGCTATATTCAAGGAATGGCTATACTATAGCCCTGCAGATGTTGCTCTTCAATTTGTCCTGATTTGATTTGCAGGATTTGTTCATCTATTTAAGTGCATCCGGCTTTTCCCAGTCTGATATTGTTATCATTCTCAGTTGACGCAATTTAATTACACAAGTGTGTAAATGCAACAGAGACATATGCAAAGGATGCAATGCTGCATGCAGACACGTGACACATTTTTGGCTGACAATGCTAAATAATTGTATATGATCTAATTAACTGACAAAATTTATCCCCCAAAAAATATCCTATAGATTACAAGCTAAATATTGTGTATTTCCCCAGGTGGGCTTGCCTTAGTTTCCCTTTTTTTAACCTCGGCGTGTATAAACATATGTCACACCAGAGAATTAAAACATCACAGCCATCTACTAACTGCTAGATATTAAGAGATTGTACGTAGAATGAGACTCACAGAAAATCAACCCCATTTTACAATTAGATGCCCATTTATAAAAATAGTTATGCGCGAAGATATCGCTCGTATATTTAATATATTTCTAATAAATAACAAAAGTGATAGAACATTTCAAAAATAGGGTTTCATATTTTTCGAAGAAACTTCTGCCACTTCTGAAATGATTTATTATAATTCTGCATTCATTAAATATGAAAAACCTTACCTTAACGATATGCATTTTCTGATTATATTTTGGAAGTTCAAAATCTTTGCACCAATATGTTGTGGTTTTGTTCGGAATTAATGTCTGTAAAGACAAAGTAATTGAAATATTTAGAAATTCAATAGACATCGAACAAAGGCCGAAAGGTAATCGCTGTTAGATTTCAGTATTACTGTTTACATAACCAGGTACCAGGGTACACACAGGTGTTTTAATTTGATCACTGCTGCAAAAAGATTTGTTTATCGTTTGAGCCTGCTAAACATTGGGCATTTAACAACAACCGAGCCAATATGCAAAGATCAGCTACTTTATTAAAAATATGTTTTTTTCACTCTAAGTTTCCACTCACGGTAGTTTGGGGGAAAGAACGAAGGTAATAAAATAATTATTGAAACCTGTACCTTGACCCACTACATACAAAGCACCTTGACCAAGGAATGAAAGGGGTAACAAATCAAGGTGAATGAAAGGGAAAGAAAAACAAAATTGTTTTTACTACAACAATAAATTATTTTGCGAAATATGAAAAATAACAGAGAAATAAGAAACATTTACTTTCATCATTACTAATAATTTTTAATTGAACGTAACGACTGTATTAATAGGCAAAGTTACTTGAAAATCAGCCAGGTATAAAGCAAGGCATACGCGCGCAGACATAAACCACAATTATAACGCACACACACAAGTAAGACAGATATATATATATATATATATATATATATATATATATATATATATATATATATATATATATAGCTGCAATCGTCATAACTATATTCAAGCATGAAACAGACTGTCACCGCTGAGTGCTGAACTCAATGTCGATTTTTATACTTAAATACTCTATATCCCTGATATCGTGCACTTTCACTCATAAATGTGACATACATACATACATACATACATACATATATATATACATATATATATATATATATATATATATATATATATATATATATATATATATATATATATATATATATATATATGAAATGATTAAGAACGATAACTATTAATAAAATTGAATAACTGGAACATCTTCCCAGTACTCATATATTCTCTGTTCGACCAACCCCTTAAAATCTTTATTTACATTCGGACTATTCTCCACATTTTTGTTGTTAGTATCACATAATTTCGTTGGTTGCGCCATCTGCCCTTCCTCGGGTGTATATTGAACCGGAAACCCTACAAACAATTTGGAATTGAATATGTTCTTTAATTTACGGAAGTGAACTTCTCATGCCTATGGATACTCAGTCTAATTCTTATTTTACTACTGCTTAATTGTTATTACTCGCCTTTTTCCATTGTGTCCAAATACACTCTGCCCGGTCGGCGTAATCATACGCCCTATGGAATGAAGGAATCATGCAGGAGAAGGGAGAAAGTGAGTTAGATGTCTGAAAGAAACAGTGCATATGCTAGGCTATTAGTATCTCCTTAGTATATCTAGCATTGAAATAAATACAACATGAGGGCCGCTAATAATGAAAGAAAGACAAGTCTTCAAAAGCAGTCAAGCATGACAGGCAGATGTAGCTGCACTAAACAACAATCAGTTTAGGTTTAATGCTCCATGTTCACCACAGAGAATTTTAGTCCAGTCGATTAAAGTGTTGTTTCATGTATTTGATGAGAGTAATTGTGAGTTCAGTCACTGGGTCGATTAGAGTGTCTATAGTGTATATAATGATAACACCTCTTCCCAGAAAGTTTTACTGAACGAATCTTCAAAATCTAACCAAATACGCAAACATGGGAATTTTGATGTGTAATGGGATTTGTCTCTTCAGTTCCATTCGTATTATATTAAAAGTTATTTGTCGGATAAAAGATTATTGGACATTTTAGGAACCACAGTATAAAATTTATTTCAATCTTTAATATGGTTTTCCCTAAAGAAATCGGTTTATGGCTTCTCTCTATCTGACAAAATCGAATTAACCAATTACATCATTCCTCCAAATTGTAACTATTATCAGGTAAAGGTAATAATTTGTTCATTTCTGTGTTGGCTTCAAAGTGCGGTAAATGATGCTGCAAGTTTACTTCTAGCTTATTAAATAGTCTGCAACGAATAATCTCCAAATATTGTAAGTTTAGTTTAGCCATGACAAGCCGACAAACATCTGACATCCTCTTAATATCGATCAATCTAGAATAGTCATATTATGTCAGATGTATTTACAAATTCTTGTTCCATTATGGGGTTTATGTTTTCACCTAGATAATAATAATAATAATAATAATAATAATAATAATAATAATAATAATAATAATAATAATAATAATAACGTTAATTTGAGTTAAAAAGTCTTTAAATTGAAAATAAATTTGTCATGGTTGAGAAATACGTACGTACATACGGTAATATAACTCACTGAAAATATTAACTGAAACTTGAGAAAATATTTGTCATAATAGAGAGAGATAGACAAACAGAGCAAGATGTATATATATATATATATATATATATATATATATATATATATATATATATATATATATATATATATATTATATATATTAAAGCACTTACTTCATTCATAGCAATTAATAATTTCCGGGCGTCAGCTGGATGGGCAAAGTCCGGCCTCGCAATTTGCAACAAACGTAAACTTTTATATCCTCCGACTGTAAAGTTCTTAGCGTTGAACTCTTTCTCGTCGTACGCCCAAATCACACGTACCGTGTCGCACTGTAGTGAAGAAACAATAAATAAATGAATATATGATTTTTGTTCAAAAAGTATTAAGCTATTTAGTATTAACGGAAAATGGCCTACCTAGAGCAATGTCATCTTAGTCCATCTCAGAATAATCCTCTTGCAGAACTTGCAAATGTTGTAGAATGGCAGGGAACTCGTATTAACATGTATCACCTAAGAAACTGACTATGATCGGTTGGTTACCAGTTTATTATAAATTATTTTTAACATGTAATCTTCAGTGTAGAAACTATAGAACATTAAGTTGTGACAAACTTTGAAGTGGTGTGGGCGGGAAGACTT
>OZ010586.1:119371713-119516713 GCA_963932145.1 Acanthosepion lycidas
ATTCATCAGAAGGATAGATGTAACCGAACTCAAAGCGCATTCGTAACAGTCGGTAATCGGTGCAGGAGAATCCTTGAAGACGCTAAGAACAGCTATTGGCAAGCAATCCAAGCCAAAATGGACATCAAAAATCTTGGTTCCTACAAGTTCTGGAAAAAAATACACACGATTCTTAATATAGGCATACCGTCAGTGCCATGTGCCTCTCTCAGCTGCGTGAACTAGGATAATCTATTTACAATTCCTGTGCCGACAAAGAGACATCGCAAAGTTTGTACTCCTTGAATCAGGAGAAATCAGACATATGTGCAGACGATACTACGGTGATAAATAGGCATTGCTGCAGGATGATCAGAGCCTGGCATCTGAGCTCATTTCTTTGCTCTCAGAGTTCAGTGGCTACTAGCATATAGCATTCAATACCTCCCAAAACAAACTAGCAAAGTTTCATCATCACTGAACCGATCCTGCAATTTCAGTAACGATCAAAGCTTGGATTCACGATGAGGCTTGTCATTTGGAACGTCTATTGGGTCTCAATTTACTCCATACCTGAAGTGGAACTCTTATACATATGACACATTGCTAATGGTGAAATGGTCGATTTTTCCTACCGCTCTGGGATGTACATGACTCTTTCTGGCCTACTTTAACTTTACGTAAACTAAATCAGACCATATATGGAGTATTGCTGTCATATATGGGCAAAAGAGGGCCAACCCCCGTTTTCGAGCCTTGACAATGTTCAAAAGTGTTTTGTTCTCGTAGTTGATTAATGATTCTCCGCACTACAACCACTTTTCACTGCCGAAACGTTTCTCGCTACCCTATCGTCGCTATGTCCATGGCAGATTTTCAGATGAGCTACATTCGTTAATTCCACCAGCCCAGATATTCACAGCTAGTCCCTGCTATGCCACCCACGCAGAGTAGTATCATCCTTCTACTTTATGTATTCGATTAGTATCAGGTAAGATCCTCTCAGGCACCTTCTTCCCAAGAACTGTTATATTGCGAAGCAGACTACTAAAAGGATGCTTCCTCAAATTCTACAATTTTAACTTCTTAAATCTAGGGTCATTCGTAATATTTCTTACATATCTTCACAATATGCACTTCTTATTTCCACCTCCACTTACGTCCTACAGGTTCGTTCAATAACCTTGGAAATCGGGTTCTCCTTGGGCCTCATGTTGGATAAACAATAGTATATAAGATAGAACTGTAGAGACAAGTAATAGTACATGTTGCTATAATGTACGTACTTTACAACGGAGGACATAGGCTTCACTATATCGTTATTAAATATAGAACAGGCAGAGTGACGAACCGATGCTCGTTTGCTGCGCTAGTGTTGTCTTCATTTATTCATAGCATAAAACGTACAAACATTAATATTAAATGAAACACCATGAAGTAGAAAATGAAAAAAAAAAACATGAAGTAGGGCGGTGATTATTCAAAATAGTTATCATTAAAGTTTTAAATTTATATGTATTTCCAAAATAATATGGAAATATATTCATTTGATCTTTGGTACCAGATTTATGACATTTCGACCGCTGCACACGTCTTTAAATTTCGAACTGAACCCTTTAGATTGTTCCGTTCGTAGTAGATCAGATTCTTTTATTTCCACGTGCCATTCCTCTTACGCAGTCTCAGTTTTCACCCTTTAACTCAACTCCCAAAGTTTTTATTCTCTGCAGTAGCCAGATACTGAACTCACAAATATTTGGTTCAAGTCATTTGATCAAAGCAACGCTTTTATCCACTGGATCATGTGCCCTTGAAAAGAGTAGAGTATGATTTTTTGGGGGGGACTTATACAATTAACGTCTCAGTTCATGCTTTTACCAGAGCTCATATTACATTTTTTTTTTTGTTATTATTGCTTTTCTGTAGACCTCCTTACTGATTCCCATATTTTCTATGCTTGGCCGGATTTTGAGATTTTTGTGTTCTAGCATATGTGCTGATTCCTTACGTTTACATATTTTCCAGTGATATTCTCTGTCTGTTATTTCAACCACATCCCACGGGAAGCGGTGATCTCACTTTTCCCTCAATATGTAGTCAGCTAGGCCTGATTTTTCTATTTACCCTTGTGTTACCGCTTTACAACGTTCTTACAGTCTTACCATATGGGGGCGGCTTGTTTCTTCTTTGTATTTCTTACCACAGCTGCGCGGGATGGTGTACACACAGTTCTTAGTTATTTTCTCCTCTATAGAAGAATCTTACTCGGAAGTCACTACGTCCAGGCTTAACGTCTGGTTGGATTGGATCGGAGCATTTACAGGAAGTAGGAGGAGTTTCCGACATATGAAGGTGATTTTCTTATTAATGGGTTACTTATATCTACAACGAAGACATGCAGAGTGTAGCACACAGAGCCTTGGCAGCTAATAATTGACCTGAGTGGAATACTGTCTTTTTGAATTTTGGGAAGACCGTATATGTGAGGTAGCTTGATGTAACGCGGCGACAACTGTCTGTAAGTCTCAGGTGGGGAAACGGTCCTTGTTTTTTTTTTATTAGAACCTGTGACATTTTCGTTTTGTTTTTATTGTTGGATCTTTAAGTTACTGTAGCTACCAATTCTGATGAGGACTTCCAGTTTTTCTGTATATCCCCATTTGTTCGTCATTACAGTCGCATTGCCTTTGTCAGCTGGTAGTATGATGATGATTTAATTACTCAGTAGAGTTCTGATTGCCAGCCACTACAGTTTCGTGATGTTTGGTTTGGGAGTGGGGAATTGTCTTTCTCCAGTATTTGTTTCACTTCCCATCTTAGCTCATCCAACCGAACCTGGGGGATGTTCAAGTCTCATTCCTCAATTCAAGAAATGATGTCCAAGAATAGTATCCGCCTGATGGTTGTGAATATGACAACAAAGATGAGGACACCAGTCCAAACAATGTAAATGCTTAACATTTACTTTAGGTTTATAAGAACTAGATTCTATCAGAAGCTCTTGCACTAATTTCTTTAAAAGGAAAATGGCCAAACTTTGCAATGAACTTTGAGATTTTTTAGGTTCACGACTGCTGATTTCAAATTTTAACATTTTGAATTGTTTCTACATGTCTGGGGGCATTTCGAAGTTTTTTGTATTTTATAAGAGTCCTTTAGACGAATTGCTTCTACATCCCGCCTCCTATAAGATGGTTCTATTCTTGTCTATCTGAATTTCCTTTATAAGTTCATGTTCTCACACTGACGCAGGATGTAACTTAATCGACGTTTTAAAGTATACAAGATAATCATGTGTGTTGGTCGTGCTATGATCATTAGTATTCTTGTCTAGCAAAATTGTGGACACTATTTACATTATTCGGATTGTTGTCCTCATTTTTGTTGCCATATTTATCACAACGTTTCGGCAGTTGTACGCAATGGGTCTTCTTCAGGTGGTTAGAATGTCGAACTGAACCCTTTATTTCGCTCACTGGAGTAGACTGTTCTAGTTCCACGTGCCATGTTTAATAGATGTCAGTTATCAGTTATCTCCTGTTAATTCCCCTTTGCAAGTTCTCCGCCACCTTAACGAGGTCTTGAACTCACACTCTTTGGGTCCTGTCACGGGACCTAAGCAGTGCCTTTATCTACTGTGCCATGTGTCTTCAAGTGACAGTACCCAAACTGTGTGAGTTCAGAAATAGACAGAAATTGTGGATAGTTTTCAAATTTTTCAGCGTGTTCCATTCATTTGGATTTTATCTTACTCTAACTTGTCACAGTTTAAATGAAATCAACGACAGATTGCTTGATCTGAAGTAGAATTTTGTTTATAAATATTTACAAACCTTTGTTCAATCAGGTAGAGAATTGCAGTTGTAAAGCGTAAATTGAACTCCTTGCCGCTCTCGAACCCTGTTATTTAATTTCACTGAATATGAAATTATTGCTGGCGAATTTCTCCTTACAGAAAAAATCGATAAATTTACTCGCTGTCAATCTAACTTTGATGTTTGACAGACATTACATAAACATCGTCCCCGATACAGACAAAATAATGTATCCTTTAGAGAGAATGAAACAAAATACTAGACTATTGTTAGCATGATATGACCAATAACCATTTAATAGACACTCCTGTCGAAAATAATACTGGTGTTTGAGTCAGGGATACAAACTATTTCAATTGTCGACTGACTGCTTAAGAAGAAAGAAAAGCAACACTTAGGATAGGACAAAAGTAAAATATTGCAAAGAAGATCACCTGATCAAAATCATTAACTGGAGTAGAAAATTATATAACTGCTTTCTAAGACGTGCCCAAATAAAATAAAATCCATAATATTGAATCATTCAATGACAATGCAAATATAAACTAAAATGTGTCTGGCACATTCAAGTTTCATTTCATCGAAATTCCGAACATAGAAAATTAAAGGAAAATCGATTTTATATCTAAATTGTTGCTTTTTAAATTTGTGTCATTTTAAAATGACATCGCTAAACTTAATTGCTGTTTATTTGTTTAATAAAGGAACACTTCCTCTTTCCTCAATCTATCATAGAAAAAAATCATTGGAAAAATAATGTTACTAATATTTTGCATTTATTCTATAAATATTTAAAAACGAATGAAAAATATGGTGAAAAATATAACTGAATTAATATTTGTTTAATTCAAAATAAATTAAATATTAAAAATGTATTCTTTATTAATCTCTATTATCTTTTTTAATTATCTAATTTAATATTGATATTTTAATTAAATTATTTATTTATAATTTCATTGCCAATGTAGCAAAAGCAAAATTAATTTCCTAGCTTTAACTGATTTCAGCATTAGAGCATGCCATTAAAAAAGATTCAACTAATTTTTTGTTGTCAACACTTGAATTAACTAGTGTAACGTTTAAAGGTTACATAATTTAAATGAAAAAACACTGTTTCGATGCAAAGTTTGCCATAATTTTCTGCGTTTCAATTTTTCGATGAAGTGAAGAATACACAATGCAATAAAAAATTTCAAACAGGATTGAACAGATGACATTTAGCAGTGGAGCGATATGCTAGATCTATCTCACATTATTAATAAAGAAAGCTTTCTCTATGACAATCGCCACATAAACATTTGCTAAAGTTGTTCTATTTTTGTAGAGAGGGTCGAATAAGCCTTGTTAACTACAATAATGTACACTGAATATTTTTTCTATATCTTCATGTCATAACTTTCTATCTGTCTCTCATAAATATATGTGTGTGTGTGTTTGTCTGTGTGAATGTATGTGTGTGTGTGTAAGTAGATAATGTTGAAGAAGGCATGCTAAACAATTCCTGTGTATAAAAGTGTTGAAGTGCAGAGAAGCGATACACATGCCCAATTTCACTCTTGGAATAACGATGACATGTACCCTAAAAGAACTAGTTCATAACATTGGCTGTCATCGTCTCGCATGTTTTACGTTAGAGTTTCCTTCTTCTAGAGTGATATCCTAAAAAACTATGTTTCTGTCACTTCCAACGGATATTTTGTATGCTTGATGACCGTTGAACCGGCAAGAACTTTCATCCTGCCTTTGACAAGATTTTTTGTAAAACTTGTCGCATTTTCAATAGAAAAGCCTGGTGGAGAACCGATTTAGTCGCTAATAATTCGATCATGCGCAGGTGATATTGAGTTACAAGTACTAACAGATTTCGTAGATTAACCTGCCTACACAAAAACGCACTCACACACACATACATATACATATACAGTGTGTCCCATATTAATGGGACACAATTAATGGGACACAGAATCTATCTTGGTTTATAAAAATGACATGATTTTTTTTGTCGACTACACAGTAGAGTACTGCTAGTTGGGCACAGCCTTCGAGAAATATGCATCATGGCACAATTCAAACAGCCAGAAATTTGGAAAAAGTATGTTGTACTGTTTGAGAGACTAACAAACCTCTCGTAACAATAAAGGTGAACTGAAGGAAAGGATTATGACAGCATCTACCAACTTAAACAAGGAGGACGTCCACAATTGGTACAGGAGATTATGAAGTCTTCTGGAGGTCATGTTTGAAGACAATGGCCATTTTATTGAATAAATTTAGTAATTACTATTTCAAGATATTTTTGCGTAATTTTGGTAAATATATTTGTTTAAATGAGATAATGTTATGTTCCTTTTTTTAGACTGTTATATTTTATAAAAAAAAAAGAATAAGAAAAGGAAACTAGCTTTCTTGTCCACTTGACTTTTCACACGTTCCCTTTCCTCTTTAAAAGCTGCGTTCTCCTTCCTTTTCATTCTGAATTCTTTCCTTTGTTGATTACTGACTACTGTGAATTAAGTTCAGTAAAGCCTTAAGAAAAGGTTATTCTATCCTTGCTTTCTTCTCTGTACTACGTAACAATTTACTGAACTTAATTACTCATGGACAAGATTATTCGTCTGGACAAGTTTGATATATCTTCTGCAGACCCTCAGGCTAGCAAGCTCTGGAGACTATGGGTCCGTAATTTTAAGTATTACTTATCAACTATTGCTTCTTTAAACCCGGACAAACTCGAAGTCCTTTATTTAAACATCGGTGCTACCATTGCTGATGTTATCGAGGGTTTTTCTGGATTTGAACATGCTGTTGAATTGGTGAAAAGTGTTTATGACAAGTCTCCAAGTGTTATTCATGCTAGACATTTGTTGTCTACACGTCTGCAGCAGGAAAATGAGTTTGTAGACCAATACCTTCAGGCCTTGAATCGACTTGCTGCTGACTGTTGCTTCCAAGATGTTACTGCTACTACTTACAGGGATGAATCTGTCCGTGATGCATTTATACGTGGTCTCCAGTCCCCCGTAATACGTTCCAGACTGCTTGAAAATGATACGCTGAATCTCAAGGAGGCTACTCAATGTGCTAGAGCCTTAGAACAGGCTCACTTTCGTGCTGAATCATACGCTTCTCAGATTGGATCAGCCGCTGCTACTACTACTAGGACTAAAAATGTGTTTACTGATTCTGCCGAGGAGGCTTCTTCCACTACTATTACTAAAAATATGCTTTCTGACTTAACTGATTCTCGTACGGAGTGTGACTCTGTACAATTGTCTGCTGCACTTGCTCGTGACAAGTGCTACAACTGTGGAGGGAAACGTCACTTTAAGGATAATCGTCGCTATTGTCCTGCCCGTGATAAGATATGTCGAAACTGTGGCAAACTCGGTCATTTTTTCTAAAGTTTGCCGTTCTACCATGCTAGCACCTTCCCGTTCTACCTCAGCTATTATAATAGCCCGTGCTAAAGATGATGATAGGTCTCCTCCAGTTACTAAAACTTTAGAATTGAAAGGAAAGAGATTAACTGCCCTCATAGACACCGGTAGTTCTGATAACTTTATCAGTGCCCGTATTGTTAAAACAATGAAACTGTCTACTTCTAAACGGAATTCCTTAATTTCCATGGCATCATCTGCCATTTTCCTCAAACTATCTGAATATTGTACTGAGGATATTATCTTCAATGATTACGAATATAAACAAATTGACTTTACAGTACTTCCTGATTCCTGTATGGATATTATACTCGGAGTGCCCTTCTTAAAACTACACCAGAGTATCACTATTTCTTTTGGTGGATCTCAGGATATTCTAAAAATCTGCGCTTTAACCAAGATCAGTTGTGCTCTTGTTAAGTTGTTCCGAAACTTGACCCCTGACTGCAAACCTATTGCTAGTAAATCCCGAAATTACCGTGCAGAGGATGATCGGTTCATTGAAAAAGAAATTCTACAACTGCTTGAGGATGATATAATTGAAACAAGTTACTCTCCGTGGCGTGCCCAAATTGTTGTAACTTCGTCACCTAATAAAAAGAAACGATTGGTAGTCGATTTCTACCAGACTATTAATCGGTTCACCTTACTTGATGCCTACCCCTTGCCTCGAATTGAAGATCTCGTAAACAAAATGGCCCAGTATCGTATCTATAGTATAATTGACTTGTCCAAAGCATACTATCAGATTGAAATTTGCCCAGAAGATCGCCCCTATACGGCCTTTCAAGCTGGAAATCGTCTGTTCCAATTTAAACGAATACCCATGGGTGTTACTAACGGGGTTTCTGCCTTTCAGCGATTTATGAATTCTTTCATTTCTGATAACAAATTATCTGGAACCTTTTCGTATATAGATGATATAACTGTTTGCAGTAAAACCCAGGAGGAGCACGACGTCAATTTGAAATGTTTCTTAAAGGCTGCCTCGACATACACCCTCGAAATAAACAGGGAAAAATCAGTTTTCACTTCGTTCTATTAACGTGCTTGGATATCAAATTTGTAACGGAACTATCCAACCCGATCCTGAGCGTTTGAAGCCACTTTTGCAAATGCCTCCTTCTTCCGACTCAAATTCGTTAAAAAGGTGTCTTGGTATGTTTGCTTACTATGCGAAATGGATACCTAAATATTCACACAAAATTCGTCCACTGGTCGAAAATAAACAATTCCCTATGCCTCCTATAGTTATAAATTCTTTCGAAAAACTTAAGAAAGACATTGCCGAGTCATCTGTAAAAGTTATTGATGATGAATTGCCATTTACTATTGAAACCGATGTCTCAGAAAAGGCTATTGGAGGCACTCTTTTACAAGCTGAGCGAGCTGTAGTATTCTTTTCTCGGTCGCTAAACCCCTCTGAAATACGACTTCATATAGTCGAAAAAGAAGCATATGCCATAGTCGGATGCGTTCGTAAATGGAGAGACCTCCTTGCTGGGAAGCATTTTACTGTTATTACTGATCAACACGCCGTATCATTTATGTTTAAACCTGCTAATCGCGGAAATATTAAAAACGATATAAAATTATACGGTAAAAAAAATGGAACTTCTTCCCTTTTCATACGACATAAAACACCGTCCTGGAAATGAAAACACAGTTGCGGATACCTTATCCAGAGTATGTGGTGGTGCTGCTTCTTCCTTGAAGGAACTTAAGTCGATACACGACTCCTTAATACATCCTGGGGTACAGCGCTTTTGGCATTTTGTAAGGTCTCAGAATATGCCGTATTCGCTTGATGAAGTCCGACGTATGACTTCTGAATGTACGACCTGTGCCAAAACAAAACCCCAATTATTCGATTCTGCTAGTAATGTTCTGATCCTTTCTACTGCGCCATTTCAGAGTCTTTCCATAGACTACAAAGGGCCTGTCCCGGTATCTCCGACAGGTTACCGATATATTTTTACTGTTGTCGACGAATATAGTCGATTTCCCTTTGCCTTTCCTTGCCGCGATTGCTCTTCGCAAACTGCTATTCAATGCCTGACAAGTATTTTCTCCATTTTCGGGCTTCCCTCGTTCATTCACTCCGATCGAGGAACTTCGTTTATGTCGGGAGAATTTAAACAATTTCTAACACGACTTGGAATTGGATGCAGTAATACTACTGGTTATAACCCTAGAGGCAATAGCCAATGCGAACGTTACAACGGCATAATGTGGAATACCATATTATTGGCCCTGGAATCGAAACAGTTACCAATTAGTGCTTGGCAGGATGTTCTACATGATGTGTTAAATGCTATCCGCTCCCTGCTATGCACTACTACGAATGCAACCTCCCACGAACGAATGTTCAATTTAGAAAGGCGGTCCTCCACCGGTACTGCGTTGCCTGTTTGGCTCTGTGAGCCTGGGGAGGTATTATTAAAACGATTCGGTGGCAGAGGTAAATATGACCCTATCGTTGAGGTGGGGGAAGTCCTTGAGGCCAACCCTACGCATGCCAAAATATGTTACAATGATTGCCGGGAAGATTCGGTGGCGCTGAGACGGTTGGCACGTTTTCCACACCCGGATGGACCTCAAAATGGACCTGAAAATACTCAACCCGACGTGGACCATGCAGATTCAACCCTTTTGCCTGATGCAGGTCCCGTTAATATTTCTTCACCTTATACAGAAAATGAATCTGTGAATAATAGCCTGAATCCTGAAAGTCAGCCTTCTCAGAGGTCTGGCTATTCCAGTGGTGAACTACCTCCCCGCTGGTCTAGCAGGATTCGTAGACCAATCCAACGACTGGATTTATAAAACTTTTTCAGTTACAATCTCTTTTGCAAGTGGGGGAGAATGTTATATTTTCGTAAACAAAAAAGAATAAAAAAAAGGAAACTAACTTTCTTGTCCACGTGACTTTTCACACGTTCCCTTTCCTCTTTAAAAGCTGCGTTTTCCTTCCTTTTCATTCTGAATTCTTTCCTTTGGTTTGAGCGTGTTGGACAATTCTTTTTGAATCTGAACGGTTAAGTTTTTGAATTTATTTGCTAAACCTTCGTTGAACTTTTCAGTTTTTGACTTTATTTGAGCATTTTTTGATTCGTTTTTGTTTATTTCCATTCTTATATTTTTTACCCTCCTCACGGGTTTTGTTTTGCATTAATTGTACTTAATTTTTGTTTTATATTTATTTGAATTATCTTTGGTTTTTCTCTCTCTTTACCTATATTATTTTCCCGTATTATTATTTTTTCTGTTGATAACTTTTTGGGAAAAAAAAAAAACAATTTCACGTTAAAGAAATAATCGGTCGCGGTCAAAATGGCCGACGACACAGACATATGCTCGTCGCCAATGGAGGAAGCACCGCCGGTGCAAACTCAAAATGTGTCACCTGCAAAAACATGGTCCGAAAGTGGACCAAGGAAAAAAGACTCTTCATACTATGAAGAACAAAGACTGAAATATGAGGAGTACGTGAAGGGAAATGACTTTATCACAATACCAGAAGCCCTGAATGCCATCAAGGTTAAAGTCATTTCCCTGCTGACAACGGACGTCAAAACTCATAGACTCATTGGAGTCAACAGAGACAAAGTAGAGGAGGCTTTGAAGACCCTCAAGATTGCTCCCAAGATGTTGGCCCGCAAAAGCAATGCCATGTGGGACATACTACTGGGGTCCGAACAAGAGGCAAAACAGCTGGCCGGAAATGTCTTGTCCACGGCAAACTTGCGACTCCAAACGGAGTACATGGGGACAAGAAAGACCAGAATAACGGTACACGGCGTTCCCGTCGACATTCCCCAGGACAGGATGGGGGCGTTTTTTGCCAAGTTTGGGCAAGTGGAAGAAGTAAGCGCTGTCAGAAGCAAGTCGGGGATAGCGACAGGAGATTTGGTGCTCCAAGTGATCCTCGACCGAGACAACTTCAGAGACATCCCAAACGTCTTAACTTGTCGAGATAGGAGAATGCTGGTGGTGGTGGAGGGTAGGAGGCCGTGTTGTTGGTCGTGTGGTGCGGTTGGACACATGGCAAAGGAGTGTCCCAAGAAAAAGAACCAGCAGCCAACAAAAGAGACGCCAGCAGGAGTAGTAGCAGCAGCAGCAGCAGCAGCAGTGGCACCAACCAATGACAAGGCCACCCCGGGAGCCTGGACTGAGGTGAAGAAAGGGGGAAAAGTGACAAATCCGCCTTCTTCCCCAGTGTCACAACAACAACAGAAGCCCCAGCAGCAGCAGCAACTGGGAAAGCCCCCCCAACAGAAGCAGAAGCCCCAACAGCGGCAGTCTCCTCAGCAACAGCAGCAGCCGAAGCAGCAGCAAAAGCAGGAAAAAGAACAGAAACTGCAGCAGGAAGACCTCCACAAGCAGGAGACTTCAATGGTGGTGGATAAAATGCCTCCGCCACGAACGGCGTCCCTTAAAAGAAGCAGAGAAGAAGAGGAATCGGAAGAAACAGAATCCAGACCTTCGGGTCGTAGCAGGGTGGAGCAGAGCACAGACAGAGTCAGGCGGCACTCTTTCCCCGCTTCACCAACAAGGTCTTCTGGCTCCTCCAAAGTCAGAAGCGTCCCTTCTTCCCCTTCCCGGCTTCCATCCCCTTCTTTCCCCATTACACCCCTAAGCTCTCCCGATACTTCCCCGCTCGTGTCTCCTTCCTCCCCTCCCCATCGTGCAAGGGAGAAGAAGAAAAAGAAAAAGTATTTCACGGGTCCCGATGGGATATGCAAGATAGACAAAGACGAGGCCCAAAAGGGCCTGTCTAAACATAAAAAAGAAATGTTGGGGCGACTTTTTAAGCTCGAGGAGGTAGATGGCAAGTCGGTGGAGGACCCACGCAACTTCCCGAACGCCCCGGGGGTCATCACAGTGGTAAGAGACACTGGGGCACACTTGAAAGTGTGGAGCCATATAAATGAGGCACAAGCTGCCTTCCCTAAAATAAGGGTGTACGAAGAGAACGCGGAAGACTTAAGAAAAATAAGGAATTTTTGCTCTGGGAGGGTCCCTGTTCGGCTCCATCCCTCTTTGTATAGAGCTCTTAAATTAACCTACCCTACGGACGTCGGCGGTATTGTCCTGGGTGGTCGTATGACGACCGAGTTGGGTACAGGAAGTCTGGGACAATCCGTCGGGGTCCTTTCACCCGCAGATTTCCGTCCCGTATGTGAGTAGGTTTTTGCGCTGACTCTTTTTTCTATTTGCAGGCTTAGAAGATGTCTATTAAGATAGCAACTTTGAATGTGAGGGGCTTAAGGGATCGGGGTAAGGCTGCCCGCCTGCTCCGGGACCTTCTGTCCCTGGATGTGGATGTTGCCGCGATCGAGGAGACCCACTTTGTTTGCAGTTCCGATGCGTGTGTGCTGGACGATGACTTTGTCGTCTATTCAGCATATGGGGACCGTTCTGCCAGAGGAGTTTCTTTGCTTGTTAGGCGTACTCTCGATGCGAAGGTGGACCTTGTGCATACCGATGCCGAGGGCCGGTTGATCGTGGCCGATATTGCCGTGAAAAGTGGTTCGTTCCGAGTCGTTGCGGTTTATGCGCCCAACGACCGGGGGGAGCGGGTCTCGTTTTTTCGGCGGTTGGGGCCGTTCCTGGTGGGTTCAACGCGCCTAGTTTTAATGGGGGACTGGAATGCCATCCTGGACCCCAAGTTAGACAGGGGGCGGGGAGCTAGCGGGAGAAGGGGCGATCGTAGCCTGGTTGATCTGATCGTCGATTATGGTCTCGTCGATAGATACCGGGTCGATCATCCCGGGGGGAAAATGTGGACGTGGGCTCTTGATTGGCCTTTTGACAAGGTAGTCAGCTACCTTGACAGAATGTTAGTTAGAAGAGCCGACATAGATCTACTAGATTGCCCTACGTTCCACTGGGTAGGCTATTCGGACCACAAACTCGTTTGTGCCCGGGTGGCGTTAGACGGTAGGCCTAGAATGGCTGGCTACTGGAAGTTCAATCTGTCCTTACTGGACAGGGAGGACTTTCGGGAACAGCTAATTAGACTAGTGCAGCGGGAGCTAGTGGGGGCGGTTATCGGGAATAAGTGGTGGGAACGCCTTAAGTGTAGGATTAGGTCCTTCACCACTGATTTCGGCAAACGGCTCGCTCTAGATAGAGCTGATAAGGTGAAGACACTCAAGTCTAGTTATTCCCGGGCGGTGGCTGGGGGGGATCCCCTAGAGATAGCCTTAGCTAAGGAGGCCCTGGATCGTTCGAATAGCGAGCGGTACATGGGCCAGGTAATTAGACATAAGTTAAGCAAGATGTCTTCCGAAGCGGTGAACTTGGGCGCAGATCTGCGCAGGGAAGAGGTCCGTCGAGGTGGCGATCGTTACATTCGTGAAGTCGAATCCCCGGAGGGGCGTACTCTTCGGGCCACTGACGACATGTGCGAAGCGTTTCGGCGCCATTTCGAGAGCCGGTTTACCAAGGAGCCTGGTCTCCGTGAGGAGGAGTTTCGTAGCTATTTGGCTGACTTTCCTCGGCTTTCGCCGACTGAAGCGGCTAGCTGCGAGGGAGAGATCACGGAGGGCGAAGTCTACGCGGTTTTGAAGAAGGTCGGCAGAGGCAAGTCGCCCGGTCTGGATGGTTTGCCCTATGAATTGTACTTGAGGCTGTCGCACATCTTTGTTCCGATTTTGACTGCAGTGTTCAACAACTGGTTTCGGTCGGGGTCCATCCCCAATCGGATCACCAGGGGCGTGATCACTCTGTTGAAAAAGGGCAAAGGTGGTGGGGGGAAACTAGATGACTACAGGCCCATAACTCTGCTAAACACAGAGTTAAAGATTATGGCCAAGATCCTGCAGGAGCGTTTGCAGTCAGTTGCCGAGTCTCTGTTGGGACCTGAGCAGACTTGTTCTGTGAGGGGCCGAACAATTCAGAGCAACCTGCATCTGATCCGCACGATCATAGAGGGTGTAAAAGACGACGAGCAAGCCGCGCTGATCAATTTGGATCAGTCCAAGGCATTTGATAGGGTCGACCATCGCTACCTTGCTACTGTCCTGCAGGCCGCTGGATTCGCACCCAACTTCTGCCGCTGGATTAGCCTCCTGTATCGCTCCCCCAGGGCTGTGGTACAGGTGAACGGAAGGTTGTCGGACGCGTTCGTGCTGTCTAGGTCGGTTCGTCAGGGTTGTCCGCTGTCGCCTCTCCTTTATGCTTTGGCGTTGGAGCCTCTCCTTCGCCGGCTGAAGGACGAGACCGGCAGTCCGGCCCTACGCGGAATCGCCGTTCCTGGAGGGGCTCGAGCCAGGGTTTCCGCGTACGCCGATGACGTATCTGCTTTCGTGTCGTCCCGGGACGATATCGAGGCGGTACAGAAGGCGCTTGACCGGTACGAGAAGGTGACAGGGGCCAAGATAAACCGCGACAAGTCTTCCGGCTTGCGGTTAGGTGCCTGGAAGGGGGTCGCTCTTCCGGGCCGCTTCGGTTGGACGGATGGACCTGTCCGCATTCTTGGAGTGTGGTTTGGACCGGACCTCCAGCTGGAGAAGAATTGGTCTGAAGTACTTGCAAAGGTCGATTCTGCCGGCAAGACTTGGAATCGACGGCGGTTGTCCGTGAAGGGCAGGGCGGAGGTGTGTGCTATATACATTTTCCCCCTGATTCTTTATCGATTGTCTGTACTTCCTCTCTGTGAGACCCATTGGAAGGCGCTCGAGCGATCGCTATCCTCCATTTTATGGAGGGGACGCGTGAACAGGGTCGACAGACGAGTCTGCACTAAACGTCCGTGTCATGGGGGGCTGGGAATGCCGCACCTCTTGAGTCACGTCCGTGCCTCTAGGTTGGCTTTCCTACGCCGCGCATTGACTGGGAAAGATCCGATCCTGGAGGGGATTGTTAGGGACGCCTTCCCTAGCCTTACCATCAGACCCCCCATCTCGTGGGTTGAGCGCCGTCGTAAACCCCGGGACGAGTCGGATTTCATCCGCGAGTGTCGGTCGGCCTTGAGGGCCATTCCCCGGTCCAGTGACCTTTCACGGCCTAGGAAGGTCTTCTATCGTGGATTAGTGGAGGGGCCCGCGAAGGATTCCCTACGTGATACGCTCGGCTTGTCGGAGGAGGAGTATCGCTCCTACTGGTCTTGGGCGCCAGCGGCGGATTACCTCAGTAACCCTGAGTTTTCGCTTACCTGGCGATTGGCTCGGAATCGGCTGCCTCTCAACGACAAGGCTTTCATATGGGGTTTGGCGGATTTGCCAGACTGTGAACGGTGTGGTCTTGGCTTAGAAGAAACGGCTCCGCACGCCTTCTACCATTGCCCCCGGGTCCGCCCCTTATGGGACCATGTCGGCGAGCTGACGGCTCGTCTCGCTCCCGAACAGCTTGTGTCCATTGATCGCGCATACGCGTGTGACAATGTGTCGCCCCCGTATTCCGGGGTGAAACGAATGGTGTTTCTGACGCTGCTGGCCACGGCTCGAATGGTGATTTGGACGACGCGAAAGGAGGAAGTCTTGCGGGGCAACCATCTTTCTCATCAGCATCTGATCCTATTCTTTGAGCATCAGCTCAAGATGAAGATTAGATCTGATAGAAAACGATTGCATTCGACAGTCTTTAGCGAAAGGTGGGTAAAAGAGGCGAGCTTGGTTCGTGTGACCGGGGCTAGCCTTGATTTTCTCTTCTAGGTCAACCTATTGCACATCGGGGTGGCTTCCTGTGGAACCCTCCCCTTGGTTAGGATTAGACAAGCTTCAGTGTACCTAGTTAATGTGAGTAAGTGTTGTTCCTGGCCTGTAACCCGGCTACTCTTTGGTTATGATCCAAGTCGAGATTCCCAACCTCCCCAGTTTGTTTTTAACCCTCCTTTTCATCTCGACTGGGTCAGCTGTATATTTCCCCATTCCCGCATAATATTTTATCCTTTTTCCCCACTCCCTTAGCGAGAGAGCTTCTTGATTCTGTCCCCTGGGCAGAATACAGCGGCCTCTCTATTTTGAGGGTTGGACGGTCCCCTACTAACATCTGTTATGTTTAGTTTATATTTTGTGTTTATATTTATTTGATTATTGGGTTCATCTCCCCTCCCCTCTCATTCTATCATTATTAGAATTTTAATGTATAGCATGTATTTCATCATCAAATTTTTATGGTGTGGGCGCGTTTTTTGTAGGACCCCCTGGTAAGAATGTGGTATTATGGTGCATGAGAGAACGATTGGTGATGGATGAGTTCTTGTGGTGAATGGGTAAATTGTATTGTATGAATGGGTCGTGAATCTGATTAGCTAGGTATAGGATAGTTAGTTTGGACCAGCCTTTACCCCTCCCCTTCATCGGCCACGTGCCACAATTGTAAATTTTTACAATAAATACCCTGAATTCTTTCCTTTGGTTTGAGCGTGTTGGACAATTCTTTTTGAATCTGAACGGTTAAGTTTTTGAATTTATTTGCTAAACCTTCGTTGAACTTTTCAGTTTTTGACTTTATTTGAGCATTTTTTGATTCGTTTTTGTTTATTTCCATTCTTATATTTTTTACCCTCCTCACGGGTTTTGTTTTGCATTAATTGTACTTAATTTTTGTTTTATATTTATTTGAATTATCTTTGGTTTTTCTCTCTCTTTACCTATATTATTTTCCCGTATTATTATTTTTTCTGTTGATAACTTTTTGGGAAAAAAAAAAAACAATTTCACGTTAAAGAAATAATCGGTCGCGGTCAAAATGGCCGACGACACAGACATATGCTCGTCGCCAATGGAGGAAGCACCGCCGGTGCAAACTCAAAATGTGTCACCTGCAAAAACATGGTCCGAAAGTGGACCAAGGAAAAAAGACTCTTCATACTATGAAGAACAAAGACTGAAATATGAGGAGTACGTGAAGGGAAATGACTTTATCACAATACCAGAAGCCCTGAATGCCATCAAGGTTAAAGTCATTTCCCTGCTGACAACGGACGTCAAAACTCATAGACTCATTGGAGTCAACAGAGACAAAGTAGAGGAGGCTTTGAAGACCCTCAAGATTGCTCCCAAGATGTTGGCCCGCAAAAGCAATGCCATGTGGGACATACTACTGGGGTCCGAACAAGAGGCAAAACAGCTGGCCGGAAATGTCTTGTCCACGGCAAACTTGCGACTCCAAACGGAGTACATGGGGACAAGAAAGACCAGAATAACGGTACACGGCGTTCCCGTCGACATTCCCCAGGACAGGATGGGGGCGTTTTTTGCCAAGTTTGGGCAAGTGGAAGAAGTAAGCGCTGTCAGAAGCAAGTCGGGGATAGCGACAGGAGATTTGGTGCTCCAAGTGATCCTCGACCGAGACAACTTCAGAGACATCCCAAACGTCTTAACTTGTCGAGATAGGAGAATGCTGGTGGTGGTGGAGGGTAGGAGGCCGTGTTGTTGGTCGTGTGGTGCGGTTGGACACATGGCAAAGGAGTGTCCCAAGAAAAAGAACCAGCAGCCAACAAAAGAGACGCCAGCAGGAGTAGTAGCAGCAGCAGCAGCAGCAGCAGTGGCACCAACCAATGACAAGGCCACCCCGGGAGCCTGGACTGAGGTGAAGAAAGGGGGAAAAGTGACAAATCCGCCTTCTTCCCCAGTGTCACAACAACAACAGAAGCCCCAGCAGCAGCAGCAACTGGGAAAGCCCCCCCAACAGAAGCAGAAGCCCCAACAGCGGCAGTCTCCTCAGCAACAGCAGCAGCCGAAGCAGCAGCAAAAGCAGGAAAAAGAACAGAAACTGCAGCAGGAAGACCTCCACAAGCAGGAGACTTCAATGGTGGTGGATAAAATGCCTCCGCCACGAACGGCGTCCCTTAAAAGAAGCAGAGAAGAAGAGGAATCGGAAGAAACAGAATCCAGACCTTCGGGTCGTAGCAGGGTGGAGCAGAGCACAGACAGAGTCAGGCGGCACTCTTTCCCCGCTTCACCAACAAGGTCTTCTGGCTCCTCCAAAGTCAGAAGCGTCCCTTCTTCCCCTTCCCGGCTTCCATCCCCTTCTTTCCCCATTACACCCCTAAGCTCTCCCGATACTTCCCCGCTCGTGTCTCCTTCCTCCCCTCCCCATCCTGCAAGGGAGAAGAAGAAAAAGAAAAAGTATTTCACGGGTCCCGATGGGATATGCAAGATAGACAAAGACGAGGCCCAAAAGGGCCTGTCTAAACATAAAAAAGAAATGTTGGGGCGACTTTTTAAGCTCGAGGAGGTAGATGGCAAGTCGGTGGAGGACCCACGCAACTTCCCGAACGCCCCGGGGGTCATCACAGTGGTAAGAGACACTGGGGCACACTTGAAAGTGTGGAGCCATATAAATGAGGCACAAGCTGCCTTCCCTAAAATAAGGGTGTACGAAGAGAACGCGGAAGACTTAAGAAAAATAAGGAATTTTTGCTCTGGGAGGGTCCCTGTTCGGCTCCATCCCTCTTTGTATAGAGCTCTTAAATTAACCTACCCTACGGACGTCGGCGGTATTGTCCTGGGTGGTCGTATGACGACCGAGTTGGGTACAGGAAGTCTGGGACAATCCGTCGGGGTCCTTTCACCCGCAGATTTCCGTCCCGTATGTGAGTAGGTTTTTGCGCTGACTCTTTTTTCTATTTGCAGGCTTAGAAGATGTCTATTAAGATAGCAACTTTGAATGTGAGGGGCTTAAGGGATCGGGGTAAGGCTGCCCGCCTGCTCCGGGACCTTCTGTCCCTGGATGTGGATGTTGCCGCGATCGAGGAGACCCACTTTGTTTGCAGTTCCGATGCGTGTGTGCTGGACGATGACTTTGTCGTCTATTCAGCATATGGGGACCGTTCTGCCAGAGGAGTTTCTTTGCTTGTTAGGCGTACTCTCGATGCGAAGGTGGACCTTGTGCATACCGATGCCGAGGGCCGGTTGATCGTGGCCGATATTGCCGTGAAAAGTGGTTCGTTCCGAGTCGTTGCGGTTTATGCGCCCAACGACCGGGGGGAGCGGGTCTCGTTTTTTCGGCGGTTGGGGCCGTTCCTGGTGGGTTCAACGCGCCTAGTTTTAATGGGGGACTGGAATGCCATCCTGGACCCCAAGTTAGACAGGGGGCGGGGAGCTAGCGGGAGAAGGGGCGATCGTAGCCTGGTTGATCTGATCGTCGATTATGGTCTCGTCGATAGATACCGGGTCGATCATCCCGGGGGGAAAATGTGGACGTGGGCTCTTGATTGGCCTTTTGACAAGGTAGTCAGCTACCTTGACAGAATGTTAGTTAGAAGAGCCGACATAGATCTACTAGATTGCCCTACGTTCCACTGGGTAGGCTATTCGGACCACAAACTCGTTTGTGCCCGGGTGGCGTTAGACGGTAGGCCTAGAATGGCTGGCTACTGGAAGTTCAATCTGTCCTTACTGGACAGGGAGGACTTTCGGGAACAGCTAATTAGACTAGTGCAGCGGGAGCTAGTGGGGGCGGTTATCGGGAATAAGTGGTGGGAACGCCTTAAGTGTAGGATTAGGTCCTTCACCACTGATTTCGGCAAACGGCTCGCTCTAGATAGAGCTGATAAGGTGAAGACACTCAAGTCTAGTTATTCCCGGGCGGTGGCTGGGGGGGATCCCCTAGAGATAGCCTTAGCTAAGGAGGCCCTGGATCGTTCGAATAGCGAGCGGTACATGGGCCAGGTAATTAGACATAAGTTAAGCAAGATGTCTTCCGAAGCGGTGAACTTGGGCGCAGATCTGCGCAGGGAAGAGGTCCGTCGAGGTGGCGATCGTTACATTCGTGAAGTCGAATCCCCGGAGGGGCGTACTCTTCGGGCCACTGACGACATGTGCGAGGCGTTTCGGCGCCATTTCGAGAGCCGGTTTACCAAGGAGCCTGGTCTCCGTGAGGAGGAGTTTCGTAGCTATTTGGCTGACTTTCCTCGGCTTTCGCCGACTGAAGCGGCTAGCTGCGAGGGAGAGATCACGGAGGGCGAAGTCTACGCGGTTTTGAAGAAGGTCGGCAGAGGCAAGTCGCCCGGTCTGGATGGTTTGCCCTATGAATTGTACTTGAGGCTGTCGCACATCTTTGTTCCGATTTTGACTGCAGTGTTCAACAACTGGTTTCGGTCGGGGTCCATCCCCAATCGGATCACCAGGGGCGTGATCACTCTGTTGAAAAAGGGCAAAGGTGGTGGGGGGAAACTAGATGACTACAGGCCCATAACTCTGCTAAACACAGAGTTAAAGATTATGGCCAAGATCCTGCAGGAGCGTTTGCAGTCAGTTGCCGAGTCTCTGTTGGGACCTGAGCAGACTTGTTCTGTGAGGGGCCGAACAATTCAGAGCAACCTGCATCTGATCCGCACGATCATAGAGGGTGTAAAAGACGACGAGCAAGCCGCGCTGATCAATTTGGATCAGTCCAAGGCATTTGATAGGGTCGACCATCGCTACCTTGCTACTGTCCTGCAGGCCGCTGGATTCGCACCCAACTTCTGCCGCTGGATTAGCCTCCTGTATCGCTCCCCCAGTGCTGTGGTACAGGTGAACGGAAGGTTGTCGGACGCGTTCGTGCTGTCTAGGTCGGTTCGTCAGGGTTGTCCGCTGTCGCCTCTCCTTTATGCTTTGGCGTTGGAGCCTCTCCTTCGCCGGCTGAAGGACGAGACCGGCAGTCCGGCCCTACGCGGAATCGCCGTTCCTGGAGGGGCTCGAGCCAGGGTTTCCGCGTACGCCGATGACGTATCTGCTTTCGTGTCGTCCCGGGACGATATCGAGGCGGTACAGAAGGCGCTTGACCGGTACGAGAAGGTGACAGGGGCCAAGATAAACCGCGACAAGTCTTCCGGCTTGCGGTTAGGTGCCTGGAAGGGGGTCGCTCTTCCGGGCCGCTTCGGTTGGACGGATGGACCTGTCCGCATTCTTGGAGTGTGGTTTGGACCGGACCTCCAGCTGGAGAAGAATTGGTCTGAAGTACTTGCAAAGGTCGATTCTGCCGGCAAGACTTGGAATCGACGGCGGTTGTCCGTGAAGGGCAGGGCGGAGGTGTGTGCTATATACATTTTCCCCCTGATTCTTTATCGATTGTCTGTACTTCCTCTCTGTGAGACCCATTGGAAGGCGCTCGAGCGATCGCTATCCTCCATTTTATGGAGGGGACGCGTGAACAGGGTCGACAGACGAGTCTGCACTAAACGTCCGTGTCATGGGGGGCTGGGAATGCCGCACCTCTTGAGTCACGTCCGTGCCTCTAGGTTGGCTTTCCTACGCCGCGCATTGACTGGGAGAGATCCGATCCTGGAGGGGATTGTTAGGGACGCCTTCCCTAGCCTTACCATCAGACCCCCCATCTCGTGGGTTGAGCGCCGTCGTAAACCCCGGGACGAGTCGGATTTCATCCGCGAGTGTCGGTCGGCCTTGAGGGCCATTCCCCGGTCCAGTGACCTTTCACGGCCTAGGAAGGTCTTCTATCGTGGATTAGTGGAGGGGCCCGCGAAGGATTCCCTACGTGATACGCTCGGCTTGTCGGAGGAGGAGTATCGCTCCTACTGGTCTTGGGCGCCAGCGGCGGATTACCTCAGTAACCCTGAGTTTTCGCTTACCTGGCGATTGGCTCGGAATCGGCTGCCTCTCAACGACAAGGCTTTCATATGGGGTTTGGCGGATTTGCCAGACTGTGAACGGTGTGGTCTTGGCTTAGAAGAAACGGCTCCGCACGCCTTCTACCATTGCCCCCGGGTCCGCCCCTTATGGGACCATGTCGGCGAGCTGACGGCTCGTCTCGCTCCCGAACAGCTTGTGTCCATTGATCGCGCATACGCGTGTGACAATGTGTCGCCCCCGTATTCCGGGGTGAAACGAATGGTGTTTCTGACGCTGCTGGCCACGGCTCGAATGGTGATTTGGACGACGCGAAAGGAGGAAGTCTTGCGGGGCAACCATCTTTCTCATCAGCATCTAATCCTATTCTTTGAGCATCAGCTCAAGATGAAGATTAGATCTGATAGAAAACGATTGCATTCGACAGTCTTTAGCGAAAGGTGGGTAAAAGAGGCGAGCTTGGTTCGTGTGACCGGGGCTAGCCTTGATTTTCTCTTCTAGGTCAACCTATTGCACATCGGGGTGGCTTCCTGTGGAACCCTCCCCTTGGTTAGGATTAGACAAGCTTCAGTGTACCTAGTTAATGTGAGTAAGTGTTGTTCCTGGCCTGTAACCCGGCTACTCTTTGGTTATGATCCAAGTCGAGATTCCCAACCTCCCCAGTTTGTTTTTAACCCTCCTTTTCATCTCGACTGGGTCAGCTGTATATTTCCCCATTCCCGCATAATATTTTATCCTTTTTGCCCACTCCCTTAGCGAGAGAGCTTCTTGATTCTGTCCCCTGGGCAGAATACAGCGGCCTCTCTATTTTGAGGGTAGGACGGTCCCCTACTAACATCTGTTATGTTTAGTTTATATTTTGTGTTTATATTTATTTGATTATTGGGTTCATCTCCCCTCCCCTATCATTCTATCATTATTAGAATTTTAATGTATAGCATGTATTTCATCATCAAATTTTTATGGTGTGGGGCGCGTTTTTTGTAGGACCCCCTGGTAAGAATGTGGTATTATGGTGCATGAGAGAACGATTGGTGATGGATGAGTTCTTGTGGTGAATGGGTAAATTGTATTGTATGAATGGGTCGTGAATCTGATTAGCTAGGTATAGGATAGTTAGTTTGGACCAGCCTTTACCCCTCCCCTTCATCGGCCACGTGCCACAATTGTAAATTTTTACAATAAATACCCTGAATTCTTTCCTTTGGAGTGGTTTGAGCGTGTTGGACAATTCTTTTTGAATCTGAACGGTTAAGTTTTTGAATTTATTTGCTAAACCTTCGTTGAACTTTTCAGTTTTTGACTTTATTTGAGCATTTTTTGATTCGTTTTTGTTTATTTCCATTCTTGTATTTTTTACCCTCCTCACGGGTTTTGTTTTGTATTAATTGTACTTAATTTTTGTTTTATATTTATTTGAATTATCTTTGGTTTTTCTCTCTCTTTACCTATATTATTTTCCCGTATTATTATTTTTTCTGTTGATAACTTTTTGGAAAAAAAAAAAAAAACAATTTCACGTTAAAGAAATAATCGGTCGCGGTCAAAATGGCCGACGACACAGACATATGCTCGTCTCCAATGGAGGAAGCACCGCCGGTGCAAACTCAAAATGTGTCACCTGCAAAAACATGGTCCGTAAGTGGACCAAGGAAAAAAGACTCTTCATACTATGAAGAACAAAGACTGAAATATGAGGAGTTCGTGAAGGGAAATGACTTTATCACAATACCAGAAGCCCTGAATGCCATCAAGGTTAAAGTCATTTCCCTGCTGACAACGGACGTCAAAACTCATAGACTCATTGGAGTCAACAGAGACAAGGTAGAGGAGGCTTTGAAGACCCTCAAGATTGCCCCCAAGATGTTGGCCCGCAAAAGCAATGCCATGTGGGACATACTACTGGGGTCCGAACAAGAGGCAAAACAGCTGGCCGGAAATGTCTTGTCCACGGCAAACTTGCGACTCCAAACGGAGTACATGGGGACAAGAAAGACCAGAATAACTGTACACGGCGTTCCCGTCGACATTCCCCAGGACAGGATGGGGGCGTTTTTTGCCAAGTTTGGGCAAGTGGAAGAAGTCAGCGCTGTCAGAAGCAAGTCGGGGATAGCGACAGGAGATTTGGTGCTCCAAGTGATCCTCGACCGAGACAACTTCAGAGACATCCCAAACGTCTTAACTTGTCGAGATAGGAGAATGCTGGTGGTGGTGGAGGGTAGGAGGCCGTGTTGTTGGTCGTGTGGTGCGGTTGGACACATGGCAAAGGAGTGTCCCAAGAAAAAGAACCAGCAGCCAACGAAAGAGACGCCAGCAGGAGTAGTAGCAGCAGCAGCAGCAGCAGTGGCACCAACCAATGACAAGGCCACCCCGGGAGCCTGGACTGAGGTGAAGAAAGGGGGAAAAGTGACAAATCCGCCTTCTTCCCCAGTGTCACAACAACAACAGAAGCCCCAGCAGCAGCAGCAACTGGGAAAGTCCCCCCAACAGAAGCAGAAGCCCCAACAGCGGCAGTCTCCTCAGCAACAGCAGCAGCCGAAGCAGCAGCAAAAGCAGGAAAAAGAACAGAAACTGCAGCAGGAAGACCTCCACAAACAGGAGACTTCAATGGTGGTGGATAAAATGCCTCCGCCACGAACGGCGTCCCTTAAAAGAAGCAGAGAAGAAGAGGAATCGGAAGAAACAGAATCCAGACCTTCGGGTCGTAGCAGGGTGGAGCAGAGCACAGACAGAGTCAGGCGGCACTCTTTCCCCGCTTCACCAACAAGGTCTTCTGGCTCCTCCAAAGTCAGAAGCGTCCCTTCTTCCCCTTCCCGGCTTCCATCCCCTTCTTTCCCCATTACACCCCTAAGCTCTCCCGATACTTCCCCGCTCGTGTCTCCTTCCTCCCCTCCCCATCGTGCAAGGGAGAAGAAGAAAAAGAAAAAGTATTTCACGGGTCCCGATGGGATATGCAAGATAGACAAAGACGAGGCCCAAAAGGGCCTGTCTAAACATAAAAAAGAAATGTTGGGGCGACTTTTTAAGCTCGAGGAGGTAGATGGCAAGTCGGTGGAGGACCCACGCAACTTCCCGAACGCCCCGGGGGTCATCACAGTGGTAAGAGACACTGGGGCACACTTGAAAGTGTGGAGCCATATAAATGAGGCACAAGCTGCCTTCCCTAAAATAAGGGTGTACGAAGAGAACGCGGAAGACTTAAGAAAAATAAGGAATTTTTGCTCTGGGAGGGTCCCTGTTCGGCTCCATCCCTCTTTGTATAGAGCTCTTAAATTAACCTACCCTACGGACGTCGGCGGTATTGTCCTGGGTGGTCGTATGACGACCGAGTTGGGTACAGGAAGTCTGGGACAATCCGTCGGGGTCCTTTCACCCGCAGATTTCCGTCCCGTATGTGAGTAGGTTTTTGCGCTGACTCTTTTTTCTATTTGCAGGCTTAGAAGATGTCTATTAAGATAGCAACTTTGAATGTGAGGGGCTTAAGGGATCGGGGTAAGGCTGCCCGCCTGCTCCGGGACCTTCTGTCCCTGGATGTGGATGTTGCCGCGATCGAGGAGACCCACTTTGTTTGCAGTTCCGATGCGTGTGTGCTGGACAATGACTTTGTCGTCTATTCAGCATATGGGGACCGTTCTGCCAGAGGAGTTTCTTTGCTTGTTAGGCGTACTCTCGATGCGAAGGTGGACCTTGTGCATACCGATGCCGAGGGCCGGTTGATCGTGGCCGATATTGCCGTGAAAAGTGGTTCGTTCCGAGTCGTTGCGGTTTATGCGCCCAACGACCGGGGGGAGCGGGTCTCGTTTTTTCGGCGGTTGGGGCCGTTCCTGGTGGGTTCAACGCGCCTAGTTTTAATGGGGGACTGGAATGCCATCCTGGACCCCAAGTTAGACAGGGGGCGGGGAGCTAGCGGGAGAAGGGGCGATCGTAGCCTGGTTGATCTGATCGTCGATTATGGTCTCGTCGATAGATACCGGGTCGATCATCCCGGGGGGAAAATGTGGACGTGGGCTCTTGATTGGCCTTTTGACAAGGTAGTCAGCTACCTTGACAGAATGTTAGTTAGAAGAGCCGACATAGATCTACTAGATTGCCCTACGTTCCACTGGGTAGGCTATTCGGACCACAAACTCGTTTGTGCCCGGGTGGCGTTAGACGGTAGGCCTAGAATGGCTGGCTACTGGAAGTTCAATCTGTCCTTACTGGACAGGGAGGACTTTCGGGAACAGCTAATTAGACTAGTGCAGCGGGAGCTAGTGGGGGCGGTTATCGGGAATAAGTGGTGGGAACGCCTTAAGTGTAGGATTAGGTCCTTCACCACTGATTTCGGCAAACGGCTCGCTCTAGATAGAGCTGATAAGGTGAAGACACTCAAGTCTAGTTATTCCCGGGCGGTGGCTGGGGGGGATCCCCTAGAGATAGCCTTAGCTAAGGAGGCCCTGGATCGTTCGAATAGCGAGCGGTACATGGGCCAGGTAATTAGACATAAGTTAAGCAAGATGTCTTCCGAAGCGGTGAACTTGGGCGCAGATCTGCGCAGGGAAGAGGTCCGTCGAGGTGGCGATCGTTACATTCGTGAAGTCGAATCCCCGGAGGGGCGTACTCTTCGGGCCACTGACGACATGTGCGAGGCGTTTCGGCGCCATTTCGAGAGCCGGTTTACCAAGGAGCCTGGTCTCCGTGAGGAGGAGTTTCGTAGCTATTTGGCTGACTTTCCTCGGCTTTCGCCGACTGAAGCGGCTAGCTGCGAGGGAGAGATCACGGAGGGCGAAGTCTACGCGGTTTTGAAGAAGGTCGGCAGAGGCAAGTCGCCCGGTCTGGATGGTTTGCCCTATGAATTGTACTTGAGGCTGTCGCACATCTTTGTTCCGATTTTGACTGCAGTGTTCAACAACTGGTTTCGGTCGGGGTCCATCCCCAATCGGATCACCAGGGGCGTGATCACTCTGTTGAAAAAGGGCAAAGGTGGTGGGGGGAAACTAGATGACTACAGGCCCATAACTCTGCTAAACACAGAGTTAAAGATTATGGCCAAGATCCTGCAGGAGCGTTTGCAGTCAGTTGCCGAGTCTCTGTTGGGACCTGAGCAGACTTGTTCTGTGAGGGGCCGAACAATTCAGAGCAACCTGCATCTGATCCGCACGATCATAGAGGGTGTAAAAGACGACGAGCAAGCCGCGCTGATCAATTTGGATCAGTCCAAGGCATTTGATAGGGTCGACCATCGCTACCTTGCTACTGTCCTGCAGGCCGCTGGATTCGCACCCAACTTCTGCCGCTGGATTAGCCTCCTGTATCGCTCCCCCAGTGCTGTGGTACAGGTGAACGGAAGGTTGTCGGACGCGTTCGTGCTGTCTAGGTCGGTTCGTCAGGGTTGTCCGCTGTCGCCTCTCCTTTATGCTTTGGCGTTGGAGCCTCTCCTTCGCCGGCTGAAGGACGAGACCGGCAGTCCGGCCCTACGTGGAATCGCCGTTCCTGGAGGGGCTCGAGCCAGGGTTTCCGCGTACGCCGATGACGTATCTGCTTTCGTGTCGTCCCGGGACGATATCGAGGCGGTACAGAAGGCGCTTGACCGGTACGAGAAGGTGACAGGGGCCAAGATAAACCGCGACAAGTCTTCCGGCTTGCGGTTAGGTGCTTGGAAGGGGGTCGCTCTTCCGGGCCGCTTCGGTTGGACGGATGGACCTGTCCGCATTCTTGGAGTGTGGTTTGGACCGGACCTCCAGCTGGAGAAGAATTGGTCTGAAGTACTTGCAAAGGTCGATTCTGCCGGCAAGACTTGGAATCGACGGCGGTTGTCCGTGAAGGGCAGGGCGGAGGTGTGTGCTATATACATTTTCCCCCTGATTCTTTATCGATTGTCTGTACTTCCTCTCTGTGAGACCCATTGGAAGGCGCTCGAGCGATCGCTATCCTCCATTTTATGGAGGGGACGCGTGAACAGGGTCGACAGACGAGTCTGCACTAAACGTCCGTGTCATGGGGGGCTGGGAATGCCGCACCTCTTGAGTCACGTCCGTGCCTCTAGGTTGGCTTTCCTACGCCGCGCATTGACTGGGAGAGATCCGATCCTGGAGGGGATTGTTAGGGACGCCTTCCCTAGCCTTACCATCAGACCCCCCATCTCGTGGGTTGAGCGCCGTCGTAAACCCCGGGACGAGTCGGATTTCATCCGCGAGTGTCGGTCGGCCTTGAGGGCCATTCCCCGGTCCAGTGACCTTTCACGGCCTAGGAAGGTCTTCTATCGTGGATTAGTGGAGGGGCCCGCGAAGGATTCCCTACGTGATACGCTCGGCTTGTCGGAGGAGGAGTATCGCTCCTACTGGTCTTGGGCGCCAGCGGCGGATTACCTCAGTAACCCTGAGTTTTCGCTTACCTGGCGATTGGCTCGGAATCGGCTGCCTCTCAACGACAAGGCTTTCATATGGGGTTTGGCGGATTTGCCAGACTGTGAACGGTGTGGTCTTGGCTTAGAAGAAACGGCTCCGCACGCCTTCTACCATTGCCCCCGGGTCCGCCCCTTATGGGACCATGTCGGCGAGCTGACGGCTCGTCTCGCTCCCGAACAGCTTGTGTCCATTGATCGCGCATACGCGTGTGACAATGTGTCGCCCCCGTATTCCGGGGTGAAACGAATGGTGTTTCTGACGCTGCTGGCCACGGCTCGAATGGTGATTTGGACGACGCGAAAGGAGGAAGTCTTGCGGGGCAACCATCTTTCTCATCAGCATCTGATCCTATTCTTTGAGCATCAGCTCAAGATGAAGATTAGATCTGATAGAAAACGATTGCATTCGACAGCCTTTAGCGAAAGGTGGGTAAAAGAGGCGAGCTTGGTTCGTGTGACCGGGGCTAGCCTTGATTTTCTCTTCTAGGTCAACCTATTGCACATCGGGGTGGCTTCCTGTGGAACCCTCCCCTTGGTTAGGATTAGACAAGCTTCAGTGTACCTAGTTAATGTGAGTAAGTGTTGTTCCTGGCCTGTAACCCGGCTACTCTTTGGTTATGATCCAAGTCGAGATTCCCAACCTCCCCAGTTTGTTTTTAACCCTCCTTTTCATCTCGACTGGGTCAGCTGTATATTTCCCCATTCCCGCATAATATTTTATCCTTTTTCCCCACTCCCTTAGCGAGAGAGCTTCTTGATTCTGTCCCCTGGGCAGAATACAGCGGCCTCTCTATTTTGAGGGTTGGACGGTCCCCTACTAACATCTGTTATGTTTAGTTTATATTTATTTGATTATTGGGTTCATCTCCCCTCCCCTCTCATTCTATCATTATTAGAATTTTAATGTATAGCATGTATTTCATCATCAAATTTTTATGGTGTGGGGCGCGTTTTTTGTAGGACCCCCTGGTAAGAATGTGGTATTATGGTGCATGAGAGAACGATTGGTGATGGATGAGTTCTTGTGGTGAATGGGTAAATTGTATTGTATGAATGGGTCGTGAATCTGATTAGCTAGGTATAGGATAGTTAGTTTGGACCAGCCTTTACCCCTCCCCTTCATCGGCCACGTGCCACAATTGTAAATTTTTACAATAAATACCCTGAATTCTTTCCTTTGGAGTGGTTTGAGCGTGTTGGACAATTCTTTTTGAATCTGAACGGTTAAGTTTTTGAATTTATTTGCTAAACCTTCGTTGAACTTTTCAGTTTTTGACTTTATTTGAGCATTTTTTGATTCGTTTTTGTTTATTTCCATTCTTGTATTTTTTACCCTCCTCACGGGTTTTGTTTTGTATTAATTGTACTTAATTTTTGTTTTATATTTATTTGAATTATCTTTGGTTTTTCTCTCTCTTTACCTATATTATTTTCCCGTATTATTATTTTTTCTGTTGATAACTTTTTGGAAAAAAAAAAAAAAACAATTTCACGTTAAAGAAATAATCGGTCGCGGTCAAAATGGCCGACGACACAGACATATGCTCGTCTCCAATGGAGGAAGCACCGCCGGTGCAAACTCAAAATGTGTCACCTGCAAAAACATGGTCCGTAAGTGGACCAAGGAAAAAAGACTCTTCATACTATGAAGAACAAAGACTGAAATATGAGGAGTTCGTGAAGGGAAATGACTTTATCACAATACCAGAAGCCCTGAATGCCATCAAGGTTAAAGTCATTTCCCTGCTGACAACGGACGTCAAAACTCATAGACTCATTGGAGTCAACAGAGACAAGGTAGAGGAGGCTTTGAAGACCCTCAAGATTGCCCCCAAGATGTTGGCCCGCAAAAGCAATGCCATGTGGGACATACTACTGGGGTCCGAACAAGAGGCAAAACAGCTGGCCGGAAATGTCTTGTCCACGGCAAACTTGCGACTCCAAACGGAGTACATGGGGACAAGAAAGACCAGAATAACGGTACACGGCGTTCCGGTCGACATTCCCCAGGACAGGATGGGGGCGTTTTTTGCCAAGTTTGGGCAAGTGGAAGAAGTAAGCGCTGTCAGAAGCAAGTCGGGGATAGCGACAGGAGATTTGGTGCTCCAAGTGATCCTCGACCGAGACAACTTCAGAGACATCCCAAACGTCTTAACTTGTCGAGATAGGAGAATGCTGGTGGTGGTGGAGGGTAGGAGGCCGTGTTGTTGGTCGTGTGGTGCGGTTGGACACATGGCAAAGGAGTGTCCCAAGAAAAAGAACCAGCAGCCAACAAAAGAGACGCCAGCAGGAGTAGTAGCAGCAGCAGCAGAAGTGGCACCAACCAATGACAAGGCCACCCCGGGAGCCTGGACTGAGGTGAAGAAAGGGGGAAAAGTGACAAATCCGCCTTCTTCCCCAGTGTCACAACAACAACAACAACAACAACAGAAGCCCCAGCAGCAGCAGCAACTGGGAAAGCCCCCCCAACAGAAGCAGAAGCCCCAACAGCGGCAGTCTCCTCAGCAACAGCAGCAGCCGAAGCAGCAGCAAAAGCAGGAAAAAGAACAGAAACTGCAGCAGGAAGACCTCCACAAGCAGGAGACTTCAATGGTGGTGGATAAAATGCCTCCGCCACGAACGGCGTCCCTTAAAAGAAGCAGAGAAGAAGAGGAATCGGAAGAAACAGAATCCAGACCTTCGGGTCGTAGCAGGGTGGAGCAGAGCACAGACAGAGTCAGGCGGCACTCTTTCCCCGCTTCACCAACAAGGTCTTCTGGCTCCTCCAAAGTCAGAAGCGTCCCTTCTTCCACTTCCCGGCTTCCATCCCCTTCTTTCCCCATTACACCCCTAAGCTCTCCCGATACTTCCCCGCTCGTGTCTCCTTCCTCCCCTCCCCATCGTGCAAGGGAGAAGAAGAAAAAGAAAAAGTATTTCACGGGTCCCGATGGGATATGCAAGATAGACAAAGACGAGGCCCAAAAGGGCCTGTCTAAACATAAAAAAGAAATGTTGGGGCGACTTTTTAAGCTCGAGGAGGTAGATGGCAAGTCGGTGGAGGACCCACGCAACTTCCCGAACGCCCCGGGGGTCATCACAGTGGTAAGAGACACTGGGGCACACTTGAAAGTGTGGAGCCATATAAATGAGGCACAAGCTGCCTTCCCTAAAATAAGGGTGTACGAAGAGAACGCGGAAGACTTAAGAAAAATAAGGAATTTTTGCTCTGGGAGGGTCCCTGTTCGGCTCCATCCCTCTTTGTATAGAGCTCTTAAATTAACCTACCCTACGGACGTCGGCGGTATTGTCCTGGGTGGTCGTATGACGACCGAGTTGGGTACAGGAAGTCTGGGACAATCCGTCGGGGTCCTTTCACCCGCAGATTTCCGTCCCGTATGTGAGTAGGTTTTTGCGCTGACTCTTTTTTCTATTTGCAGGCTTAGAAGATGTCTATTAAGATAGCAACTTTGAATGTGAGGGGCTTAAGGGATCGGGGTAAGGCTGCCCGCCTGCTCCGGGACCTTCTGTCCCTGGATGTGGATGTTGCCGCGATCGAGGAGACCCACTTTGTTTGCAGTTCCGATGCGTGTGTGCTGGACGATGACTTTGTCGTCTATTCAGCATATGGGGACCGTTCTGCCAGAGGAGTTTCTTTGCTTGTTAGGCGTACTCTCGATGCGAAGGTGGACCTTGTGCATACCGATGCCGAGGGCCGGTTGATCGTGGCCGATATTGCCGTGAAAAGTGGTTCGTTCCGAGTCGTTGCGGTTTATGCGCCCAACGACCGGGGGGAGCGGGTCTCGTTTTTTCGGCGGTTGGGGCCGTTCCTGGTGGGTTCAACGCGCCTAGTTTTAATGGGGGACTGGAATGCCATCCTGGACCCCAAGTTAGACAGGGGGCGGGGAGCTAGCGGGAGAAGGGGCGATCGTAGCCTGGTTGATCTGATCGTCGATTATGGTCTCGTCGATAGATACCGGGTCGATCATCCCGGGGGGAAAATGTGGACGTGGGCTCTTGATTGGCCTTTTGACAAGGTAGTCAGCTACCTTGACAGAATGTTAGTTAGAAGAGCCGACATAGATCTACTAGATTGCCCTACGTTCCACTGGGTAGGCTATTCGGACCACAAACTCGTTTGTGCCCGGGTGGCGTTAGACGGTAGGCCTAGAATGGCTGGCTACTGGAAGTTCAATCTGTCCTTACTGGACAGGGAGGACTTTCGGGAACAGCTAATTAGACTAGTGCAGCGGGAGCTAGTGGGGGCGGTTATCGGGAATAAGTGGTGGGAACGCCTTAAGTGTAGGATTAGGTCCTTCACCACTGATTTCGGCAAACGGCTCGCTCTAGATAGAGCTGATAAGGTGAAGACACTCAAGTCTAGTTATTCCCGGGCGGTGGCTGGGGGGGATCCCCTAGAGATAGCCTTAGCTAAGGAGGCCCTGGATCGTTCGAATAGCGAGCGGTACATGGGCCAGGTAATTAGACATAAGTTAAGCAAGATGTCTTCCGAAGCGGTGAACTTGGGCGCAGATCTGCGCAGGGAAGAGGTCCGTCGAGGTGGCGATCGTTACATTCGTGAAGTCGAATCCCCGGAGGGGCGTACTCTTCGGGCCACTGACGACATGTGCGAGGCGTTTCGGCGCCATTTCGAGAGCCGGTTTACCAAGGAGCCTGGTCTCCGTGAGGAGGAGTTTCGTAGCTATTTGGCTGACTTTCCTCGGCTTTCGCCGACTGAAGCGGCTAGCTGCGAGGGAGAGATCACGGAGGGCGAAGTCTACGCGGTTTTGAAGAAGGTCGGCAGAGGCAAGTCGCCCGGTCTGGATGGTTTGCCCTATGAATTGTACTTGAGGCTGTCGCACATCTTTGTTCCGATTTTGACTGCAGTGTTCAACAACTGGTTTCGGTCGGGGTCCATCCCCAATCGGATCACCAGGGGCGTGATCACTCTGTTGAAAAAGGGCAAAGGTGGTGGGGGGAAACTAGATGACTACAGGCCCATAACTCTGCTAAACACAGAGTTAAAGATTATGGCCAAGATCCTGCAGGAGCGTTTGCAGTCAGTTGCCGAGTCTCTGTTGGGACCTGAGCAGACTTGTTCTGTGAGGGGCCGAACAATTCAGAGCAACCTGCATCTGATCCGCACGATCATAGAGGGTGTAAAAGACGACGAGCAAGCCGCGCTGATCAATTTGGATCAGTCCAAGGCATTTGATAGGGTCGACCATCGCTACCTTGCTACTGTCCTGCAGGCCGCTGGATTCGCACCCAACTTCTGCCGCTGGATTAGCCTCCTGTATCGCTCCCCCAGTGCTGTGGTACAGGTGAACGGAAGGTTGTCGGACGCGTTCGTGCTGTCTAGGTCGGTTCGTCAGGGTTGTCCGCTGTCGCCTCTCCTTTATGCTTTGGCGTTGGAGCCTCTCCTTCGCCGGCTGAAGGACGAGACCGGCAGTCCGGCCCTACGCGGAATCGCCGTTCCTGGAGGGGCTCGAGCCAGGGTTTCCGCGTACGCCGATGACGTATCTGCTTTCGTGTCGTCCCGGGACGATATCGAGGCGGTACAGAAGGCGCTTGACCGGTACGAGAAGGTGACAGGGGCCAAGATAAACCGCGACAAGTCTTCCGGCTTGCGGTTAGGTGCCTGGAAGGGGCTCGCTCTTCCGGGCCGCTTCGGTTGGACGGATGGACCTGTCCGCATTCTTGGAGTGTGGTTTGGACCGGACCTCCAGCTGGAGAAGAATTGGTCTGAAGTACTTGCAAAGGTCGATTCTGCCGGCAAGACTTGGAATCGACGGCGGTTGTCCGTGAAGGGCAGGGCGGAGGTGTGTGCTATATACATTTTCCCCCTGATTCTTTATCGATTGTCTGTACTTCCTCTCTGTGAGACCCATTGGAAGGCGCTCGAGCGATCGCTATCCTCCATTTTATGGAGGGGACGCGTGAACAGGGTCGACAGACGAGTCTGCACTAAACGTCCGTGTCATGGGGGGCTGGGAATGCCGCACCTCTTGAGTCACGTCCGTGCCTCTAGGTTGGCTTTCCTACGCCGCGCATTGACTGGGAGAGATCCGATCCTGGAGGGGATTGTTAGGGACGCCTTCCCTAGCCTTACCATCAGACCCCCCATCTCGTGGGTTGAGCGCCGTCGTAAACCCCGGGACGAGTCGGATTTCATCCGCGAGTGTCGGTCGGCCTTGAGGGCCATTCCCCGGTCCAGTGACCTTTCACGGCCTAGGAAGGTCTTCTATCGTGGATTAGTGGAGGGGCCCGCGAAGGATTCCCTACGTGATACGCTCGGCTTGTCGGAGGAGGAGTGTCGCTCCTACTGGTCTTGGGCGCCAGCGGCGGATTACCTCAGTAACCCTGAGTTTTCGCTTACCTGGCGATTGGCTCGGAATCGGCTGCCTCTCAACGACAAGGCTTTCATATGGGGTTTGGCGGATTTGCCAGACTGTGAACGGTGTGGTCTTGGCTTAGAAGAAACGGCTCCGCACGCCTTCTACCATTGCCCCCGGGTCCGCCCCTTATGGGACCATGTCGGCGAGCTGACGGCTCGTCTCGCTCCCGAACAGCTTGTGTCCATTGATCGCGCATACGCGTGTGACAATGTGTCGCCCCCGTATTCCGGGGTGAAACGAATGGTGTTTCTGACGCTGCTGGCCACGGCTCGAATGGTGATTTGGACGACGCGAAAGGAGGAAGTCTTGCGGGGCAACCATCTTTCTCATCAGCATCTAATCCTATTCTTTGAGCATCAGCTCAAGATGAAGATTAGATCTGATAGAAAACGATTGCATTCGACAGTCTTTAGCGAAAGGTGGGTAAAAGAGGCGAGCTTGGTTCGTGTGACCGGGGCTAGCCTTGATTTTCTCTTCTAGGTCAACCTATTGCACATCGGGGTGGCTTCCTGTGGAACCCTCCCCTTGGTTAGGATTAGACAAGCTTCAGTGTACCTAGTTAATGTGAGTAAGTGTTGTTCCTGGCCTGTAACCCGGCTACTCTTTGGTTATGATCCAAGTCGAGATTCCCAACCTCCCCAGTTTGTTTTTAACCCTCCTTTTCATCTCGACTGGGTCAGCTGTATATTTCCCCATTCCCGCATAATATTTTATCCTTTTTCCCCACTCCCTTAGCGAGAGAGCTTCTTGATTCTGTCCCCTGGGCAGAATACAGCGGCCTCTCTATTTTGAGGGTTGGACGGTCCCCTACTAACATCTGTTATGTTTAGTTTATATTTTGTGTTTATATTTATTTGATTATTGGGTTCATCTCCCCTCCCCTCTCATTCTATCATTATTAGAATTTTAATGTATAGCATGTATTTCATCATCAAATTTTTATGGTGTGGGGCGCGTTTTTTGTAGGACCCCCTGGTAAGAATGTGGTATTATGGTGCATGAGAGAACGATTGGTGATGGATGAGTTCTTGTGGTGAATGGGTAAATTGTATTGTATGAATGGGTCGTGAATCTGATTAGCTAGGTATAGGATAGTTAGTTTGGACCAGCCTTTACCCCTCCCCTTCATCGGCCACGTGCCACAATTGTAAATTTTTACAATAAATACCCTGAATTCTTTCCTTTGGAGAGGTTTGAGCGTGTTGGACAATTCTTTTTGAATCTGAACGGTTAAGTTTTTGAATTTATTTGCTAAACCTTCGTTGAACTTTTCAGTTTTTGACTTTATTTGAGCAATTTTGATTCGTTTTTGTTTATTTCCATTCTTATATTTTTTACCCTCCTCACGGGTTTTGTTTTGCATTAATTGTACTTAATTTTTGTTTTATATTTATTTGAATTATCTTTGGTTTTTCTCTCTCTTTACCTATATTATTTTCCCGTATTATTATTTTTTCTGTTGATAACTTTTTGGAAAAAAACAAAAAAAAAACAATTTCACGTTAAAGAAATAATCGGTCGCGGTCAAAATGGCCGACGACACAGACATATGCTCGTCTCCAATGGAGGAAGCACCGCCGGTGCAAACTCAAAATGTGTCACCTGCAAAAACATGGTCCGAAAGTGGACCAAGGAAAAAAGACTCTTCATACTATGAAGAACAAAGACTGAAATATGAGGAGTACGTGAAGGGAAATGACTTTATCACAATACCAGAAGCCCTGAATGCCATCAAGGTTAAAGTCATTTCCCTGCTGACAACGGACGTCAAAACTCATAGACTCATTGGAGTCAACAGAGACAAAGTAGAGGAGGCTTTGAAGACCCTCAAGATTGCTCCCAAGATGTTGGCCCGCAAAAGCAATGCCATGTGGGACATACTACTGGGGTCCGAACAAGAGGCAAAACAGCTGGCCGGAAATGTCTTGTCCACGGCAAACTTGCGACTCCAAACGGAGTACATGGGGACAAGAAAGACCAGAATAACGGTACACGGCGTTCCCGTCGACATTCCCCAGGACAGGATGGGGGCGTTTTTTGCCAAGTTTGGGCAAGTGGAAGAAGTCAGCGCTGTCAGAAGCAAGTCGGGGATAGCGACAGGAGATTTGGTGCTCCAAGTGATCCTCGACCGAGACAACTTCAGAGACATCCCAAACGTCTTAACTTGTCGAGATAGGAGAATGCTGGTGGTGGTGGAGGGTAGGAGGCCGTGTTGTTGGTCGTGTGGTGCGGTTGGACACATGGCAAAGGAGTGTCCCAAGAAAAAGAACCAGCAGCCAACAAAAGAGACGCCAGCAGGAGTAGTAGCAGCAGCAGCAGCAGTGGCACCAACCAATGACAAGGCCACCCCGGGAGCCTGGACTGAGGTGAAGAAAGGGGGAAAAGTGACAAATCCGCCTTCTTCCCCAGTGTCACAACAACAACAACAACAACAACAGAAGCCCCAGCAGCAGCAACTGGGAAAGCCCCCCCCAACAGAAGCAGAAGCCCCAACAGCGGCAGTCTCCTCAGCAACAGCAGCAGCCGAAGCAGCAGCAAAAGCAGGAAAAAGAACAGAAACTGCAGCAGGAAGACCTCCACAAACAGGAGACTTCAATGGTGGTGGATAAAATGCCTCCGCCACGAACGGCGTCCCTTAAAAGAAGCAGAGAAGAAGAGGAATCGGAAGAAACAGAATCCAGACCTTCGGGTCGTAGCAGGGTGGAGCAGAGCACAGACAGAGTCAGGCGGCACTCTTTCCCCGCTTCACCAACAAGGTCTTCTGGCTCCTCCAAAGTCAGAAGCGTCCCTTCTTCCCCTACCCGGCTTCCATCCCCTTCTTTCCCCATTACACCCCTAAGCTCTCCCGATACTTCCCCGCGCGTGTCTCCTTCCTCCCCTCCCCATCGTGCAAGGGAGAAGAAGAAAAAGAAAAAGTATTTCACGGGTCCCGATGGGATATGCAAGATAGACAAAGACGAGGCCCAAAAGGGCCTGTCTAAACATAAAAAAGAAATGTTGGGGCGACTTTTTAAGCTCGAGGACGTAGATGGCAAGTCGGTGGAGGACCCACGCAACTTCCCGAACGCCCCGGGGGTCATCACAGTGGTAAGAGACACTGGGGCACACTTGAAAGTGTGGAGCCATATAAATGAGGCACAAGCTGCCTTCCCTAAAATAAGGGTGTACGAAGAGAACGCGGAAGACTTAAGAAAAATAAGGAATTTTTGCTCTGGGAGGGTCCCTGTTCGGCTCCATCCCTCTTTGTATAGAGCTCTTAAATTAACCTACCCTACGGACGTCGGCGGTATTGTCCTGGGTGGTCGTATGACGACCGAGTTGGGTACAGGAAGTCTGGGACAATCCGTCGGGGTCCTTTCACCCGCAGATTTCCGTCCCGTATGTGAGTAGGTTTTTGCGCTGACTCTTTTTTCTATTTGCAGGCTTAGAAGATGTCTATTAAGATAGCAACTTTGAATGTGAGGGGCTTAAGGGATCGGGGTAAGGCTGCCCGCCTGCTCCGGGACCTTCTGTCCCTGGATGTGGATGTTGCCGCGATCGAGGAGACCCACTTTGTTTGCAGTTCCGATGCGTGTGTGCTGGACAATGACTTTGTCGTCTATTCAGCATATGGGGACCGTTCTGCCAGAGGAGTTTCTTTGCTTGTTAGGCGTACTCTCGATGCGAAGGTGGACCTTGTGCATACCGATGCCGAGGGCCGGTTGATCGTGGCCGATATTGCCGTGAAAAGTGGTTCGTTCCGAGTCGTTGCGGTTTATGCGCCCAACGACCGGGGGGAGCGGGTCTCGTTTTTTCGGCGGTTGGGGCCGTTCCTGGTGGGTTCAACGCGCCTAGTTTTAATGGGGGACTGGAATGCCATCCTGGACCCCAAGTTAGACAGGGGGCGGGGAGCTAGCGGGAGAAGGGGCGATCGTAGCCTGGTTGATCTGATCGTCGATTATGGTCTCGTCGATAGATACCGGGTCGATCATCCCGGGGGGAAAATGTGGACGTGGGCTCTTGATTGGCCTTTTGACAAGGTAGTCAGCTACCTTGACAGAATGTTAGTTAGAAGAGCCGACATAGATCTACTAGATTGCCCTACGTTCCACTGGGTAGGCTATTCGGACCACAAACTCGTTTGTGCCCGGGTGGCGTTAGACGGTAGGCCTAGAATGGCTGGCTACTGGAAGTTCAATCTGTCCTTACTGGACAGGGAGGACTTTCGGGAACAGCTAATTAGACTAGTGCAGCGGGAGCTAGTGGGGGCGGTTATCGGGAATAAGTGGTGGGAACGCCTTAAGTGTAGGATTAGGTCCTTCACCACTGATTTCGGCAAACGGCTCGCTCTAGATAGAGCTGATAAGGTGAAGACACTCAAGTCTAGTTATTCCCGGGCGGTGGCTGGGGGGGATCCCCTAGAGATAGCCTTAGCTAAGGAGGCCCTGGATCGTTCGAATAGCGAGCGGTACATGGGCCAGGTAATTAGACATAAGTTAAGCAAGATGTCTTCCGAAGCGGTGAACTTGGGCGCAGATCTGCGCAGGGAAGAGGTCCGTCGAGGTGGCGATCGTTACATTCGTGAAGTCGAATCCCCGGAGGGGCGTACTCTTCGGGCCACTGACGACATGTGCGAGGCGTTTCGGCGCCATTTCGAGAGCCGGTTTACCAAGGAGCCTGGTCTCCGTGAGGAGGAGTTTCGTAGCTATTTGGCTGACTTTCCTCGGCTTTCGCCGACTGAAGCGGCTAGCTGCGAGGGAGAGATCACGGAGGGCGAAGTCTACGCGGTTTTGAAGAAGGTCGGCAGAGGCAAGTCGCCCGGTCTGGATGGTTTGCCCTATGAATTGTACTTGAGGCTGTCGCACATCTTTGTTCCGATTTTGACTGCAGTGTTCAACAACTGGTTTCGGTCGGGGTCCATCCCCAATCGGATCACCAGGGGCGTGATCACTCTGTTGAAAAAGGGCAAAGGTGGTGGGGGGAAACTAGATGACTACAGGCCCATAACTCTGCTAAACACAGAGTTAAAGATTATGGCCAAGATCCTGCAGGAGCGTTTGCAGTCAGTTGCCGAGTCTCTGTTGGGACCTGAGCAGACTTGTTCTGTGAGGGGCCGAACAATTCAGAGCAACCTGCATCTGATCCGCACGATCATAGAGGGTGTAAAAGACGACGAGCAAGCCGCGCTGATCAATTTGGATCAGTCCAAGGCATTTGATAGGGTCGACCATCGCTACCTTGCTACTGTCCTGCAGGCCGCTGGATTCGCACCCAACTTCTGCCGCTGGATTAGCCTCCTGTATCGCTCCCCCAGTGCTGTGGTACAGGTGAACGGAAGGTTGTCGGACGCGTTCGTGCTGTCTAGGTCGGTTCGTCAGGGTTGTCCGCTGTCGCCTCTCCTTTATGCTTTGGCGTTGGAGCCTCTCCTTCGCCGGCTGAAGGACGAGACCGGCAGTCCGGCCCTACGCGGAATCGCCGTTCCTGGAGGGGCTCGAGCCAGGGTTTCCGCGTACGCCGATGACGTATCTGCTTTCGTGTCGTCCCGGGACGATATCGAGGCGGTACAGAAGGCGCTTGACCGGTACGAGAAGGTGACAGGGGCCAAGATAAACCGCGACAAGTCTTCCGGCTTGCGGTTAGGTGCCTGGAAGGGGGTCGCTCTTCCGGGCCGCTTCGGTTGGACGGATGGACCTGTCCGCATTCTTGGAGTGTGGTTTGGACCGGACCTCCAGCTGGAGAAGAATTGGTCTGAAGTACTTGCAAAGGTCGATTCTGCCGGCAAGACTTGGAATCGACGGCGGTTGTCCGTGAAGGGCAGGACGGAGGTGTGTGCTATATACATTTTCCCCCTGATTCTTTATCGATTGTCTGTACTTCCTCTCTGTGAGACCCATTGGAAGGCGCTCGAGCGATCGCTATCCTCCATTTTATGGAGGGGACGCGTGAACAGGGTCGACAGACGAGTCTGCACTAAACGTCCGTGTCATGGGGGGCTGGGAATGCCGCACCTCTTGAGTCACGTCCGTGCCTCTAGGTTGGCTTTCCTACGCCGCGCATTGACTGGGAGAGATCCGATCCTGGAGGGGATTGTTAGGGACGCCTTCCCTAGCCTTACCATCAGACCCCCCATCTCGTGGGTTGAGCGCCGTCGTAAACCCCGGGACGAGTCGGATTTCATCCGCGAGTGTCGGTCGGCCTTGAGGGCCATTCCCCGGTCCAGTGACCTTTCACGGCCTAGGAAGGTCTTCTATCGTGGATTAGTGGAGGGGCCCGCGAAGGATTCCCTACGTGATACGCTCGGCTTGTCGGAGGAGGAGTATCGCTCCTACTGGTCTTGGGCGCCAGCGGCGGATTACCTCAGTAACCCTGAGTTTTCGCTTACCTGGCGATTGGCTCGGAATCGGCTGCCTCTCAACGACAAGGCTTTCATATGGGGTTTGGCGGATTTGCCAGACTGTGAACGGTGTGGTCTTGGCTTAGAAGAAACGGCTCCGCACGCCTTCTACCATTGCCCCCGGGTCCGCCCCTTATGGGACCATGTCGGCGAGCTGACGGCTCGTCTCGCTCCCGAACAGCTTGTGTCCATTGATCGCGCATACGCGTGTGACAATGTGTCGCCCCCGTATTCCGGGGTGAAACGAATGGTGTTTCTGACGCTGCTGGCCACGGCTCGAATGGTGATTTGGACGACGCGAAAGGAGGAAGTCTTGCGGGGCAACCATCTTTCTCATCAGCATCTGATCCTATTCTTTGAGCATCAGCTCAAGATGAAGATTAGATCTGATAGAAAACGATTGCATTCGACAGTCTTTAGCGAAAGGTGGGTAAAAGAGGCGAGCTTGGTTCGTGTGACCGGGGCTAGCCTTGATTTTCTCTTCTAGGTCAACCTATTGCACATCGGGGTGGCTTCCTGTGGAACCCTCCCCTTGGTTAGGATTAGACAAGCTTCAGTGTACCTAGTTAATGTGAGTAAGTGTTGTTCCTGGCCTGTAACCCGGCTACTCTTTGGTTATGATCCAAGTCGAGATTCCCAACCTCCCCAGTTTGTTTTTAACCCTCCTTTTCATCTCGACTGGGTCAGCTGTATATTTCCCCATTCCCGCATAATATTTTATCCCTTTTCCCCACTCCCTTAGCGAGAGAGCTTCTTGATTCTGTCCCCTGGGCAGAATACAGCGGCCTCTCTATTTTGAGGGTTGGACGGTCCCCTACTAACATCTGTTATGTTTAGTTTATATTTTGTGTTTATATTTATTTGATTATTGGGTTCATCTCCCCTCCCCTCTCATTCTATCATTATTAAAATTTTAATGTATAGTATAGTATTTCATCATCAAATTTTTATGGTGTGGGGCGCGTTTTTTGTAGGACCCCCTGGTAAGAATGTGGTATTATGGTGCATGAGAGAACGATTGGTGATGGATGAGTTCTTGTGGTGAATGGGTAAATTGTATTGTATGAATGGGTCGTGAATCTGATTAGCTAGGTATAGGATAGTTAGTTTGGACCAGCCTTTACCCCTCCCCTTCATCGGCCACGTGCCACAATTGTAAATTTTTACAATAAATACCCTGAATTCTTTCCTTTGGAGAGGTTTGAGCGTGTTGGACAATTCTTTTTGAATCTGAACGGTTAAGTTTTTGAATTTATTTGCTAAACCTTCGTTGAACTTTTCAGTTTTTGACTTTATTTGAGCAATTTTGATTCGTTTTTGTTTATTTCCATTCTTATATTTTTTACCCTCCTCACGGGTTTTGTTTTGCATTAATTGTACTTAATTTTTGTTTTATATTTATTTGAATTATCTTTGGTTTTTCTCTCTCTTTACCTATATTATTTTCCCGTATTATTATTTTTTCTGTTGATAACTTTTTGGAAAAAAACAAAAAAAAAACAATTTCACGTTAAAGAAATAATCGGTCGCGGTCAAAATGGCCGACGACACAGACATATGCTCGTCTCCAATGGAGGAAGCACCGCCGGTGCAAACTCAAAATGTGTCACCTGCAAAAACATGGTCCGAAAGTGGACCAAGGAAAAAAAACTCTTCATACTATGAAGAACAAAGACTGAAATATGAGGAGTACGTGAAGGGAAATGACTTTATCACAATACCAGAAGCCCTGAATGCCATCAAGGTTAAAGTCATTTCCCTGCTGACAACGGACGTCAAAACTCATAGACTCATTGGAGTCAACAGAGACAAAGTAGAGGAGGCTTTGAAGACCCTCAAGATTGCTCCCAAGATGTTGGCCCGCAAAAGCAATGCCATGTGGGACATACTACTGGGGTCCGAACAAGAGGCAAAACAGCTGGCCGGAAATGTCTTGTCCACGGCAAACTTGCGACTCCAAACGGAGTACATGGGGACAAGAAAGACCAGAATAACGGTACACGGCGTTCCGGTCGACATTCCCCAGGACAGGATGGGGGCGTTTTTTGCCAAGTTTGGGCAAGTGGAAGAAGTAAGCGCTGTCAGAAGCAAGTCGGGGATAGCGACAGGAGATTTGGTGCTCCAAGTGATCCTCAACCGAGACAACTTCAGAGACATCCCAAACGTCTTAACTTGTCGAGATAGGAGAATGCTGGTGGTGGTGGAGGGTAGGAGGCCGTGTTGTTGGTCGTGTGGTGCGGTTGGACACATGGCAAAGGAGTGTCCCAAGAAAAAGAACCAGCAGCCAACAAAAGAGACGCCAGCAGGAGTAGTAGCAGCAGCAGCAGCAGCAGCAGCAGTGGCACCAACCAATGACAAGGCCACCCCGGGAGCCTGGACTGAGGTGAAGAAAGGGGGAAAAGTGACAAATCCGCCTTCTTCCCCAGTGTCACAACAACAACAACAACAGAAGCCCCAGCAGCAGCAGCAACTGGGAAAGCCCCCCCAACAGAAGCAGAAGCCCCAACAGCGGCAGTCTCCTCAGCAACAGCAGCAGCCGAAGCAGAAGGAAAAAGAACAGAAACTGCAGCAGCAAGACCTCCACAAACAGGAGACTTCAATGGTGGTGGATAAAATGCCTCCGCCACGAACGGCGTCCCTTAAAAGAAGCAGAGAAGAAGAGGAATCGGAAGAAACAGAATCCAGACCTTCGGGTCGTAGCAGGGTGGAGCAGAGCACAGACAGAGTCAGGCGGCACTCTTTCCCCGCTTCACCAACAAGGTCTTCTGGCTCCTACAAAGTCAGAAGCGTCCCTTCTTCCCCTTCCCGGCTTCCATCCCCTTCTTTCCCCATTACACCCCTAAGCTCTCCCGATACTTCCCCGCTCGTGTCACCTTCCTCCCCTCCCCATCGTGCAAGGGAGAAGAAGAAAAAGAAAAAGTATTTCACGGGTCCCGATGGGATATGCAAGATAGACAAAGACGAGGCCCAAAAGGGCCTGTCTAAACATAAAAAAGAAATGTTGGGGCGACTTTTTAAGCTCGAGGACGTAGATGGCAAGTCGGTGGAGGACCCACGCAACTTCCCGAACGCCCCGGGGGTCATCACAGTAGTAAGAGACACTGGGTCACACTTGAAAGTGTGGAGCCATATAAATGAGGCACAAGCTGCCTTCCCTAAAATAAGGGTGTACGAAGAGAACGCGGAAGACTTAAGAAAAATAAGGAATTTTTGCTCTGGGAGGGTCCCTGTTCGGCTCCATCCCTCTTTGTATAGAGCTCTTAAATTAACCTACCCTACGGACGTCGGCGGTATTGTCCTGGGTGGTCGTATGACGACCGAGTTGGGTACAGGAAGTCTGGGACAATCCGTCGGGGTCCTTTCACCCGCAGATTTCCGTCCCGTATGTGAGTAGGTTTTTGCGCTGACTCTTTTTTCTATTTGCAGGCTTAGAAGATGTCTATTAAGATAGCAACTTTGAATGTGAGGGGCTTAAGGGATCGGGGTAAGGCTGCCCGCCTGCTCCGGGACCTTCTGTCCCTGGATGTGGATGTTGCCGCGATCGAATAGACCCACTTTGTTTGCAGTTCCGATGCGTGTGTGCTGGACAATGACTTTGTCGTCTATTCAGCATATGGGGACCGTTCTGCCAGAGGAGTTTCTTTGCTTGTTAGGCGTACTCTTGATGCGAAGGTGGACCTTGTGCATACCGATGCCGAGGGCCGGTTGATCGTGGCCGATATTGCCGTGAAAAGTGGTTCGTTCCGAGTCGTTGCGGTTTATGCGCCCAACGACCGGGGGGAGCGGGTCTCGTTTTTTCGGCGGTTGGGGCCGTTCCTGGTGGGTTCAACGCGCCTAGTTTTAATGGGGGACTGGAATGCCATCCTGGACCCCAAGTTAGACAGGGGGCGGGGAGCTAGCGGGAGAAGGGGCGATCGTAGCCTGGTTGATCTGATCGTCGATTATGGTCTCGTCGATAGATACCGGGTCGATCATCCCGGGGGGAAAATGTGGACGTGGGCTCTTGATTGGCCTTTTGACAAGGTAGTCAGCTACCTTGACAGAATGTTAGTTAGAAGAGCCGACATAGATCTACTAGATTGCCCTACGTTCCACTGGGTAGGCTATTCGGACCACAAACTCGTTTGTGCCCGGGTGGCGTTAGACGGTAGGCCTAGAATGGCTGGCTACTGGAAGTTCAATCTGTCCTTACTGGACAGGGAGGACTTTCGGGAACAGCTAATTAGACTAGTGCAGCGGGAGCTAGTGGGGGCGGTTATCGGGAATAAGTGGTGGGAACGCCTTAAGTGTAGGATTAGGTCCTTCACCACTGATTTCGGCAAACGGCTCGCTCTAGATAGAGCTGATAAGGTGAAGACACTCAAGTCTAGTTATTCCCGGGCGGTGGCTGGGGGGGATCCCCTAGAGATAGCCTTAGCTAAGGAGGCCCTGGATTGTTCGAATAGCGAGCGGTACATGGGCCAGGTAATTAGACATAAGTTAAGCAAGATGTCTTCCGAAGCGGTGAACTTGGGCGCAGATCTGCGCAGGGAAGAGGTCCGTCGAGGTGGCGATCGTTACATTCGTGAAGTCGAATCCCCGGAGGGGCGTACTCTTCGGGCCACTGACGACATGTGCGAGGCGTTTCGGCGCCATTTCGAGAGCCGGTTTACCAAGGAGCCTGGTCTCCGTGAGGAGGAGTTTCGTAGCTATTTGGCTGACTTTCCTCGGCTTTCGCCGACTGAAGCGGCTAGCTGCGAGGGAGAGATCACGGAGGGCGAAGTCTACGCGGTTTTGAAGAAGGTCGGCAGAGGCAAGTCGCCCGGTCTGGATGGTTTGCCCTATGAATTGTACTTGAGGCTGTCGCACATCTTTGTTCCGATTTTGACTGCAGTGTTCAACAACTGGTTTCGGTCGGGGTCCATCCCCAATCGGATCACCAGGGGCGTGATCACTCTGTTGAAAAAGGGTAAAGGTGGTGGGGGGAAACTAGATGACTACAGGCCCATAACTCTGCTAAACACAGAGTTAAAGATTATGGCCAAGATCCTGCAGGAGCGTTTGCAGTCAGTTGCCGAGTCTCTGTTGGGACCTGAGCAGACTTGTTCTGTGAGGGGCCGAACAATTCAGAGCAACCTGCATCTGATCCGCACGATCATAGAGGGTGTAAAAGACGACGAGCAAGCCGCGCTGATCAATTTGGATCAGTCCAAGGCATTTGATAGGGTCGACCATCGCTACCTTGCTACTGTCCTGCAGGCCGCTGGATTCGCACCCAACTTCTGCCGCTGGATTAGCCTCCTGTATCGCTCCCCCAGTGCTGTGGTACAGGTGAACGGAAGGTTGTCGGACGCGTTCGTGCTGTCTAGGTCGGTTCGTCAGGGTTGTCCGCTGTCGCCTCTCCTTTATGCTTTGGCGTTGGAGCCTCTCCTTCGCCGGCTGAAGGACGAGACCGGCAGTCCGGCCCTACGCGGAATCGCCGTTCCTGGAGGGGCTCGAGCCAGGGTTTCCGCGTACGCCGATGACGTATCTGCTTTCGTGTCGTCCCGGGACGATATCGAGGCGGTACAGAAGGCGCTTGACCGGTACGAGAAGGTGACAGGGGCCAAGATAAACCGCGACAAGTCTTCCGGCTTGCGGTTAGGTGCCTGGAAGGGGGTCGCTCTTCCGGGCCGCTTCGGTTGGACGGATGGACCTGTCCGCATTCTTGGAGTGTGGTTTGGACCGGACCTCCAGCTGGAGAAGAATTGGTCTGAAGTACTTGCAAAGGTCGATTCTGCCGGCAAGACTTGGAATCGACGGCGGTTGTCCGTGAAGGGCAGGGCGGAGGTGTGTGCTATATACATTTTCCCCCTGATTCTTTATCGATTGTCTGTACTTCCTCTCTGTGAGACCCATTGGAAGGCGCTCGAGCGATCGCTATCCTCCATTTTATGGAGGGGACGCGTGAACAGGGTCGACAGACGAGTCTGCACTAAACGTCCGTGTCATGGGGGGCTCGGAATGCCGCACCTCTTGAGTCACGTCCGTGCCTCTAGGTTGGCTTTCCTACGCCGCGCATTGACTGGGAGAGATCCGATCCTGGGGGGGATTGTTAGGGACGCCTTCCCTAGCCTTACCATCAGACCCCCCATCTCGTGGGTTGAGCGCCGTCGTAAACCCCGGGACGAGTCGGATTTCATCCGCGAGTGTCGGTCGGCCTTGAGGGCCATTCCCCGGTCCAGTGACCTTTCACGGCCTAGGAAGGTCTTCTATCGTGGATTAGTGGAGGGGCCCGAGAAGGATTCCCTACGTGATACGCTCGGCTTGTCGGAGGAGGAGTATCGCTCCTACTGGTCTTGGGCGCCAGCGGCGGATTACCTCAGTAACCCTGAGTTTTCGCTTACCTGGCGATTGGCTCGGAATCGGCTGCCTCTCAACGACAAGGCTTTCATATGGGGTTTGGCGGATTTGCCAGACTGTGAACGGTGTGGTCTTGGCTTAGAAGAAACGGCTCCGCACGCCTTCTACCATTGCCACCGGGTCCGCCCCTTATGGGACCATGTCGGCGAGCTGACGGCTCGTCTCGCTCCCGAACAGCTTGTGTCCATTGATCGCGCATACGCGTGTGACAATGTGTCGCCCCCGTATTCCGGGGTGAAACGAATGGTGTTTCTGACGCTGCTGGCCACGGCTCGAATGGTGATTTGGACGACGCGAAAGGAGGAAGTCTTGCGGGGCAACCATCTTTCTCATCAGCATCTGATCCTATTCTTTGAGCATCAGCTCAAGATGAAGATTAGATCTGATAGAAAACGATTGCATTCGACAGTCTTTAGCGAAAGGTGGGTAAAAGAGGCGAGCTTGGTTCGTGTGACCGGGGCTAGCCTTGATTTTCTCTTCTAGGTCAACCTATTGCACATCGGGGTGGCTTCCTGTGGAACCCTCCCCTTGGTTAGGATTAGACAAGCTTCAGTGTACCTAGTTAATGTGAGTAAGTGTTGTTCCTGGCCTGTAACCCGGCTACTCTTTGGTTATGATCCAAGTCGAGATTCCCAACCTCCCCAGTTTGTTTTTAACCCTCCTTTTCATCTCGACTGGGTCAGCTGTATATTTCCCCATTCCCGCATAATATTTTATCCTTTTTCCCCACTCCCTTAGCGAGAGAGCTTCTTGATTCTGTCCCCTGGGCAGAATACAGCGGCCTCTCTATTTTGAGGGTTGGACGGTCCCCTACTAACATCTGTTATGTTTAGTTTATATTTTGTGTTTATATTTATTTGATTATTGGGTTCATCTCCCCTCCCCTCTCATTCTATCATTATTAGAATTTTAATGTATAGCATGTATTTCATCATCAAATTTTTATGGTGTGGGGCGCGTTTTTTGTAGGACCCCCTGGTAAGAATGTGGTATTATGGTGCATGAGAGAACGATTGGTGATGGATGAGTTCTTGTGGTGAATGGGTAAATTGTATTGTATGAATGGGTCGTGAATCTGATTAGCTAGGTATAGGATAGTTAGTTTGGACCAGCCTTTACCCCTCCCCTTCATCGGCCACGTGCCACAATTGTAAATTTTTACAATAAATACCCTGAATTCTTTCCTTTGGAGAGGTTTGAGCGTGTTGGACAATTCTTTTTGAATCTGAACGGTTAAGTTTTTGAATTTATTTGCTAAACCTTCGTTGAACTTTTCAGTTTTTGACTTTATTTGAGCAATTTTGATTCGTTTTTGTTTATTTCCATTCTTATATTTTTTACCCTCCTCACGGGTTTTGTTTTGCATTAATTGTACTTAATTTTTGTTTTATATTTATTTGAATTATCTTTGGTTTTTCTCTCTCTTTACCTATATTATTTTCCCGTATTATTATTTTTTCTGTTGATAACTTTTTGGAAAAAAAAAAAAAAAAAACAATTTCACGTTAAAGAAATAATCGGTCGCGGTCAAAATGGCCGACGACACAGACATATGCTCGTCTCCAATGGAGGAAGCACCGCCGGTGCAAACTCAAAATGTGTCACCTGCAAAAACATGGTCCGAAAGTGGACCAAGGAAAAAAAACTCTTCATACTATGAAGAACAAAGACTGAAATATGAGGAGTACGTGAAGGGAAATGACTTTATCACAATACCAGAAGCCCTGAATGCCATCAAGGTTAAAGTCATTTCCCTGCTGACAACGGACGTCAAAACTCATAGACTCATTGGAGTCAACAGAGACAAAGTAGAGGAGGCTTTGAAGACCCTCAAGATTGCTCCCAAGATGTTGGCCCGCAAAAGCAATGCCATGTGGGACATACTACTGGGGTCCGAACAAGAGGCAAAACAGCTGGCCGGAAATGTCTTGTCCACGGCAAACTTGCGACTCCAAACGGAGTACATGGGGACAAGAAAGACCAGAATAACGGTACACGGCGTTCCGGTCGACATTCCCCAGGACAGGATGGGGGCGTTTTTTGCCAAGTTTGGGCAAGTGGAAGAAGTAAGCGCTGTCAGAAGCAAGTCGGGGATAGCGACAGGAGATTTGGTGCTCCAAGTGATCCTCGACCGAGACAACTTCAGAGACATCCCAAACGTCTTAACTTGTCGAGATAGGAGAATGCTGGTGGTGGTGGAGGGTAGGAGGCCGTGTTGTTGGTCGTGTGGTGCGGTTGGACACATGGCAAAGGAGTGTCCCAAGAAAAAGAACCAGCAGCCAACAAAAGAGACGCCAGCAGGAGTAGTAGCAGCAGCAGCAGCAGCAGTGGCACCAACCAATGACAAGGCCACCCCGGGAGCCTGGACTGAGGTGAAGAAAGGGGGAAAAGTGACAAATCCGCCTTCTTCCCCAGTGTCACAACAACAACAACAACAACAGAAGCCCCAGCAGCAGCAGCAACTGGGAAAGCCCCCCCAACAGAAGCAGAAGCCCCAACAGCGGCAGTCTCCTCAGCAACAGCAGCAGCCGAAGCAGCAGCAAAAGCAGGAAAAAGAACAGAAACTGCAGCAGGAAGACCTCCACAAACAGGAGACTTCAATGGTGGTGGATAAAATGCCTCCGCCACGAACGGCGTCCCTTAAAAGAAGCAGAGAAGAAGAGGAATCGGAAGAAACAGAATCCAGACCTTCGGGTCGTAGCAGGGTGGAGCAGAGCACAGACAGAGTCAGGCGGCACTCTTTCCCCGCTTCACCAACAAGGTCTTCTGGCTCCGCCAAAGTCAGAAGCGTCCCTTCTTCCCCTTCCCGGATTCCATCCCCTTCTTTCCCCATTACACCCCTAAGCTCTCCCGATACTTCCCCGCTCGTGTCTCCTTCCTCCCCTCCACATCGTGCAAGGGAGAAGAAGAAAAAGAAAAAGTATTTCACGGGTCCCGATGGGATATGCAAGATAGACAAAGACGAGGCCCAAAAGGGCCTGTCTAAACATAAAAAAGAAATGTTGGGGCGACTTTTTAAGCTCGAGGAGGTAGATGGCAAGTCGGTGGAGGACCCACGCAACTTCCCGAACGCCCCGGGGGTCATCACAGTGGTAAGAGACACTGGGGCACACTTGAAAGTGTGGAGCCATATAAATGAGGCACAAGCTGCCTTCCCTAAAATAAGGGTGTACGAAGAGAACGCGGAAGACTTAAGAAAAATAAGGAATTTTTGCTCTGGGAGGGTCCCTGTTCGGCTCCATCCCTCTTTGTATAGAGCTCTTAAATTAACCTACCCTACGGACGTCGGCGGTATTGTCCTGGGTGGTCGTATGACGACCGAGTTGGGTACAGGAAGTCTGGGACAATCCGTCGGGGTCCTTTCACCCGCTGATTTCCGTCCCGTATGTGAGTAGGTTTTTGCGCTGACTCTTTTTTCTATTTGCAGGCTTAGAAGATGTCTATTAAGATAGCAACTTTGAATGTGAGGGGCTTAAGGGATCGGGGTAAGGCTGCCCGCCTGCTCCGGGACCTTCTGTCCCTGGATGTGGATGTTGCCGCGATCGAGGAGACCCACTTTGTTTGCAGTTCCGATGCGTGTGTGCTGGACAATGACTTTGTCGTCTATTCAGCATATGGGGACCGTTCTGCCAGAGGAGTTTCTTTGCTTGTTAGGCGTACTCTTGATGCGAAGGTGGACCTTGTGCATACCGATGCCGAGGGCCGGTTGATCGTGGCCGATATTGCCGTGAAAAGTGGTTCGTTCCGAGTCGTTGCGGTTTATGCGCCCAACGACCGGGGGGAGCGGGTCTCGTTTTTTCGGCGGTTGGGGCCGTTCCTGGTGGGTTCAACGCGCCTAGTTTTAATGGGGGACTGGAATGCCATCCTGGACCCCAAGTTAGACAGGGGGCGGGGAGCTAGCGGGAGAAGGGGCGATCGTAGCCTGGTTGATCTGATCGTCGATTATGGTCTCGTCGATAGATACCGGGTCGATCATCCCGGGGGGAAAATGTGGACGTGGGCTCTTGATTGGCCTTTTGACAAGGTAGTCAGCTACCTTGACAGAATGTTAGTTAGAAGAGCCGACATAGATCTATTAGATTGCCCTACGTTCCACTGGGTAGGCTATTCGGACCACAAACTCGTTTGTGCCCGGGTGGCGTTAGACGGTAGGCCTAGAATGGCTGGCTACTGGAAGTTCAATCTGTCCTTACTGGACGGGGAGGACTTTCGGGAACAGCTAATTAGACTAGTGCAGCGGGAGCTAGTGGGGGCGGTTATCGGGAATAAGTGGTGGGAACGCCTTAAGTGTAGGATTAGGTCCTTCACCACTGATTTCGGCAAACGGCTCGCTCTAGATAGAGCTGATAAGGTGAAGACACTCAAGTCTAGTTATTCCCGGGCGGTGGCTGGGGGGGATCCCCTAGAGATAGCCTTAGCTAAGGAGGCCCTGGATCGTTCGAATAGCGAGCGGTACATGGGCCAGGTAATTAGACATAAGTTAAGCAAGATGTCTTCCGAAGCGGTGAACTTGGGCGCAGATCTGCGCAGGGAAGAGGTCCGTCGAGGTGGCGATCGTTACATTCGTGAAGTTGAATCCCCGGAGGGGCGTACTCTTCGGGCCACTGACGACATGTGCGAGGCGTTTCGGCGCCATTTCGAGAGCCGGTTTACCAAGGAGCCTGGTCTCCGTGAGGAGGAGTTTCGTAGCTATTTGGCTGACTTTCCTCGGCTTTCGCCGACTGAAGCGGCTAGCTGCGAGGGAGAGATCACGGAGGGCGAAGTCTACGCGGTTTTGAAGAAGGTCGGCAGAGGCAAGTCGCCCGGTCTGGATGGTTTGCCCTATGAATTGTACTTGAGGCTGTCGCACATCTTTGTTCCGATTTTGACTGCAGTGTTCAACAACTGGTTTCGGTCGGGGTCCATCCCCAATCGGATCACCAGGGGCGTGATCACTCTGTTGAAAAAGGGCAAAGGTGGTGGGGGGAAACTAGATGACTACAGGCCCATAACTCTGCTAAACACAGAGTTAAAGATTATGGCCAAGATCCTGCAGGAGCGTTTGCAGTCAGTTGCCGAGTCTCTGTTGGGACCTGAGCAGACTTGTTCTGTGAGGGGCCGAACAATTCAGAGCAACCTGCATCTGATCCGCACGATCATAGAGGGTGTAAAAGACGACGAGCAAGCCGCGCTGATCAATTTGGATCAGTCCAAGGCATTTGATAGGGTCGACCATCGCTACCTTGCTACTGTCCTGCAGGCCGCTGGATTCGCACCCAACTTCTGCCGCTGGATTAGCCTCCTGTATCGCTCCCCCAGTGCTGTGGTACAGGTGAACGGAAGGTTGTCGGACGCGTTCGTGCTGTCTAGGTCGGTTCGTCAGGGTTGTCCGCTGTCGCCTCTCCTTTATGCTTTGGCGTTGGAGCCTCTCCTTCGCCGGCTGAAGGACGAGACCGGCAGTCCGGCCCTACGCGGAATCGCCGTTCCTGGAGGGGCTCGAGCCAGGGTTTCCGCGTACGCCGATGACGTATCTGCTTTCGTGTCGTCCCGGGACGATATCGAGGCGGTACAGAAGGCGCTTGACCGGTACGAGAAGGTGACAGGGGCCAAGATAAACCGCGACAAGTCTTCCGGCTTGCGGTTAGGTGCCTGGAAGGGGGTCGCTCTTCCGGGCCGCTTCGGTTGGACGGATGGACCTGTCCGCATTCTTGGAGTGTGGTTTGGACCGGACCTCCAGCTGGAGAAGAATTGGTCTGAAGTACTTGCAAAGGTCGATTCTGCCGGCAAGACTTGGAATCGACGGCGGTTGTCCGTGAAGGGCAGGGCGGAGGTGTGTGCTATATACATTTTCCCCCTGATTCTTTATCGATTGTCTGTACTTCCTCTCTGTGAGACCCATTGGAAGGCGCTCGAGCGATCGCTATCCTCCATTTTATGGAGGGGACGCGTGAACAGGGTCGACAGACGAGTCTGCACTAAACGTCCGTGTCATGGGGGGCTCGGAATGCCGCACCTCTTGAGTCACGTCCGTGCCTCTAGGTTGGCTTTCCTACGCCGCGCATTGACTGGGAGAGATCCGATCCTGGGGGGGATTGTTAGGGACGCCTTCCCTAGCCTTACCATCAGACCCCCCATCTCGTGGGTTGAGCGCCGTCGTAAACCCCGGGACGAGTCGGATTTCATCCGCGAGTGTCGGTCGGCCTTGAGGGCCATTCCCCGGTCCAGTGACCTTTCACGGCCTAGGAAGGTCTTCTATCGTGGATTAGTGGAGGGGCCCGCGAAGGATTCCCTACGTGATACGCTCGGCTTGTCGGAGGAGGAGTATCGCTCCTACTGGTCTTGGGCGCCAGCGGCGGATTACCTCAGTAACCCTGAGTTTTCGCTTACCTGGCGATTGCCTCGGAATCGGCTGCCTCTCAACGACAAGGCTTTCATATGGGGTTTGGCGGATTTGCCAGACTGTGAACGGTGTGGTCTTGGCTTAGAAGAAACGGCTCCGCACGCCTTCTACCATTGCCCCCGGGTCCGCCCCTTATGGGACCATGTCGGCGAGCTGACGGCTCGTCTCGCTCCCGAACAGCTTGTGTCCATTGATCGCGCATACGCGTGTGACAATGTGTCGCCCCCGTATTCCGGGGTGAAACGAATGGTGTTTCTGACGCTGCTGGCCACGGCTCGAATGGTGATTTGGACGACGCGAAAGGAGGAAGTCTTGCGGGGCAACCATCTTTCTCATCAGCATCTGATCCTATTCTTTGAGCATCAGCTCAAGATGAAGATTAGATCTGATAGAAAACGATTGCATTCGACAGTCTTTAGCGAAAGGTGGGTAAAAGAGGCGAGCTTGGTTCGTGTGACCGGGGCTAGCCTTGATTTTCTCTTCTAGGTCAACCTATTGCACATCGGGGTGGCTTCCTGTGGAACCCTCCCCTTGGTTAGGATTAGACAAGCTTCAGTGTACCTAGTTAATGTGAGTAAGTGTTGTTCCTGGCCTGTAACCCGGCTACTCTTTGGTTATGATCCAAGTCGAGATTCCCAACCTCCCCAGTTTGTTTTTAACCCTCCTTTTCATCTCGACTGGGTCAGCTGTATATTTCCCCATTCCCGCATAATATTTTATCCTTTTTCCCCACTCCCTTAGCGAGAGAGCTTCTTGATTCTGTCCCCTGGGCAGAATACAGCGGCCTCTCTATTTTGAGGGTTGGACGGTCCCCTACTAACATCTGTTATGTTTAGTTTATATTTTGTGTTTATATTTATTTGATTATTGGGTTCATCTCCCCTCCCCTCTCATTCTATCATTATTAGAATTTTAATGTATAGCATGTATTTCATCATCAAATTTTTATGGTGTGGGGCGCGTTTTTTGTAGGACCCCCTGGTAAGAATGTGGTATTATGGTGCATGAGAGAACGATTGGTGATGGATGAGTTCTTGTGGTGAATGGGTAAATTGTAATGTATGAATGGGTCGTGAATCTGATTAGCTAGGTATAGGATAGTTAGTTTGGACCAGCCTTTACCCCTCCCCTTCATCGGCCACGTGCCACAATTGTAAATTTTTACAATAAATATCCTGAATTCTTTCCTTTGTGGGAGGTTTGAGCGTGTTGGACAATTCTTTTTGAATCTGAACGGTTAAGTTTTTGAATTTATTTGCTAAACCTTCGTTGAACTTTTCAGTTTTTGATATTATTTGAGCATTTTTTTGATTCGTTTTTGTTTATTTCCATTCTTGTATTTTTTACCCTCCTCACGGGTTTTGTTTTGCATTAATTGTACTTAATTTTTGTTTTATATTTATTTGAATTATCTTTGGTTTTTCTCTCTCTTTACCTATATTATTTTTCCCGTATTATTATCTTTTCTGTTGATAACTTTTTGGAAAAAAAAAAAAAAAAACAATTTCACGTTAAAGAAATAATCGGTCGCGGTCAAAATGGCCGACGACACAGACATATGCTCGTCTCCAATGGAGGAAGCACCGCCGGTGCAAACTCAAAATGTGTCACCTGCAAAAACATGGTCCGAAAGTGGACCAAGGAAAAAAGTCTCTTCATACTATGAAGAACAAAGACTGAAATATGAGGAGTATGTAAAGGGAAATGACTTTGTCACAATACCAGAAGCCCTGAATGCCATCAAGGTTAAAGTCATTTCTCTGCTGACAACGGATGTCAAATCTCATAGACTCATTGGAGTCAACAGAGACAAGGTAGAGGAGGCTTTGAAGGCCCTCAAGATTGCCCCCAAGATGTTGGCCCGCAAAAGCAATGCCATGTGGGACATACTACTGGGGTCCGAACAAGAGGCAAAACAGCTGGCCGGAAATGTCTTGTCCACGGCAAACTTGCGACTCCAAACGGAGTACATGGGGACAAGAAAGACGAGAATAACGGTACACGGCGTTCCCGTCGACATTCCCCAGGACAGGATGGGGGCGTTTTTTGCCAAGTTTGGGCAAGTGGAAGAAGTAAGCGCTGTCAGAAGCAAGTCGGGGATAGCGACAGGAGATTTGGTGCTCCAAGTGATCCTCGACCGAGACAACTTCAGAGACATCCCAAACGTCTTAACTTGTCGAGATAGGAGAATGCTGGTGGTGGTGGAGGGTAGGAGGCCGTGTTGTTGGTCGTGTGGTGCGGTTGGACACATGGCAAAGGAGTGTCCCAAGAAAAAGAACCAGCAGCCAACAAAAGAGACGCCAGCAGGAGTAGTAGCAGCAGCAGCAGCAGCAGTGGCACCAACCAATGACAAGGCCACCCCGGGAGCCTGGACTGAGGTGAAGAAAGTGGGAAAAGTGACAAATCCGCCTTCTTCCCCAGTGTCACAACAACAACAACAACAACAGAAGCCCCAGCAACAGCAGCAACTGGGAAAGCCCCCCCAACAGAAGCAGAAGCCCCAACAGCGGCAGTCTCCTCAGCAACAGCAGCAGCCGAAGCAGCAGCAAAAGCAGGAAAAAGAACAGAAACTGCAGCAGGAAGACCTCCACAAACAGGAGACTTCAATGGAGGTGGATAAAATGCCTCCGCCACGAACGGCGTCCCTTAAAAGAAGCAGAGAAGAAGAGGAACCGGAAGAAACAGAATCCAGACCTTCGGGTCGTAGCAGGGCGGAGCAGAGCACAGACAGAGTCAGGCGGCACTCTTTTCCCGCTTCACCAACAAGGTCTTTTGGCTCCTCCAAAGTCAGAAGCGTCCCTTCTTCCCCTTCCCGGCTTCCATCCCCTTCTTTCCCCATTACACCCCTAAGCTCTCCCGATACTTCCCCGCTCGTGTCTCCTTCCTCCCCTCCCCATCGTGCAAGGGAGAAGAAGAAAAAGTATTTCGCGTGTCCCGATGGGATATGCAAGATAGACAAAGACGAGGCCCAAAAGGGCCTGTCTAAACATAAAAAAGAAATGTTGGGGAGACTTTTTAAGCTCGAGGACGTAGATGGCAAGTCGGTGGAGGACCCACGCAACTTCCCGAACGCCCCGGGGGTCATCACAGTGGTAAGAGACACTGGGGCACACTTGAAAGTGTGGAGCCATATAAATGAGGCACAAGCTGCCTTCCCTAAAATAAGGGTGTACGAAGAGAACGCGGAAGACTTAAGAAAAATAAGGAATTTTTGCTCTGGGAGGGTCCCTGTTCGGCTCCATCCCTCTTTGTATAGAGCTCTTAAATTAACCTACCCTACGGACGTCGGCGGTATTGTCCTGGGTGGTCGTATGACGACCGAGTTGGGTACAGGAAGTCTGAGACAATCCGTCGGGGTCCTTTCACCCGCAGATTTCCGTCCCGTATGTGAGTAGGTTTTTGCGCTGACTCTTTTTTCTATTTGCAGGCTTAGAAGATGTCTATTAAGATAGCAACTTTGAATGTGAGGGGCTTAAGGGATCGGGGTAAGGCTGCCCGCCTGCTCCGGGACCTTCTGTCCCTGGATGTGGATGTTGCCGCGATCGAGGAGACCCACTTTGTTTGCAGTTCCGATGCGTGTGTGCTGGACGATGACTTTGTCGTCTATTCAGCATATGGGGACCGTTCTGCCAGAGGAGTTTCTTTGCTTGTTAGGCGTACTCTTGATGCGAAGGTGGACCTTGTGCATACCGATGCCGAGGGCCGGTTGATCGTGGCCGATATTGCCGTGAAAAGTGGTTCGTTCCGAGTCGTTGCGGTTTATGCGCCCAACGACCGGGGGGAGCGGGTCTCGTTTTTCAGGCGGTTGGGGCCGTTCCTGGTGGGTTCAACGCGCCTAGTTTTAATGGGGGACTGGAATGCCATCCTGGACCCCAAGTTAGACAGGGGGCGGGGAGCTAGCGGGAGAAGGGGCGATCGTAGCCTGGTTGATCTGATCGTCGATTATGGTCTCATCGATAGATACCGGGTCGATCATCCCGGGGGGAAAATGTGGACGTGGGCTCTTAATTGGACTTTTGACAAGGTAGTCAGCTACCTTGACAGAATGTTAGTTAGAAGAGCCGACATAGATCTACTAGATTGCCCTACGTTCCACTGGGTAGGCTATTCGGACCACAAACTCGTTTGTGCCCGGGTGGCGTTAGACTGTAGGCCTAGAATGGCTGGCTACTGGAAGTTCAATCTGTCCTTACTGGACAGGGAGGACTTTCGGGAACAGCTAATTAGACTAGTGCAGCGGGAGCTAGTGGGGGCGGTTATCGGGAATAAGTGGTGGGAACGCCTTAAGTGTAGGATTAGGTCCTTCACCACTGATTTGGGCAAACGGCTCGCTCTAGATAGAGCTGATAAGGTGAAGACACTCAAGTCTAGTTATTCCCGGGCGGTGGCTGGGGGGGATCCCCTAGAGATAGCCTTAGCTAAGGAGGCCCTGGATCGTTCGAATAGCGAGCGGTACATGGGCCAGGTAATTAGACATAAGTTAAGCAAGATGTCTTCCGAAGCTGTGAACTTGGGCGCAGATCTGCGCAGGGAAGAGGTCCGTCGAGGTGGCGATCGTTACATTCGTGAAGTCGAATCCCCGGAGGGGCGTACTCTTCGGGCCACTGACGACATGTGCGAGGCGTTTCGGCGCCATTTCGAGAGCCGGTTTACCAAGGAGCCTGGTCTCCGTGAGGAGGAGTTTCGTAGCTATTTGGCTGACTTTCCTCGACTTTCGCCGACTGAAGCGGCTAGCTGCGAGGGAGAGATCACGGAGGGCGAAGTCTACGCGGTTTTGAAGAAGGTCGGCAGAGGCAAGTCGCCCGGTCTGGATGGTTTGCCCTATGAATTGTACTTGAGGCTGTCGCACATCTTTGTTCCCATTTTGACTGCAGTGTTCAACAACTGGTTTCGGTTGGGGTCCATCCCCAATCGGATCACCAGGGGCGTGATCACTCTGTTGAAAAAGGGCAAAGGTGGTGGGGGGAAACTAGATGACTACAGGCCCATAACTCTGCTAAACACAGAGTTAAAGATTATGGCCAAGATCCTGCAGGAGCGTTTGCAGTCAGTTGCCGAGTCTCTGTTGGGACCTGAGCAGACTTGTTCTGTGAGGGGCCGAACAATTCAGAGCAACCTGCATCTGATCCGCACGATCATAGATGGTGTAAAAGACGACGAGCAAGCCGCGCTGATCAATTTGGATAGTCCAAGGCATTTGATAGGGTCGACCATCGCTACCTTGCTACTGTCCTGCAGGCCGCTGGATTCGCACCCAACTTCTGCCGCTGGATTAGCCTCCTGTATCGCTCCCCCAGTGCTGTGGTACAGGTGAACGGAAGGTTGTCGGACGCGTTCGTGCTGTCTAGGTCGGTTCGTCAGGGTTGTCCGCTGTCGCCTCTCCTTTATGCTTTGGCGTTAGAGCCTCTCCTTCGCCGCCTGAAGGACGAGACCGGCAGTCCGGCCCTACGCGGAATCGCCGTTCCTGGAGGGGCTCGAGCCAGGGTTTCCGCGTACGCCGATGACGTATCTGCTTTCGTGTCGTCCCGGGACGATATCGAGGCGGTACAGAAGGCGCTTGACCGGTACGAGAAGGTGACAGGGGCCAAGATAAACCGCGACAAGTCTTCCGGCTTGCGGTTAGGTGCCTGGAAGGGGGTCGCTCTTCCGGGCCGCTTCGGTTGGACGGATGGACCTGTCCGCATTCTTGGAGTGTGGTTTGGACCGGACCTCCAGCTTTTTCCCCACTCCCTTATCGAGAGAGCTTCTTGATTCTGTCCCCTGGGCAGAATACAGCGGCCTCTCTATTTTGAGGGTTGGACGGTCCCCTACTAACATCTGTTATGTTTAGTTTATATTTTGTGTTTATATTTATTTGATTATTGGGTTCATCTCCCCTCCCCTCTCATTCTATCATTATTAGAATTTTAATGTATAGCATGTATTTCATCATCAAATTTTTATGGTGTGGGGCGCGTTTTTTGTAGGACCCCCTGGTAAGAATGTGGTATTATGGTGCATGAGAGAACGATTGGTGATGGATGAGTTCTTGTGGTGAATGGGTAAATTGTAATGTATGAATGGGTCGTGAATCTGATTAGCTAGGTATAGGATAGTTAGTTTGGACCAGCCTTTACCCCTCCCCTTCATCGGCCACGTGCCACAATTGTAAATTTTTACAATAAATACCCTGAATTCTTTCCTTTGTAGACGGTGTTGCGTTTTGATTTGTTGAGTTTTGAGTTAGATTCTCTAGTCCTACCACTACGACAAATCTGTTTTTTGTGACCTACGAGGTTTTGCTGGACGAACTTTTTTCAACTTCATACGACACAAGTCTCTTTCTGTTAAGTCATTTATTAAGTTTTATTTTTTTTTATTTTTCTATTTCTTTTGTTTTGTTTTATTTTGGGGCTTTGGCCCGCATATTTTTATTTTTTAGTCCGGTTTGACATAGTCTTACCGGACGACTGCCTTTTTTTTTCTGTTTATTTTCCTTCTAGTTGTTTTTAATTAGGACAGCGTAAGAAAAAAAGAAGAGAAAAAGAAAGCTTTTTTTATTTTCGTACCCACCTTTTTTAGCGACTTCGGTCGCATTCATTCTTTCTTTTTTTGGTTTGACTAGTTTGTTTTTTCTTTTAATTTATTTTCTTTAGCGGCTTCGGCCGCAAACCTTTTTTTTCTGCTTTTAAACCAGACTTTTTCTTTTTTTTTTTTGTGAATTTTTTTTTTTAATTTTTGGAAAAAAAAAAGAAAGGAGTTTTCTGTTTTTGTTTTTTATTTTTTGGCTGCCTTTGGGCGCCATTTTTATTTTTAATTTTTTCTTCCTGTCTAATTTAATATAATTTGTCTTTTATTTTAATTTTTCTCATTGCATTTATTTTTTAAAAAAAATATTGTCCTTGTTTCTTTTTAATTTACTGGTACATCCAGGTTTTCTTTATTTGTTTAATTTCTTTTTTTTTCTACCTTCCCCATACTCCTTTCCCTAAATCCGAAGATAAAATCAAGACCCGCAGGGGGTAGTCTCCACTTCCTTTTTCAATATGGCTGACGGTGCCAGTCGGTCGGATGTCAAGAAAGATCTTTTCGGGTCGGCTTCTAAAGCTGACCCGCCTGATAAATCAGCAAAAAAGCGGGCTGATGATAGCCCTAACGTAGAAAAGCCTAGTAGCTCCAAGAAAGGAGAAACTAAAAAGATTGACGTGGTGCCAAAGGAGGCACAAAAGAAGACGGCCGAGGAATTGCCCTCATGTTGGAAGTCCCCACCTAGTTGCATTCTGAACATGGCGGATTTCTTGGATAAGGCGAAGGGGTACGCCCATCTTGTTAATAAAGATGGGTTCGTCGATATTGTCCAGGAACTTGACGTGTTCGCAAAAAGAATGGTGACCGTTTTTGTGGTCGATAAGAAAACCAAAAAGATTTGTCGCTCCACAAAAGACACCGTGATTAAATCACTTTTGTCCCTGGGGATAAAACCCCAAAGAATAATTAAGGGTACAGGGTTCTTCATGTGGGACATTCTGCTACCCACCCCAGAAGATTGCCTAGCCATGGCGAAAAAAGAACTTATCACTAAGGATTTCATTTTAAGAACAGAATATGAAGGAAGAAGACGGACCAGGGTGGCCGTTTTCGAGGTTCCTCCTCAAATTTCGGGAGAGCTTCTGGCTGCCTTTTTTATGCAGTTCGGCCAAATTTTAGGGGCTCTCTCGGACAATTTGAACGGGGGATGGACTTTCGATATTATGCTCGATCAGAAGGCCTTCAAGTCCGTCCCCAACTGTTTGGTGTATGGCGACCGGAAAATGCCGGTCATAGTGACCGGTAGGAGACCAACTTGCTGGAGGTGTGGAGAGACTGGTCACCTTTCCTCCTCCTGCCCAGGAAAGAAGGCCCCTGGAGTTCCGGTCGCTGGCGACCAAAATCCCCCCTTGGCCGAGAAGTCAAATTCCGCGGCGCCTTTAATGGGCCTAGCTGCGAGGCGGAAGGTGAGGAAAATCCCCCGGTTGGGCCCAGACCCACATTACCCCCGACACCAACGCCTGCCACAAGTGTGGTTAAGGAGAAGGAGGAGGGGGAATGGCGCCTCGTAGTTAGGGGCAAGGGGAAGACCCAAACAGCGGTTCCTCAGTCCCAACATGACCCCGGGGATAATGTCACCTACAGCCCCATTCCCTCTACCAGCTCTGACGGCGACGCCTCGGCCTCTTACCCAAAGACAGCTACGGATGCCCAAAAATTGAATGAACCCGGATGGCAAAAGATTCTTGACTTAAAAAAACTTTTGTTACTAACCATCCAAAGGGAATTGACGGGAGCGGTTGTGGGAAATGCCTGGTGGGGAAATCTTAAATCTAAAATTCGAATGTTTGCTGCCGATTTTAGTCGTCGACTCAATCTAGATAGATTAGCGGCGCAAACTGCTTTAGAAGATAAAGTCGATCGGGCTGTGAAATCCCGTGTTAGTGGGGACATAGCTTTAGCTAAGGCAGAGTTGTCCTCCTTGCTTATCAAGAAGGATCAAGCTCTGGTAGTTAGGGCTAGGTTAAAAAGAATGTCTTCTGAGGCAACGAATATGGCCGCTGAACTGCGTGCAGAGGAAAATCGAAGCGCGTCTAGGCGACATATTGCATGCGTCACGTTGCCGGATAAGCGGACCGTGACTACAAACGCGGGCATATGTGAGGTGTTTCGGGACTACTTTCAGGATCTTTTCACCAGGGAGCCCGGTCTGAGCTCTGCTCAGTTCGACGCCTATTTAGCTGACTTTCCCTGCCTCAAGGCAGCTGAAGCGGCTAGGTGCGAGGGTCCCATAACAGAGTCGGAGATCTGGGAAGCGCTGAAGCAGGTTGGCCTGGATAAGTCTCCGGGACTAGATGGTCTTCCCTACGAAGTGTACTTGAGGTTGTCGCACGTTTTTGTTCCTTTGCTGGAACTGATTTTCAACCACTGGATGAAGCAGGGGTCTTTACCCCAACGCTTCACCAGGGGTGTGATCAAGTTGCTGCGTAAGGACAAGAAAGGTGGGGATGGGTTAGGGAACTTTCGCCCTTTAACGATGTTAAATACGGACTTAAAGATTTTGGCGAAGATCTTAGCCAACCGTTTGCAGCTTGTCCTGTCTAGTCTGATTGGCCCTGAACAGACTTGTGCTGTGAAGGGTAGGACTATTCAGGATAACCTTCATATGGTACGCTTGATCTTAGAACAAGTCGACAGTGAAGCCGCGCTGATTAATTTAGATCAGTCCAAGGCCTTCGATAGGGTTGACCATCGATTTTTGGAGGCTGTCCTTTCGGCGGCCGGTTTCAGAGCCGACTTTCGCTCTTGGATTCGACTTTTGTATGCGACCCCCGGTGCGCTGGTGGAAGTGAATGGGGTAAGATCGAAGCCTTTCGTATTGTCTCGCTCCATTCGTCAAGGTTGTCCGCTCTCGCCTCTGCTGTACGTTCTTGCGTTGAAACCTTTCCTTCGCAAGTTAAAGGCGAATCCGGTCCTGCGCGGAATTTCCCTGCCTGGGGCTTCCACCTCAGCCAGGTATTCTGCCTATGCTGACGACGTTTCGGTTCTTGTGTCGAGCAGAGCCGAGATTGACGTAGTCAGCAAAGAGATCAGTGGGTATGAGATGGTGACAGGGGCCAAAATCAACCGCGATAAGTCTGTGGGCTTGCGGTTGGGTGCGTGGAAGGGAGTTTCTCTTCCCGGACCTTTCCTCTGGACGGATGGGCCGATCAAGATACTCGGCGTCTGGTTCGGTCCTGATCTCCAGTTGGAAATGAATTGGTCGGAGGTGCAAGGGAAGGCCGAGATCGCGGGTAAACTGTGGTCTCGGAGGAGACTTTCCCTGAAGGGAAGGGCGGAGGTATGTGTTTCACGCATATATCCGATCCTCCTTTACCGACTGTCTGTGCTTCCACTCCCGTATGCCAGGCTAATGTCATTAGTCCGGACCTTGTTCTCTTTCTTGTGGAGAGACAAGGCCCCTATGGTGTGTCGCGAGATCTGTTGCCTTCATCCCTCTGAGGGCGGTCTGGGTATGCCTAGCATTGAGATCCGTCAATATATGCTTCGCATTACCTTTCTAGACCGAATGTGTCGCGGATTGGATGAGGTGGGCACCTTTTGGAAAGAAGATGTCCGAAAACATTTCCCATCCCTGAGAAGTGTGCACTCGTGCGAGGAGGAGGCCGGCCGTACACCTCGTGCCGAGTGCTCCTTCTACCGCGAATGTCGTAGTGCTTTGAAGCTCCTCTTACGGACGACGGATGGCCTCTCCGACGCCCAGGCGTTGTCTCGTAAGGCATTGTATCAGTTGTTAGTTAGGGGGTCCGTTCAAGATGGTCTGATCGACGAGCTCGGTCTTACGAAGCAGGAGGCTCGCTCGATATGGCCTTGGGCGCCTGGTTTGAAATGTCTCAATAATGATGAGGCATCACTCACCTGGCTGATAATTCGTGGGGCCCTCTGGGTCGGCAAGAGACTTTGTTCAGCAGGTTTGGAGAAATATCCAAACTGTCGTCGCTGTACTGGCGAAGTCGAGACCATTGGTCACGCCTTTTTTCAGTGCAGGACGGTAGTGCCGTTGTGCAGGTTTGTTGAAGGCCTCATGGTTCGCATGCTGCAGGGAAAGTTCTTTGTCCTGGAAGCCAGTTCTGTTTGTAGCAATGTGGTGCCACAATTGACGAAGGCTGAACACTATGTGTTCTGTTGCTTACTAGGGATTATGAGAGTCGTGATTTGGACGACGCGTCAGAAGGGATTCCATGAGGGCGAGAAGTTCACCTCTTCCCAACTGGTCTTGTACTTTAAGCATCAGCTTAAAGTCAAGATTAGGACGGAAAGGCGGCGGCTCCCTTCATCGGAATTTGGCAAAAGGTGGGTGAATCTTGCGCGAATGTGTAGAGTGAAAGGGGCTGACCTAGAGTGGCATTTGGATGTCGGTTAGGTAGAGAATTTTGTCCTAACAGGGTTGAACATAGGCAACCCACCCAGATTTTAGGTTAGACTAGGTTTTGTATTTTTAGTTTTTCCTCTTTTTTTCTAGTAAACTTAGCTAGGGTATGCATGCTCATTGGTCCCTTTTATTTCTGTCCCTATTTTTTTCTTTTGTTTAATTCCCCATCCCCTCCCTCGTTAGGTGGTCAGTGATGTCAGTTCTCTGGTGGATGCGGGACGACTTTCGTTTCGTGTGTGTGATTTTTCGTATTTGTTGTTGTGTATGAATGTGTGTGTGCTTGCGTGAATGCTTGGAGGTATGAATGCTTTTTTCATTTTTTCATAGTCCCGCATTGATTTCGTCCGGTGAACTGATGTTTTCTGCCACATTCATGGTTTGTGGGGGGTTTTATTACTAACACAGTTTTGTTTAGTCTTATTGTAAATATTTCAGTCATATTGTAAATACTCATTTGGGGATCATTTTAAAAAGTTCTTAATTTTTGACCCTCCCCCCCTACGAACAATAATTGTATATAAGGGGACTAGTTAGGACATCATCGAGAATTTGAGGTATTATGGTGGACGTAGTAAGAAAGGTAGGAGTGAATGTGTTGTTTTGGTGATTGGAGTATTGTTGGCTTGATTGGGTCAGTGTCTGCGACTAGCTGAGTTTGGATTTAGGACAGATGAAGACCGTCCTTCCCCACCCCCTTTTTAGGCCTTGTGCCACATTTTGTATTTTATACAAATAAATAATTGAATTCTTTCCTTTGTTGATTACTGAAGTTCAGTAAAGCCTTAAGGATAGGTTATTCTATCCTTGCTTTCTTCTGTTTACTACGTAACAATTCTATTCTAGCTTTCTTCTCTGTACTACGTAACATAGACAGACCCGTCGAAAATAATACTGGTGTTTGAGTCAGGGATACAAAATATTTCAATTGTCGATTGACTGCTTAAGAAGAAAGAAAAGTTAATTCCCCTTTGCAAGTTCTCCGCCACCTTAACGAGGTCTTGAACTCACACTCTTTGGGTCCTGTCACGGGACCTAAGCAGTGCCTTTATCTACTGTGCCATGTGTCTTCAAGTGACAGTACCCAAACTGTGTGAGTTCAGAAATAGACAGAATTGTGGATAGTTTTCAAATTTTTCAGCGTGTTCCATTCATTTGGATTTTATCTTACTCTAACTTGTCACAGGTTAAATGAAATCAACGACAGATTGCTTGATCTGAAGTAGAATTTTGTTTATAAATATTTACAAACCTTTGTTCAATCAGGTAGAGAATTGCAGTTGTAAAGCGTAAATTGAACTCCTTGCCGCTCTCGAACCCTGTTATTTAATTTCACTGAATATGAAATTATTGCTGGCGAATTTCTCCTTACAGAAAAAATCGATAAATTTACTCGCTGTCAATCTAACTTTGATGTTTGACAGACATTACATAAACATCGTCCCCGATACAGACAAAATAATTTATCCTTTAGAGAGAATGAAACAAAATACTAGACTATTGTTAGCATGATATGACTAATAACCATTTAATAGACACTCCCGTCGAAAATAATACTGGTGTTTGAGTCAGGGATACAAACTATTTCAATTGTCGACTGACTGCTTAAGAAGAAAGAAAAGCAACACTTAGGATAGGACAAAAGTAAAATATTGCAAAGAAGATCACCTGATCAAAATCATTAACTGGAGTAGAAAATTATATAACTGCTTTCTAAGACGTGCCCAAATAAAATAAAATCCATAATATTGAATCATTCAATGACAATGCAAATATAAACTAAAATGTGTCTGGCACAATTCAAGTTTCATTTCATCGAAATTCCGAACATAGAAAATTAAAGGAAAATCGATTTTATATCTAAATTGTTGCTTTTTAAATTTGTGTCATTTTAAAATGACATCGCTAAATTTAATTGCTGTTTATTTGTTTAATAAAGGAACACTTCCTCTTTCCTCAATCTATCATAGAAAAAAATCATTGGAAAAATAATGTTACTAATATTTTGCATTTATTCTATAAATATTTAAAAACGAATGAAAAATATGGTGAAAAATATAACTGAATTAATATTTGTTTAATTCAAAATAAATTAAATATTAAAAATGTATTCTTTATTAATCTCTATTATCTTTTTAATTATCTAATTTAATATTGATATTTTAATTAAATTATTTATTTATAATTTCATTGCCAATGTAGCAAAAGCAAAATTAATTTCCTAGCTTTAACTGATTTCAGCATTAGAGCATGCCATTAAAAAAATATTCAACTAATTTTTTATTGTCAACACTTGAATTAACTAGTGTAATGTTTAAAGGATACATAATTTAAATGAAAAAACACTGTTTCGATGCAAAGTTTGCCTTAATTTTCTCCGTTTCATTTTTTCGATGAAGTGAAGAATACACAATGCCATAAAAAATTTCAAACAGGATTGAACAGATGACATTTAGCAGTGGAGCGATATGCTAGATCTATCTATCTTTAATGTTAAATTTCGCAGGATTTTTCAAACTTTATTTGGTATCAGTTTGTAATGTACTGATTATTTGGAGAAAGAAAGAGACAGTGAGAGAGGGAGAGGGAGAGAGAGCGATCATGTTGTAGAATACTTATTGGGAGGCTTGGGGAAAAGAAGACACCCTTACTGGAATCATATTATTTCTCCCTTAATTCCCAATTTTTTTTGAAAAAACAAATCCATCAGTTTGACTGAAAAATAATAGGGTTTGCCAGCACTCCTAGTAGCTTTAAAATTAGATGCAATCTATGTCCGGAAGAGAAAATTAAAATCATCAAATTTGAAAATCAAAAGATTCTCTTAAATCAAAGGAACGAACTAATTTCGAAATGCCGTCACCGCAGGATATTTGAACTTACCTAGGCTCCTATCTAATCCCAAGCATGAAATGACATAGGCGGACATTCACTTGGGAATGTCTGCTCCTTCCCAGTCCGGATTGAATTCAATTGAACTTTTATCCCTTAACAAGAAAGTGAACTGATTAATGCACCCTCACACTACACATCTATCTCCTCCCTTCTTTTTATACCTTTACCAATTTCCCTTTTGATCTCGTCTATATAGTCATCCCTCCTTCATCACCAAGTCAACAATAATTCTTGATGATCATCAATAATTTCCCCACTAAATTTTCCCTGTCTCTTTTCTTCAATTATACTACAATTATTTCGATTTCTTTTTTCCATCCTTGGGTTTATCTATTGAGTTCTCCTTAATATCCAATAGATTTGGGCATTAAATCTCCACCAAATGGGTTATGACAATAATAAACAACCAGATAATCTCTGGGCTAATTAAATATCATATAACAACACATTACGGAAGATTAAATAAGTTCTTAAACATGGATTCATATGACGATATGTGAGGGATGGGGTATGTATGCTTGTATATGCGCATGTATGAATATAGGTGATGTTTAGGTATGCGTGAGGAAACTCACACATATATATGTATATTGGTCAACCCTATAAATAATCATTATATACGATCCAGCATATCCAATCTTGGGTAATCAAATTTTACTACCTTTAGAAGACTTTCTAATATTTAACATTTAATATGTAGTGTTTAAATGGTCACTTACAGATACACATTAAATTACGCGTTGAAGAAGTGACCTAAGAATATATAGCTCGAAAAAAAAAAAAAAAAAAAAAAAACTAGTGATTATGCATTCGTACCGGACATAAATTTAAATTTGTTCTCACATTTGTCTGATAATTTCGTGTAATTATACTAGGTTAATGTCTGGGCTTTTCTAACTTAACTAAACTCCACGTATTGCCTTTAAAAAAAGTTCATCTTAACAGGGTTTTTGTAGATACATAGCATAGATAGGTATGTGCTTAAATGTAGATATCTAAGTGTATGTTAGTGTAGACTGCTATGCGAGTAGGTATTATTAACGTGAACAAACGAATGAGAACGCATACATATAAATCCAAATTCACTCCAAATCCTTAAAAGCACCCCCCCAAACTTGGATCTCTGATACATGATTCAAATGGCGAAACTATAAATTTAAATAAAAGCCTTTAAGACTTTAAGCTCAAGAGATGCTTGTATACCGTTTACTTCTTCAATTATGCCATATTTCTGTATTTCATTTTTTGACAGTAATAGTATTACACATTTCAAAGTAAAAGATCTCCATGCACACGAAAGTGGGTTGAGAACTTATCCGTCTACACCGACAAAGAGAGACTTAATCTATAATTTAAAACATGAAATTTTAAATGTCAAAGACAATTTATTGAATTCTTTTTTTCCGTTTTGATCCAATCAAAGACTTATATTTTTTTTTTTATCTCGACTGCAAAAAGAATTCACACTTACCTCAAGATAAGGTTGGGAATTGTTTACTTTTCCAATAAGAATGTCAGCTTTTTCCATCGTTCCATCTGGAGAAAAGCCGAAACCAATGTAACCAGTTGTATTCACAATAAGCTCAAATACGATGTCCTTCTCGTCAAATTTCCAGGAAAGATGATATTTTTTGTCATTATCCACGTAGAGACTATGGAAATAATTCGTCCCCATCAGAGAGCTCACCTGAACACATTTTAAAAATGTTTCAAAAATTATTAATCGAGTTATTAAGAAATGGTTCATTTTTTTCTTTTAGAAATTCGAGCAGACGGCAAGAGTTAAATACTTAGTAAATAAACTCGCACCAAACGTTTCTACTTCAAATCAATAATTAACTTTTTAAAGCCAACCAAAAAGCAATTTCTAAAATAACTTTGTGTTCTATTACATTTATAATATATATTTCGATATGAAATGTTTTATTAATAATTTTCCAGTCTTGGTTACATTTGCTGGTATGATCGTACAAATTATTTATTCTCATCATAAGAATAGGCTAATCGTGAAGATAGTCGCTCTAATGGCGAACTAACTCATTTAACGTGAGACTTAGTTTACCAAAGAAATTCGCTGGACGTCTCCCACTAGTTATCAACGTATGTTCTGATAAGACAAAAATACGCAGCATTGACGATTTATGACTGTCTATCAACGGGTTTTATGCGTAGCTAAGAAAGGAAGGTTTGGTCGGCGGATGTCAGATGTCGACCGCAAAATATATGCAGGAAGATGAAATAAAACTCAATAATTGCATTTCCTGCATAAAAACGCGAATAAACACACATAAGCTCACACAGAGGCGTGTAAATGCATACACACACACACACACGCACACATGCTTAAACATAGACTTTCATGGAATGTACCGGCTGTTGAGCAATTAATGGCTAATTGATTTTGCGAATGATTTTAGTATAGTATACTCGACCCGCGTCTTTTTTATGCTATTGCTCATCCAATACGTAGTCGTCCAAGAGCAACTCAAGGTAGATAATTACTTAATGATGTTGTTGCATGGGCGTAAGAGAGGGATGTAAGAAGTGCAAATTATGAGGATATTTAGGATAGATAATGGTTGAATAGGTTATGGTTGTAACGATGATCATCTCTCTCAAGTTTCCAACATTTATTGGGAATAACCTGTCTATGCCCCATACTGTTGGTACTATCTAACTAACTATCTATCTGTTTGTCTGTCTAAATCTGTACATTTCATTTTATGTTATAATTGTGCCTTTATTATTTTATTATATTTTATATTTTATAAGACAGTGATTATTTCGCGTTCAGACATATACTTAATCGCATAAACCATTGCCTTTTGTCCCTTAGTCGAGGCATGGAAACTCGTTTGAAGACAAAGATGCATAATCAGCCTTTTACGAGTAGCAAAGTGTAGTCTGCTGGCATCGAAGCTCCAAATGTTCACAAAACCTCATGATCGCTTACCCTGAAGCACTTAAAGAACACGCAGAAAACCTGCTCCTCACTCGGCCCTGAATCAAAATCAATTCGCTTGACGCGTTTCCCATGCTTAAACGTATTTAAAAAAAAAGATTTTCAGTGTATTATTCAAAAACGTGTGCAAGGCGACACTGGATCCTCACGGCGAATAAGATGTTGCCTGAAGGACAACCATTAAATTTTTTGAACGAAATTTCAACATGGAATCGGAGGAGGAGGGATACTTGATAAGGGTTGATAAGCTTTTTACATTCTGGCAGTAGGTGCTAATAGGTAGATCCAGCAATTCGAATTTTTGCAACCAGTCTGTCCCGAATAGGTTTTCGGTATTTCTTAAGATGTACATTTTTAGTTTTTTCGTCATACCGTTAAATGTTACGTTTTGATTATTTCACCCTCGAATTTTATCTTTCTCCCCGTAACTGATCTCGCAATTTTATCATGACAGGTTTGTTCAGTTTTCTCCATGTTTGTAGATTTATGATAGTTAAGTCTGAGCCAGAATCCAGCTGTAACATAACTTTTTTGTTTTGCATTTCAACTTGTACATATTTTCTTATATTAGTCTCATCTGTTTGGTCGGTCCTCGTAATTCTTATTCTGCTTTCTTTTCTATACCAACAGTGAGAACTTTTGTGACCAATTTTTTTACATGGTAGACAAGTTTTAGCACGATATGTACAGTCTTTAACCCAATGCGAAGATCTACAACGGTAGCATGGACTTGGTGGTAGTTTCTTTTTATGTTGATTATAATTAGAAAATTTTGTTTTATCTGTTCTTGAGGCGGGAAAATCAGTTCGGTTTGTGAGGAGGGAAAATGTGTTTGCTTTGTTTGTGAGGAGGGAAAATTTGTTTGTCTTCTTACTTTGCGTATGTATACAATTCCAGCATGTTCTATGTCTTTAGAATCTTTTTTTACGCTGACGCATCTCTGGCAGTCTTCGGCTAGTTTTTGAAGTGTCAGATCTTGTTCATTTTCCAATTTATCAAGTATTCTACGTCTCATTTCTGCGTGTTTGGTTGAGACCAGGCCTTGGACGTAAATTAAGCATTTGAAGTTGTCAGCGCTGAGTTCCGATAATTTGAAGTCGTTACAATATATTAAGTTGGTGCAAAAATAATGACGTTTTTTGACGTCAAAAAACGTCATTATTTTTGCGCCAACTTAATATATTAACAATATATGCGAAAGTTACGTAACCTTCGCTGTCCCTTTTTGTAAGGTTCATGGATTTCCATCTTTTATGAAATAGTGAAGTATTATGGCTGAAAAGTTCCGTTAGCAATTTTATAGATTCTTTGAACGTTAACTCGCTTGTTTTTCTGGGAAGAAAATAATCAACGAATTTGGTATATTCGCCTGTGCCTAATTTTCTTAATAAAAGGCGTACTTTACGTGCGTCTGACCAATCTTTGCAGTCAAAATAATATACATCTTCATACCTTCGGAAATAATTAGCAAAAGTTTTATCTTCGTCGGGTGCATACTTGAAATTTTCGATATTACTCCAAATAGCGTCTTGAGAGAGAACTGGCTCGTTCTCGGGTTTATGCTCCTTATTTGCCATTGCGCGTATCAAAAATTCTTGCATTTCTAGATGTTTTTGTTCGTACCTTTGTTGTTGTTCAAGCTGGATGTTGATAAGTTCCATAATGATTGACTTAAAATCTTCCATGTTAACGTATTTTTTGTACAACCTGATATTCTGTAGCCTGTGTTCGCAAAAAAAAACCTTTTGTTGTCAGTGAAATTTGATATCAAGAAAAGAAATATTTTTTTTTTTTTTTTTTTTTAGAATTTAATCGTCGTCCACTGTTACGTACGACGGATAGCAAAAAAATATGTACTCCGAGTAGGGAGTTTATTTTTCTTTAAGGGTTTTCCAGATCGCCACTTGTTATGTGTGACGTATAGCAAAAAAAAAAAATCCTCCGTGTATAGAGTTCGTATTTCCTTTTTAGGGGTTTCTTCGTCGTCACTTGTTATGTTGACGAGAGATGACTTTGTTGTTTGTTCTTCACGTGTGAGTTCGAATCTTCGTCGCCACTTGTTATGCTGTGGCGAACAAATTATTTTTTCTTTCACCGAATGAGTTCGAATGACACGTCGCCACTGTTATGGTCTGGTTCCTTGTATCACGGTGATAGTCCAAGATAGAACCAATAAAGGAGAACTCGAACACGGATATGGAATAACATAGATATATTACAAACAGGAATATATATAGAGAAGTAGAAACTGTTAGTACGAACAATCAGGTTTAGTAGGGAGAACAATGTAGTCTCGTCCAGTATCACTATTTCAATATATTGTAGTAATTGTCTGAACACGACTGTGTTTCGGACTGCTTGACTCGACTGACTGAATCGCTCGCTGACTGACTTACTGACAGTCCAGACTTCAGATTGAACACCCCCCCCCCACGAGGGCATTATGTGTCACAAGGCCAGTTTAACGTGGGATCACCCAGCCCGTGGACTCGGCCAAAAATATGCCATTTGAACCCGTATAAACGGGTTCAGGATCGGTTTACCCACGAAAGAAAATCTGCCGTTCTGCGTAGCCTCGTTCGGGTTCCTCCCCGCTCAAAGGCAGAGAGTTCAACCGATCAGTCGGTCAGCCGGTCGCCCGACTTCGGACTGAACGGTATTTAGTCACCCACTCACGAAGGCATCATGTGGCACAACCCGGTTTAACGTGGGATCACCCAACCCGTGGGCTCGGCCAAAAATATGCCCTTTGAACCCGTATAAACGGGTTCAGGTTCGGTTAACCTCCCCGAAATAGACTCCGCCCTTCGGCGTAGCCTCGTTCGGGTTCCTCCCCGTCAGAAGGCAGAGCATTCAACCGATCAGACAATGAGCCGGTCGCCCGACTTCGGACTGGACGGTATTTAGTCACCTCCACCCGGCCCACGAGGGCATCATGTGGCACAAGGCCTGTTTAACGTTGGATCTCTGAGCCCGTGGGCTCGGCCAAAAATATGCCCTTTGAACTCGTATAAACGAGTTCAGGGTCGGTTTACTTCCCCGAAAGAGACTCCGCCCTTCGGCGTAGCCTTCTTCGGGTTCCTCCCCGCCCGTAGGCAGAGAGTTCAACTGATCAGCCGGTCAGCCGGTTGCCCGACTTCGGACTGAACGATATTTATTTGTACAAATGGTATAAAATGTGGCACAAGGCCTAAAAAGGGGGTTCGGGAAGGACGGTCTTCTTCTGTCTTAATTCTAAACTTAGTTAGACCCAGACACGGACCCAAACATACCAACTATATTACAATCACCAAAAAACACATTCACTCCTATCTTTCTTACTGCGTCCATAATACGCATAATACCTCAGATTCTCTATGAAGTCCTAACTAGTCCCCTTATGTACAGATATTGTTCGTGGGGGGAGGGGCATAAAACAACAATTTTTTTAAAAAGATCCCCAAATGAATATCTACAATATGACTTAAATATTTACAAAAAACTAGACAAACAATGTGTTAGTAATAAAAAAACCCACAAACCATAAATGTGGCAGAAACATCAGTTAACCGGACGAAATCAATGCGGGAATATGAAAAAAAATCAGGAAAACATACACACCTCCAAGCATTCACACAGGCACACACACATTCATACACAACAACAAATACAAAAAATCACACACACGAAACGAAAGGCGCCCCGCATCCACCAGAGAACTGATATCACTGACCACCTAACGAGGGAGGGGATGGGGAATTAAACAAAAGAAAGATTAGGGACAGAAATAAAAGGGACCAATGAGCATGCATACCCTAGCTAAGTTAAACAGAAAACGGGAAACTAAAGATTCAAAATAGAAAGCCTAGTCTAACCTAATATCTGGGTGGGTTGCCTCTGTTCAACCCTGTTAGGACAAAATTCATTTCCAACTGGAGATCAGGACCGAACCAGACGCCGAGAATCTTGATCGGCCCATCCGTCCAGAGGAAAGGTCCGGGAAGAGAAATTCCCTTCCACGCATCCAACCGCAAGCCCACAGACTTATCGCGGTTGATCTTGGCCCCTGTCACCATCTCATACCCACTGATCTCTTTGCTGACTTCGTCAATCTCGGCTCTGCTCGACACAAGAACCGAAACGTCGTCAGCATAGGCAGAATACCTGGCTGAGGTGGAAGCCCCAGGCAGGGAAATTCCGCGCAGGACCGGATTCGCCTTTAACTTGCGAAGGAATGGTTCCAACGCAAGAACGTAAAGCAGAGGCGAGAGCGGACAACCTTGACGAATGGAGCGAGACAATACGAAAGGCTTCGATCTTACCCCATTCACTTCCACCAGCGCACCGGGGGTCGCATACAAAAGTCGGATCCAGGAGCGAAAGTCGGCGCGGAAACCGGCCGCCGAAAGGACAGCCTCCAGAAATCGATGGTCAACCCTATCGAAGGCCTTGGACTGATCTAAATTAATCAGCGCGGCTTCACTGTCGACTTGTTCTAAGATCAAGCGTACCATATGAAGGTTATCCTGAATAGTCCTGCCCTTCACAGCACAGTCTGTTCAGGGCCAATCAGACTAGACAGAACAAGCTGCAAACGGTTGGCTAAGATTTTAGCCAAAATCTTTAACTTAGTGTTTAACATGGTTAAAGGGTGAAAGTTCCTTAACCCATCCCCACCTTTCTTGTCCTTAGGCAGCAACTTGATCACACCCCTGGTGAAGCGTTGGGGTAAAGACCCCTGCTTCATCCAGTGGTTGAAAATCAGCTCCAGCAAAAGAACAAAAACGTGCGACAACCTCAAGTAAACTTCGTAGGGAAGACCATCTAGTCTTTGAGACTTATCCAGGCCAACCTGCTTCAGCGCTTCCCAGATTTCCGACTCTGTAATGGGGCCCTCGCACCTAGCCACTTCAGCTGCCTTGAGGCAGGGAAAGTCAGCTAAATAGGCATCGAACTGAGCAGAGCTCAGACCGGGCTCCCTGGTGAAAATATCTTGAATGTAATCCCGAAAAGCCTCACATATGCCCGCGTTTGTAGTCACGGTTCGCTTATCCGGCAATGTGACGCACGCTATATGTCGCCTAGATGCGTTTTGATTCTCCTCTGCACGCAGTTCAGCGGCCATATTCGTTGCCTCAGAAGACATTCTTTTTAACCTAGCCCTAACTACCAGAGCTTGATCCTTCTTGATAAGCAAGGAGGACAACTCTGCATTAGCTAAAGATATATCCCCACTAACACGGGATTTCACAGCCCGATCAACTTTATCATCTAAAACCGTTTGCGCCGCTAATCTATCTAGATTGAGTCGACGACTAAAATCGGCAGCAAACGTTCTAATTTTAGATTTTAAATTGTCCCACCATGCGTTTCCCACAACCGCTCCCGTCAATTCCCTTTGGATGGTTAGTAACAGCTGGTCCCGGAAACCCTGCTCACTAAATAGTGAACAGTTCAATTTCCAGTAACCAGCCAATCTAACCTTAGGCTTATCTCAGTTTACACGGACCCGGACAAGCCTAGGATTCGTATAAACTATGTAATGGAAACTTGGACACCCTAAGAGCCCTACATCGACTCTCCTAACTAAGACTCGGTCCAGGTAGCTCGCAAGCGTCTCAGGAGCCGAGTTGCCACAAGTTATCCAAGTCCATGCTACTTCCCGTGGGTGTTCATTCCGGTACTTATCGACAAGATCAAACTCATCGATAAAGTCCCGAAATGGTTTCACGTCAGGGTTGTTAGTACCTTGTTTGTGCCCTATACGATCTATATCGGGGTCAAGGACGGCATTCCAATCCCCCGCTAAAACTACCCGACGAGACGTCGTCAAGAACGGCGCCATCTGCCGAAACAAAGCAGGCCGCTCGGAATGGATATTGGGCGCATAAACCCCAATGAGACGTAGAACCTCATCCTTTATGGTAACATCCAGCACGCAAAGTCTGCCCGCCGGATCCGCGAAGAAAAGGGTACATGCAGCCTTCAAAGACCTACTCACTAGCCAAGAGACACCTCTCGAACGACCATCAAAACATGCTGAATAAAGGGCGAACCCCTTAGACAGTATGTCCTCACGATCATGAGAAGAAAACCAGGTCTCTTTCACACAACATACATTCACCCCGAGGCGCTGAATGTCACGAGAGAGCCTCGCCCTGCGACACTCGGAACTCAGACCCCTGACATTTAGACTACCTAACAAGAGAGCCATAGTGAAGACCGGTTAGGGTTGAAGTACTGGTTTGAACATCGACGGGGTAAGGATACCGACCGCCTCTCCCATAAACCCATGGCCCATCTCAGTCTTGATGGTACCGTCTTGGGAGAACCCGCCGATATCCCAGGGAAAGGTCAATTCAGAGAAAAAAAAGGGGGAAATCTAGAATAAAAAGAAATAAAATAAAAAAATTAAAATAGATAAAGATTTTTTTAAAAAGAGGGGGGTAAAAAAAGGAAAAGAAAATTAGTAAGAACACAAAAAGACAGTAATAAAAAACAAACTTAACAAAAACGACGTTCAATAACGAAGGGACAATATCAAAAGAGCAGTCAGAAAAAGTCCGGGCAAGACAAGTAGCCAAAGCTAAGAACTAACGTCACTCGACTTTGGGCCGAACTCTCTGCTTCCTCTTGAGGCGCAGTATTCATTACGTATAGAAAAGTCCATCATGTTATTATGGGTCAGGTCCCATAACAACATGAAAATAGAAAAATCCTTAACGGCAACCAAAAATACGATACCACATAAAGTGCAAAATCGACTGAAATTGCTTGACACATTAAACATAAAAAAGCAAACAACTCCATATGAATGAATTTAGTTAAACGTCGGATGTCCGAATTGAATATCCGTCACAATAGAAGCCGTCTCACAAAACGCGATATTAAAAATAAAATAAATTCACTACATAAGAAAGAAGAAAGCTCTTCGCAAATATATTTACTTCTAACTATAGCTTAGATGACACGGGCCATATCCTTCCCGACTAACCCCTCTCACGGAGCCCAGGAACTCTCAAGATATATCAAAAGCCTTGACCCTACCGATCGAGATAAAATCCAAGCGGTTTTCCTTAAGTTTATTAACTCTGAATTATCTCCAATCTTAGCAAAATTCCTCTATAGCTGCTGAAATGGGAGAGCCTTTCCAAGGCTATAAATCTCGCCAAACCTATGTCTAATTATCAAGAACGCGAATAATCTCTCAACCCGCGTCTTAATTCCTGCCCATTAGCCTCCTCAGTATTATTATAAAATTCTTTGAGGCAAGGAAGTTGTCGAGCTCCTCTAAAGAGACAACCTCTTGAGCGACAAATACATATTTCGAACTGCTTGGTTCACTGTTAATATCCCAAATCTCATTACTCCCAGAATCAGTGAAGTAAGAGACATTAGACACATCAGGAGGACGATCGCATTAAATTTATCGAAGTCATTTCACTATGTTTGGCATAGCGGACTGCTACAAAAGCTCTCCACCTGTGAAATCAACGGAAGAATCTTCTCAATTATAAAGTCATTTCTATCATGTTTTTTTTTTTTTTTTTTACCAATGGCCAATTCTCTGAAACTCTTTAGATCAATACAGGCGTCACGCATGTTTCACTTCTCGATCGATCCCTTCTTCTACGTTATATTTATAATTTATTTAACCATACACTCTTATTTCGCGTAAATAGATATATAGATGATGCAACCGTATATGTGTGCACCTCCCAAGTTATAAATGAAAGGTGAGTTCTCCTCTGACCGTTCTTCAATTTCTCAGTGGCGGGGGGGACTGACTGATCACTAAATATTTCCCAAATTATCGTTAAACAGGAAATAACATTGATTGGCAATTTCTAATTTTATTTTAGCTACTGGTGGGAAAGGTTTCTTTTTGATTGTGTTCGATGCTTTTCAAAAAGATTTAAACATTAACTGAAACGTTAGAGCAAACTAATTTTAGATCAAGGCTGGCTATGGTTTTGTCAGTCATATTTGTCACACTTAGTGTTTCAACCAGTTTGCCTAAATTTTTAATATGCGAGGAGAGGGTTTAAATTTTTCCTTATGGCTTTCGCTAGTTTATGTGACGCACTGCCAATACCTGAAATAATGAGATACATTTGGATGCTTGCTTTATGGGGTTTAGGGAGACTAGTAAATGATATTTCATATTTAGCAATATGTTTATAAACAAAAAAAAATGAATTACAAATGGGGTCACCTTTAAGTGTAGTGATATCATGTATTTTCTTAGAATTCGTTGAATTTGGTCTTTTCCAAAATATTTCACACAAAGAATCAACATGCTTCCGATATATTGATGACGATCTATTAATTTATCCCCCACCGTCGAACTGATTTGGTAGATAAAAGAAACAAAGTCAAGCTTACAATTTCCAGTTCTTTCTAAAGGTTTCTTTTTTCAATCTCTTTCACTTCCAGTAGCCCCTTGCATCATAGTGGCATTATCACCTTGTCTGGAATGAATAGGTTAAAAAAGAAATTTCAATTAGAGAATACTCTAAAATGTCCCGAAAGAATTGTTGTATAAGGTAAACCATCTTAAAACCAAGTCGCCTTTGTTGGAGACAAGAACCATAATAAGACGCACTAGGAACAAAACCGTGCATTTAAGTATTAGGTTAGTGCAAAAATAATGACGTAATAATGTCGTTTTTTGACGTTAAAAAATACGTCAAAAAACGACATTATTACATCATTATTTTTTGCACGAACCTAATATCAAGTATTTAGGCGTAATTGTGTTAAACAGATTTTAAAATATAATAAGTAGAAGTCCGCAAATACAAATATCAAAACACGAATTGCAACTGTGAATCACACACTCGCTGCTCATGTACACAAACCATGACTAATTATGTGTTGCATTAAAAATAAGCAATCGTCAATGTGTGTTTTATTCATTTTGAGAATACGTGTCTGGACCAATATAATTTCCTTTTGTTTTTAGTTTTTATATCTTCTGTTTTTTATTTCATCTTTGTTATATACTTTTTTCTATGCTTTTATATTATTAATATAGTAATAATTTATATTATTAGTTAAGGGCATCCGTTGCATTTAAAGAAATATTAATATTAGCATATACGTTATACTTCCCTCTATAAGTACCTATAAGCAGTAGTAGGATTTAGCAGTTTCGCACACGTTTGATCTCATGAAGCACGTACAAACAAGCTGATAATTTTAGATTGTTTAAAAATTGTTGTCACATAATCGATATTGAGGATGTCATTTCAGGTGATTGAATAAAGGTTAATACAAATTTCATGAACTACAGGACTTCTTAGAGGTAGATACTTAGAATATTCAAAAAATAGTTATTCCCTCGAAAGCCGAAATTTTTAAGGACTCGGTAATCTTAAAAAATTAGGAAAATATTCTCCGTACTCTTATGTTTTATTGAATTTTAGAAATGTTGATTTTAAATTAACTATAATTATCATTCTTACTTTCTGATAAAGTCAATCGACACGTTTATATGCATACAAAAAAATTCAAAATTATTTTTAAGATATTGGGACTTGATAATTTCTACTAAGCATTTCCATTTATGATTAGGAAATATACTTTTCACTTAATAATAATATTATCTAAAAAACTGAAATTAATATCCTATTTTAAAAGATTTCAAACTCAATATTGTTTCTAATTAAAATTTAAAAAATGAAAACAGTTCTTGTCAGTATTAATTATTCATCAAAAATCTTTTAAAGACAATAATGTTCTTAATATATCCTATTTATAAAAACAATTAAGTTTTTATAATTAAATAATGTCATATATTTATTGTATTTTTTAATAAACAATTCAGAGCAGATATTCAGCAAATGGTGTTTCTGCTTGACAAAAACAATTTGATGTTTTCAATTCTTCAAGGAATCCTGCTTTTAACTGATATAAATATGAATAGGCGATAATTTTAATCTCTCGAAATTTCATAAAATTAAATAAGTGGGTGTAACAGATATAAAAAAAATCCAAAACTTTCTAGAAAAAGAAATCCTTCAAAATAATTTAATTCAGTTGAATAGAAGGAATTAAAATTTCATTGAAAAGAATTAGAATTATTTTATTTTTGCAAAAATTTCCAAAACAATGTGTTTTTAACACCAAAAAGGTGGCAAACTTTTCAACACTAATTTTAATGCATCGTTGACGCAAGAAAACATGATTTTTAACTAAAATGTCGAACATACGTGAAAGGTGGAAAACATTTAAAGAAGTAATCGAAAAATCTCTTCGTCTTTCATCTGAATAATAATATACACATTTTGACGATAAAACTTTGTTTTTATCAGATTCTGTACCCCTTTTTTATCTTGGTATATATATATATATATATATATAGAGAGAGAGAGAGAGAGAGAGTGAGAGAGAGGATGTGTGAAACAGAGACGGAGAGAGATACAGAGAGAGAAAGAGAGAGAGATAAGGCAAACAGCAATAGATACGTCAATAGAAATCCAACCCCAAAAATCATTCATCCTGAACGTCAACTACGCATGTCTCTTTCACTACAGTCACATGAATTCAGTTCATATTCTTTTCTTATGAACGCAACATTACGTTTGTTAGTCGTGGGCGACATACCGAAAATCTTTTTCTCGTAGACCAATTCGCAGGTATACAGGGGAGTTGTCTTTGATTAGCTTACACTGAGGATAAGAATTAAAAATATTTTATAACGCAATATACACCATCCATTAATAGAACTTAAATTTTAAAAAAAGCAATATGAATTATTTGTTAATAAGTCGAACAGTTATTTTCCTGACGTTATTGCAACGTGTTCAGGTGAGCTCTCTCATGGCGACGAATTATTTTCATAGCCTCTACGTGGACAATGAAAAGAATTATCATATTTCTTGGAAATTTGATGAGAAGGACATAGTGTTTGAAGTTATTGTCAATACAACTGGTTACATTGGCTTGGGCTTTTCTCCAGATGGAACTATGGCAAAAGCTGACATTGTAATTGGAGAAGTAAACAACGGAAACGCAATTCTTGTGGTAAGTGTGAATTCTTTCTTCTTCTTTTTTTTTTTTTTTTTTTGTAAAATCTGTTTCTATCGCACCGGAACGAAAATAAATTTGCAAGTGTTGCTTGCTGCTGTCTCGTTTTCATCATGTCGAGATGTGTAACACATCTAACGAAGTTGTCGAGATGTGTAACACATCTAACGAAGTTGTAGAGATGGATAGGAGATTAGAGAGTTGGGGGTCGATAATTTGCTTAGTGTTAAAAAAGGCGATAGAAAATGGTGTCCTGTATTGATACGAGTCATAAAGAGGTAGAAGACGAATCGAAGTGATTGTTACACTTTTAAACTTTTCTATGGAACTTTCTAATAAAACATTTGAAAATATGTATGTGCGTATGTATGTGTATGCGTGTATATGTACAAATGAGTTTACAAATTTCTCATAATAAAACAGTATATGTATGGAGGGAGAATATACGTACGCATATATACACGCATGCTGACAGAAACACACAAAAATAGAAACAGATCCAAGAACACATAGGGGTCAGTAAAACATTAAAAGATAAAATGCTGATAAGTAATTCATCATTTCGCTTGGACCAACCTTAATTGTTTTATGACCCTTCGCGCAGAACTCTTCATTGCCAATTCAAGAAAGAAATTCGGATTACAAACACAGAAAATGTCTCATATCGAGAATATTTAACATTGAAAAACAAAAGAAAAAATTAATTATTTTTAATAATATGTGGAAATCTCCGCTTTTACCTGAAGATGGTCAAGAGACCAGAAACACGTGTAGTGTAACATTATGTAAAACAAAGCATAACATTTTTTTTTCTAAATAAATCCACATTACAACCAAAAACGTTTACGGCACCTCTCTTCTCTTCTTTTTAATATACATACTTTTCTCTCGTTGGAACCACTACAACCTCTTTCTTTTATATATATATATATATATATATATATATATATATATATATATATATATATATATATATATGCGAGCGGTGATACTGCGCGTTGCTCGGAAGATCTCTGAATAATAGTTTATTATCGACAATTTATTGATATTTTTAATCCATCTTATGGGAAATAATATTTTAAAATCTTTTAAAAAAATAAACTTCACTTATGTTCCTTATCATTTGTACAGTAGAAAATGCATAGAGTGTCACCATTGTTATTTGTACGTTGACAACACTATATGGAAGGCAAAGGAGCTTAGCATTGACTTGAGACAGGGAATTATTAACTTCCACAAGTCGGTAAATTGTTACAGCTAATTCCTAACCGGTTAGTTATCCCTAGAAAAGTGTGTCGCAAGGTTAATATAAACCCAAGAATTATTTTGAAAAATATCACCAAAAGTTTTGATACGATGCGTATCAGGGTAAGTACACACGCAAGACAACATTGTTTAAATAGAAATACGTGGTATGACAACCGGCCACGACGAACCCCTCTTCAAAAACCTTGTCACAATTTTGCTTAGTTTAATTTTGCCAAAACGTAGTTGGAAAAAGAAAATTGCTTTTAGCAACAAGTACTATGTAATGATGAAACAAAAACTGAGCATTTTGGACTTAATGATGTACAGATGATTTGGCGCAAGAAAGCTGAGTTCCCCACTCTCAAGAACATAGGGGAAACATTAAAAAAAGGAGGTGGTCCGATGATGTTTGTTTGTATTATTTTAGGTCAAGTGGGACTAGACAATTAATTGAAATAGGAGGAATAATGAAATCTGCAGACTATATCAACATTCTGAATGAAAATCTACAACTAACAGCGCAAAATCTTCATCAAGGTCGGCGATTTACTTTCCAGCAAGATAATGATCCCAAACATACGTCTAAATCAGTGAGTGCGTGACTTCAGAAAAAGAATATTACAGTTTCACCATAGCCTTCAATGAGTCTTGACTTGAATCCTATTGAAAATACATGGCAAGAATTGAAAGTTCGAATGAATCGTCGGTCAAAAAAAAACCTTCAGGAATTAGAATGTGTAACCATTGAAGAATGGAAGAAAACCCAGTAAAGATTTGTTCCAATCTCATCAAAAACTTTAAAAAACGGTTGTAGCAAGTTACAAAGATGAAAGGTCATACTATTGAGTATTAATATTTCAAAATTGTTCACTTTTCTATTTTTCATATTTACGAATAATTTTGTCTTTTCCTATTTTTCATAATTCACCTGTCAAATTCGTTGTATTTAACCTGTTGTTCTGAAAGTTAAGTTTTATATTCATTTTTTGTGTTTATTAAAGACCTGGCAGGATACCTGGCATGATTCTGAGAAATGGATAAAATATTCAAAATTGATATGTATACGAATAATTTCGTCGTTAACTGCATATATATATATATATATATATATATATATATATGGAAAATGTTGTCCTTCAGGGTTTCATTGGACTAATTTTGTTCTGTTGGTAGGACTTACACATGAGCAAGGCAGAGAGGTACTAGAAATTATAGATTTTTTTTTCAGACGAATTCATGTAGTGGAAATGAGGCACAAGTTCGGTTTAACGCTCGGACAAAAATTACATACACGGGGTTCGGTGGCTCTCTGCTTTTCCTTCGCCCAAAACCAGAGAGTTTGACAAGCTGAGCATTAATATACTAGGTATTTACCAAAGTCCTTCACACAAGGAGGGATGTGGCACAAAGCAGTTTTTAACGTGGTGCTCTCCGAGCGCGTACTCATTCACTGGTCGGTTTTATGTCTACATTCCTCAGACAAGACTCTGACAGTAGGCCTAATCTTGAGTGAATTACTCTCTGCCGGAAAACAAAGAGGTCGTCAAACTCTAAGATTTAGTAAACTACTATTTAGACAATCCTCCCCATCAGGTGGGATGTGACACAAGGTTTTTTTTTTTTTGTTTGGCGATCCCGAGCCCATAGGCTCGGGCAAAAATCCCTTTAGACCTTGTAATAACGATGTCGTGTTTGTCTGTCTCCCTAGACAAGATACTGTCCTTCGGCATAGCATTATCTAGGTTCCTCTCCGCCCGGAGGCAGAGTGGCTTACAAGCATTGTTCGCAAACCCAGAGGTTTGGTAAACTCAGCATATCAGCTGTGTTCTCCTGAATATATATATTAAGGAAAGATCCATTATTGGGGGTAAATCGATCATACCACGTACTCTTCTGTTTTATTCTTACAGAGGGAAGAAGTCCCTGAACGGAGCAGGTATCCTTTGCTGTCTGCGAGGCAGTGAAAGATTGCATCTAGTATAATTAGATTCTTCATCTTTCTCTCTAGAACTAGATTCAAATGCAAAAGGTAACAGAAAATATATAAAATATGCGGAAAACATGGATACAACAATTGTGACAGTTAAATTTGAAATCTTTACGAGAAAATTACATTATTTTTCAGAAACTTTTTGACTACACATTATCTTTAATATTAAAAGTCCCCTTTCCATTTCTTTCTTTTTTCTTTTTAATGTATACATAAGTGTCATAATCGTAGATCAGACAGAATATTTCCCCCTCCCTTTCCTTTCTTTGTTCTTTTCTTTTTCTCATTTTTCTCTTTCAAATGTCTTTAACTGTCCCAATTTATGTTTTTCGTAGTCTTTATTCTAAATTAGGTCAACGAGTCGAAAGTTAGTTGTTTCAACTAAAAATAACTTCTATTTGTCTCAATCTAAACTTAAAAAAAAACAATTCTCTATTACCTCCTCTCCGTCTGAATGATTTCATCTCCTTCAGTTTCACAATCTCACATGCATTGTTTTCCTGTCTTTCTTTTTCTGTCTTTATTTCCACCCCTCTCGCTAAATCTTTTTTACCCGTCTTTCTTTTCAACTTTTCTCCCACTTTCACGTTTACATTGTTACATAAATTTTGTTATATAAACCAGAAGAAATATTTTATGCTTCCTTTCGCATTTGAAGATTTGATGAAATGGACCCTAATAAAATAAATTATTAACTCATGAAATTTTAGTGTTTCGTATAATAATAATAATAATAATAATAATAATAATTATTATTATTATTATTATTATTATTATTATTATTATTATTATTATTATATCTCTATCTATAAAAGGCAGGATGTTTGTGTGTGTGTGTGTGTGTAACGAATGCACGGCCGCAATTTTCGACGGATTTGCAACAAAATTTATATGGACATGCTGCAAGTTAGCAAAAAGGCCAAGACCAACGTTGCATTTCCCAACTCCCATCGATAGTGGAAATAATCGATATTTTTTCATGATTCTACAGTACTTTTCATGTAGTTTGCGGCCATTTTCTACTGGCCAGAGTGAGCGCCTATAGCTGGCTGCCACGAATAGGCAGGAAGATTCTATTGGCCAGCATGAGAGCCAACAGCTGACTGATAGGAATGTTAACTAGCATGCTAGCATGCAAAAAAATCGATTCGTCACAAGTGGGAAAAATTTAAATCTGCATGGCACTTTACTCCAATTGGCTAATTCGCTTCGGTTGGGTGTGAAAAAGTATTTGTCTTTAACATTCTTTTTTCATTCGGTTTTTCCAGTTACGAGTCCTTTTTTAAAACTGATCGTTTTATGTTTTTTTGTTTAGTTCTTTTTTCGTAACAGATTTAATGTTTAGTATAGAGCTTAAAAAAATTTGCAGTGTGAGATAGACAATAAGTAAGGCATGTAGCAACATCAGCACGGCAAAGGGCACTCCTTTAAAGGCAAGGAAGGGGAATAATATTTTAAGTCAAGTGATAGCGATTGGTGTATGAGTTGTACGAATTTTGAATCAAGCACGGGCAACGCCAGGACATGCTGCTAATATATATATATATATATATATATATATATATATATATATATATATATATATATATATATATATCAATTAAAGACATTTTTATGTTTAACGTTCTTTTTATAGATACAAGTATTTAAGTAAATGCTCTGTTTATAATAAACATTATTAAATATATCATAATATATATATATATCATATATCGTAATATATATACATCAATATATATATATATCAATATATATATATATATATATATATATATATATATATATATATCAATATATATATATATATATATATATATATATATATATATATATATATTGCCTATGTAAAATAAATGAATTGATTAAGTAAATATATAGGTTAATGCATTCAGAGCCGGTGCGATGTTATCGTGCCCCCGTCGCCGATTCTATGATAGGGGTCCCAACTCAATTACATCTCAGTGTTTCATAAGGTAGCATACATAATAAGTACAAAATTTTATTGTAAACTAATTATGTACAATAATGGGTCACATTCAATACAGAACTAGAAAAATTGAAAATAAATGCAATGTATCTAAATATAAATTAGAATCATGTCATAAAAGATCATTCCTCTTTAAAAAATGAACAATGTTTCGCAGCAATTTAAACATTACCTTGAGATTTTTTCTTGATAAAATGTTGATTAATTTTAATACATTCAACATTAAGCATAATAAAATAATGTATTTTTTATAGTTTTTTTTTTTTTTCCGAGACTTAACATGAAGAAAAACAAACTCACGGATTTGTAAAAAAAAAACCCAGAATGACGTCAAAATTCGGGAAAATTATTCATCCTTGAAATAGTGAGTAGTGCTTAATTAGGCGTGTAACATATATAAATGTAAGCAGAAAAAAGCAAATGTTGAAACGACAGCAACGGTTTACCAAGCACTGACCCGGCCCCCAATCGAGCATGCCTCCATCTCGGTCGGTATCAAAGATTCCGTCTTCTGTTAAAATCCTTTCTAGATATTTAAATTTACGCACCTGTTTAATTTTATCTCCAAGATGCAATTCGTACTTTGGGCTTATCCTCTTCCTAAAAACCATGCATTTTTTTAAACAAAGGAAATTACTTGGATTTTCTGTTGAAATAGGTTGTCATGTATTAATATTACGGTTCAGCAAGAATCGATCTCATTTATGCATATGTTTCATTTTATTTATCCATTTTGAAACAGGATTATTACGGATTTGGTAATGGAACACTTAAAAAAGATGCCATTAATGACTGGGTTTTGTTATCTTCTTCGGCCGCGAACAATCAAACGAAACTGACATTTCAACGAAAATTAATCACAATGGACGCCAATGATATGGACATTACGGTAAATAGTTTCTTTATCATTGATTTGATTTCAGATTTTCAAAATGATGAACTTTTTGAAATAACTTATCTATACTTTGTCAATATTGATCTTCCAAGCAACATGTTGCCTATTTTATTAATATTTCTTTATTTCATTTTGTCTACATCTGAATAATAGATAATGAATGACATCAATAAAAGAAAATATTGTCGTAATTAATCAATCTGTGACACAAAAGCAAGAATTGTGGCTAGGATTTCGGTATATATTTTCATTAGTATCTGTGCGCAGTATATAAAGGGCATTTAAAACGAACATTTAAAAATTGAGGGTAAAATTAAACATATATATGATATGATCAGTGTTAGTGTTTTGTTACGATTTCAGCGTTTATTCACATCCAATTCAGAGTGACACAGAAAAATTACATCATCCGAGGTTATACATATAAGCAAGACCATTTTAGTCCATCAATATTTGAACATTAAACCAGAATTAATGTTTTTTTTTTTTAGAAATCATGAAAAAATAAAATGAACGAAAAAACTTACAAGCATACCTGCGAGATATAAAAGATTTGAGTTCAGAAAATGCAATAAATTCAAAATCTCAATATAGTACCACACTGACCTCAAATAAAACACATATAAACAGTATATTAAACATTCACAATTCTCAATATTATGAGGCAATCCAATTTCTACTCACTTTCATATCTAATCATAATATATATAAGTAAAACATAGATGAATTAAAGGAAAACCTTTGACAATTTGCCTCACAGTTGTATCCTGAAAGTTTTATAGGCCTTCAAAATATCCCCCAATAATAATCATTTATTTAAAAGGACAATATGCAAATGCGACAGAGTAATGGTCACACGAACACAGAAAAACAACATTTTTGAAATTTGACAACTTGACCATTAATTACGGGTTAATGTAAATTCTGAAAAATCATTTCTATGTTTTTGTTGATTGTTAATGTTAGTCTTTTTTCACCGGGGGTATCGAAATAGAGGAATTGACATTTTCCATTATTTGTTTTTTACCGGGGGTTTATAGAAAGAGAGGAAATTGACATTTTCGTCTTTTTCTTTACTAGAAAGTTTAAAGAGCTGGAGAAAGAGTAAATTTCAGAAGAAGAGGATGATGATGATATTGATGATAGATGATAGAAGAGGAGGAGGAAATTATGATCTGAAAGTCGGACAGCTTTCTGACTGATCTGCTCTTGTTGGTGATAATCAAAAATCGAAACTCTGATTAAAAATAATCCAGCTTAAATGCCATACACATATTTCATGTGAGCGTTGTAAGGCATTTAAACACACCAAATACATTAGTCAAGTTTCAATGTTTGTGTGCCTCAAGATTGAACGAAATCAAGTAAGGAACAGCATTTCAATATGCAATTCTCTGCTCAGGAGAAACAAAAATGATCCTCTTTTGAGAGGAAGGATAACAAGCGATAAATAATAGATTATTTGCAACAATATAGTGTTACTGAGCCGCCGTTAACAGCTCTAAAAAGACGATCTTCATCAAAAGAAGGCGTTACTTTGCATCTGTTGAAAAGTTGAAGTGTCACGGATTTAACGGTCTCCTTCCGAAAAAACAGATGTTGCATTCAGACAGTATTGGGCCTATTTTCTGTCTGGATATCTGGCATGAGTGTTGCTATAATATATAAATTTTTTACATGTGGACTATTGTCCTTTGTTATTGTAATTATAACTTTTTGGTCGTTGTGTTCTTCGGCTTTCATTTGATGTATTTTGATCTGGGCAACCTACAGGGAATTTTAAATTGAAGCCCTTTATTTAATCTACAGGGAGAGATCGTTCTGGTTCCACTTCCCCTGTCTAGGGATATCTCGTTTATTCCTTATTCCAATGCGCTTTAGTTATTACTCGCTCGGTTTTCACTGAGTTCAAGTAAACACTGACCGACGTACATCTGATGAAGGTCGGAGGGCACAGTCGCTAATAAGTTATGATAACAAAAAGAAGATGTATGCAAATAATGTAAATGGTATTGTTTCCAGTTAGAGCCATTAAAAGCAGTAATCGATAAAATTAAAGTCAGGAATCGATAAAAATGTCACGAATCTACCAATCGAGAATATGCCTAACTTCCATCAGGTCAACGCCAGACATCACGTCTCTATGTAACTGTAAGTACGCTGATAACAGTTTCTTCTCGCACTTCTCACTTGTGGAACTCTCTTTCAGCTTCTTGCTTTCCAGTTAACATTGATCTTCAAGATTTTAAATGCAATGCTAATCGTTATTCTTAACACTTGTCTTTTTATTATTCTCTCTCCTTAATAGTATTTTCTCATATTCTCTTGCACTCAGCAATTCCTTGAGTCATTACCTTGCTGGGTGGTGACAGAATAAAAAAAAACACATATACAGGTAAAAGTAATTATATAGTATATAGAATTTAACAAGGCGCAATTTAATTATCCGCAATAGCACATCCCCAACAATAAACGTATTGTAAAATAACAACATTATATGATAATTTAAACGTTCCTTGGGAGATTGCATCGCGGAATTAAAAACAAAAACAAAAAAACAAAAAAAAAAAACTAATATATATATTATTTATACCACAAAGTTTTCAAGACAGCTTACTCTACATATGAATGATTCATTCTCCATTGCTGAACATCTGCAAAATCATTCCTGTCGACATTCACAATTTAGTAGAATATTAATGGGCAATATCTGCATACTTCACCAAGAGAGTAAAAAGCAGAAACTACAAATACTTGTAGCTATATTTATTAAAAAATTTAAACGAACACATAAAATTAATTATAAATATAGTACGAATGTTCTTAAATATTTATAGCACATAGTTTAAAAAATATGTAAGTTACAACTAAGCAGTTTTAAAAAATAATCTATGACCTATTAATATTTTAATTATCATCTAAGTTACCTGCCTTATATTATTTTTTTAAATTATGAAATTTATGTTATGTTCACGAGCATTGTAATAATTAAATCACAAGTAATTTCTCTAACAACATATTTTTTTAAATCAGCGTTTGTGACTTTACACATGACTTTTATTGTTAACGGTTTAACCACAAAAGCAAAATAAAATATTTTTGACAAACACATTTATTCGTCTTAAACATCAAATCTCTGATGATGACATTGGAAAATATCGAAAGTAAACAGGAAATATAAAAATGAACAAATATAAGCACAGTAAATTTCTTGCTGTCTTTAATTATGAAACAATATATATATATAAATATAAATATATATATATATATATATATATATATATATATATATATATATATATATATATATATATATATGTGTGTGTGTGTGTGTGTGGTTACTTACGTGTCTGTGGTATAGCATATTTTACATAAATTATATTTATTATTATTTGTTTCAACGTTCTATTTAGCGACTAATCGTATTTTAGCAGAATCCCTTATATATACCCTACTTCCAAAAAGGTATGCAATCAAATGTAGCACTTATTTTAAAAGACATTTAGACTACAAATACCAGCAAAAATGAGTTCCACACCAACCTAACAGGAACATAAATCTATGCTTATACTGCTGGCTTTCATTTCACACACTGCATAGAAAATATTTTGGGATATGATTCTCAATAGAGGAATCCAATGCGTCAGATGACTCGATCTATTTTGAGTATTATTTTTTTTAATAGAGCGACACAGTGCGATTGATTTGGGCGTACGGCGACGGAAACTTCAGTAGAGACAACTTTACACTAGGAGGTTACAGGAGTTTGCATTTGTTGCAAATTAAGAGACCGAGCTCTGATGATCCACCTGATGCCGTGAAATTAATCATGACTATGAATAATGTAAGTATAAATAAAGTTGATTTATTTTTCTGAATTAGAAGGTGTTCTCTATGGAACCTCTGGGATAAGGCGTTGCAACCATTATTAGAACAAAATAAGAGAAGCCGTCAACATTACATGGATATTGTCAATATATAAAATACTTTTATCATTAATCTGCTCTTCTCTTACAATGTGGTTTTATCCTTTCATTGTTTCCCTTATTATATTCTAATATTTATTGTCCATCTATGATTTTGAGTAAGTAACATAAATTTTGTATTAATTTTGCAAAAACTGAATAAAACATATCCAATTATTTCTTATTTTTAAAGTGAGTTTCACCTGGTACATGGCTCGAAAGCCACTTGATGTAGAGCATTATAAAGTAAGAGGCGGAGTTTATGCTTTTATGTGGAGAAAGATAACGTTTAACCCTAGATTGAAAAGCGTAAGATTGAAGTGATCGGAAAAACATCGTCTTGGTTGTCGTTGCCATGTAGAAGTGTTTTCCGGAAAAAAGCTTCTCAAGTGGAACTCTTGACTAACGGAATATCGGGGTGAATGAAGGTGATTCACTACAATGAGCGTAGCATAGCGGGTCTTAGCCGTGACGGTTAAAATTGGTGGAACTAAGGAATATAGTTCGTCTGAGCACTTTCCGTGGAAGTAACGATAGAGCAGTGAGAAGCTTGCGATGTTTCGTCTGTGAGAAAAGGGGTTGTAGGATGGAAAATAATCTGTCACCCGCAATGATGTTTTTGGACTCTGTCAAGACTGGAAAGGGAGGAATGGGTATCTCCGGCCCAAAGATGACGGCAGTACTCCATTTTAGGCCTGATCTGGCTCTTGTAAAGATAGAGGATAGCACGAGGAGTCAGATACTTACTGGAGCAACACATTGAACTGGGCTAGATGGTCAAGAAATATTAGAAAGGTTAATGGAAACAATGAGAAGATACAGCTATATAGTAAGAGAACAGTAGAATAATGAAATAAGTATCTTTATATAGTATCCTCTACTTTATCTGTTTAGTTTTATCTCTCTATGAAGAATATAATATATCGCTATTCTGACTAAAATTAATTTATATATCACTCTGTTCATGATAACTACAAATATATTTAAAAAACTACAAATATATAAAACAAAACTGCAAATATATTTAAAAGTTTTGTATTATGAAGTAAAATGCCAATTTATCGTGTAAAATGTCGATGTAGAAATTAAAAGGAAGATTTAATTGTTATATAATCACTAATATTAGAATGTAACATATAGTAATATCTATGATATAACAAATGGTTTGTTGCCCTTAATCTGAGACACGTTACCACCGACTTCTCTAGCAGCCATCATTGCAAGTGTCGTAACTTTTATCGACGCCGAAAATTAAACCAAAATGTGAACATCAAATTCAAACCGAGGCTGTTAGGCTAACTTTGCATTAATATTCTTGGTAAAAGAACGAATCCACCAGCTTCCTGTTTCTAGTAAATTACTAGCAAAATAGTAGGGCGTATTGTGCTTGTATTCTTAATGAGATGACCTCTCTTGTCTAAGGATTACATCTAATTTAAAAATCTATGCCAACACGTCATGAGAAAGTGTTGCCAGATACGTTCCATGACTTCTCATGTCTTATAGACATTTGAGATCAGAGAAAAATGGCTGAATAAAAATTTAAAACAATAGAAATTGCAGTAACTAATTTTTAAAAGACATTTTTCATTGTCAGCCAATTAAAACCTAGGGATTTTAATAAAAAAAGAATAATGTCTTCTTTTATGAACGAATCCCACTAAAATAATATGCTTGTAGTCGAAAAAAGCAATAATCCAAGTCAGTTGTGTCTGATTGATAAAAGACTATCAAGGGTGAACAGTAAATTCTTTCAAAGTTTAAATTCTTCTGTAAAAATTCCAATAGCGAAATTGTCAATTGATTTATAAAATATACATTTGATATTTTCAAAATATATTATTTAAAATTCGAACATTACAAATAATTATAACTAGGTTAATCAAAATGAGATAATTTATGATCCAAGTAGAAATTCTTATATTGAGAAAAAGATTCAGGGTCATTTACTGATGGCTGAGCTGTCCCGGTAAGCAAATGTCAAGAAAGCTGACCAACCGTTGCTACTAATTCTATGTAAGCATGAGATTTTCCCCTTTGAAATATCCATGTGACATTTTGTATTGAATTAGGCAATAAGAATGAAAGAATCTGAAGGAAAGAATGGAATAGCGGAAGATGCCTTCCAAAAGGTAAAGAAAATATTAAGAAACATAAAAATTTCATTAGGAATAAAGAAAAGTGTGCTGTATTGTTATGTAAAAATCAGTCTTTCTAAATGGCTGGGAATGCTGGTCATTTTCGTCACAGATGAAGAAGAAACGTAAAGAAACAGAAATATGGAACTACAAAAGGAAGCTGAGAATATCCGTAGCAAAAACAAAGCAAACTATCACATCCAAATCTTTACAAACCCACTCCCTCGACAATAAGCATGCTTCCTTTGTTTATAATCAACCAAGAAAAATGGCAAACCACGAAAAACTATAGACTGCCAACACTTGAATTCACAGTGCAAACGAGAAACACACCATACAGGATCACCATTCCAGCTAGCACTACAAGCAAAAGAAAACAGTGTTGGATGCTGTTGATGGATATCACTCCATCCCCTCAGATAAAGAGTCCCAGCCACTCACCACCTTCATCAAAGAATGGGGAAGGTTCATGGACCTGAGGATGCCACAAGGTTACCTAGCATCTGGTGATGCCTGCACCCGAAGGTATGATGAAGTAATAAAAGACATCCCCCCCACAAAGTAAAAATCGTAGGACACCCTACTCTACGACTCTGACATCGAAGGAGCCTTTTTTCACACCTTCGATTTCCTCTTCCATTGCGCAAAAAACGGCATTGAATAGAGAAAAATTCCAATTTTGCCAAGACACAGTGCAGTTTGAGGGCCTCCAGATTACATCCTCTGGTGTAACCCTTCTAAATCCATGATGCAGGCGATATTAAGCTTCCCAATACCAAGAACACTCACCGATGCCAGATCATGGTTTGGTCTGGTCAACCAAGTCGCTTGGGCATACTCACTGAGCCCAGTCATGCTTCCATTTCGTGATCTCGTCAAACGAGACTCACACTTTATATGGAATAAAAGCCGTGAGGATCCATTCCAGCATTCAAAGAAAGTCATAGCTGACTTAGTCCGAAAAGCCATCGCAACATTTCAAAAAGATCGAATAACCTGCCTCGCCCCAGATTGGAGCAAAGACGGAATGGTATTCCTACTTCTGCAGAAGTATCTCTCATGCACCACCCACAAAGCCCCAGTTTGCTGCCCTGAAGGTTGGCGCCTGATATTTGCCGGTAGCAGATTCTGCATTTCAGTTCCCAGACCTAGTGCCTTACCCGAGACACCTACACCAGTGCCACAAACATTCGACGCTGGAATAACATCAAACACTGCTAAGTCGTCTACAATAACACGGACAAAACCCCCTCGGGCATGGTCCAGGCTACTTCCGCACAACCAGCCAGGTTTAAAGGAACTCATCCCTCCCCAAAGGCCACTACCCACACGCGATGAGGGGAGGAGATGTAGAATAACAATACAATAAACAGCACTTACCAGGGTAAGGGTCCCAGCTAGCGTCCAGCTGGCAGACAAAAATAAAGCAGGTTGTAACTCAATACAAATCCTGCAAACTAACTGATGAATCAAGCTGGTATTTATATAGAAATACCTCCACTCGTGTACCAGCAGCTAATCACAGCCCAAGCAATGGACTATCCCACTTGAGCACAATTAGATGCTCCATGGCACCATAAATAGCTCTCTTTCTCAAGGTGGAGTGTCAATTCACTCAGCTTGTTCCACAACTGAGTGTTTATTTTGACCACGTGATTGTTCTACAAGCACGTGATTTCATTTCAAACATAATTAAAATGTACAACATAAATCAGAAATATTCTGAAAGGTGACGTCACCAAGTGGCTTTTTATATGAATGCCTTTAACTTAAAGTGAAATGATTTTATCGAAAGTGAGATGCATTTTTACCATTTCATGATCTTAATATCCAGAAAAGAAAAAAAAAAACGCTAGTACCAGCGGCAAAAAAATATGTGCGGTTTAAGGAGATGCCGCCATGGCTTTTGTAAATAGTTCGCTAGGTTCACAAGTGAAAATTTTGATATGGAAGACAAACAACGCACTAACAAGCCTGTAGTCGTTGATAATGATGATGTTGATGATGAAATCGAAACCTCTATTAAAACAAATTTCGGTTACATGAGAGTGGACATCGCAAAGACACTTCACATATCACATTTTAGTCTTTTAAGTCATTTGAAAAGTTCAGGGAAATAGTTTAGTTGTACCGCTTCACATGTTTGCTTAAACTTGAAAAAAAACTTATTTTTTAAAATAATGATCACAGGCGATGAGAAATGAATAATTTACAATAACGTAGAATAAAATAATGTCCAGGGGCAACGAAATCGGCTATACTCTAAGACCTGTTCCGCATCCGTAGATGCTGCTGCTTTTGTGGTATGGATTTTGAATGACAATGAATTCAGACAAGTAATGATCCAAACCGGTTCAATTAAAGTAAACAATCAGAAATGTCTTCTCTATCATCACAACTATTTGTAGATTACATAGAAATTGGTAGAGCTTTAATGTGATGAGTAACTAATACGTTTTGCACCTTCCGATGCTAGCTTATTTTAACCCCTAGAAAATTGTATAAATGGAAAGGACTTTAATTCTATGGATCTTAGCAGCTTAGACGAATTCATCACCCAGAAAGATGAAAACTCCCAGGAGGATGGAACCATGAAACTGCCTGAAAGATTTCAAAAACTAATTGAACAAAACAGCACAGCGGTTGAATAAATCTATGTACACCTATCTAAATATCGACTTTGAAATGCATTTTGCAAATACAATAGGCAATCTTTACAAGCATTAAGCAAAATTTGTCAAATTTCTTGTCAAGTCAGACATAAATTATTGGTTCTTATCTGGCAATATGGGTTTAACGGGGTTCGTTCTTAATTGAAGGAATCAGATAATAAATTTCTGTTTTGTCAATGAAGCAAATCATTCACCAAGAGTAATCAAATAAGTTGCCACTTAATAAACACAAAAATCTCTTCAATCAACTGCGCATCGTTGTGTCATAGTAAGTAAACATTTGTAGATAAGATGATAAACACATGGAAGAAAAACTTAAAGAATTTGAAACGTATGTATATGGTTGGTAAATTTTTGAATACGTGAAATATTTTTTTCTTTCCAGACGGTAGTACCCAACGATACCACAACATATTGGTGCCAAAATTTCCCACTTCCAGAATACAAGCAGAAGATGCAAATTATTAAGGTCAGCAATTTAATATCCGTATTTTTTAGATTATTTATGCTACTAATAAATTGTTGATTATTTATAATAGAAAGATATTACAAGTCAGTTAAATAAATATGCAATTTTACATAAATTAATGCAAGAATAGATTTATTACACACACACACACGGATGTATTCATAAGACTATTTTATATATAATAGAATTTAATGAGCTTCTTCACTATAGGATTTCATCATTAAAAATGTTCCTTAATAAATTTATTACTATTAATTCTAACATCTGAAAGCTGGCTTCTTTTAAAATTTAGCAATTTAAATATTTCCAAAATAGGATTATCGGTGATCAGAATTATACCAAATATCACTCAGTTTACAGTGTAAGCATTAGGCATATTATATTATGGTGGAAAGAAACTCTTGCTGCACCAGAAGATAGAAAAGAAACAAATTCTTCTTTCATCTTAATTAATATATTTATACAAGTTAGTATTTACCCTTAATATAAAAAATAACCCAATCTATTTATCTATTTATTACCCCGTCAAACACAGAAAATGATATTTGAAATGTACTCTGAAAGTGATCATAGCAAACATGCGACAGGACTTTCTTTCCAACTTAAAATATAAGATGCAAATATTTCACTCTTGATGTTACAATAGGTTTCATATTTTTATTATAATTCCATTGTAATAAAAACATCGATTCAGTTATTGTGAATGCATTATTTACTAATACAATAGAATTGTCGTATCTATACTAACTTTATATGTATAATTATTTGATAAATATAAAAGCAAGATGTTTAAAAATAAAAGGTGAAATGGATATTTTATAAAAATTAGCTTTTAGATCATTTGCAAAAATAATTTTGTGAGGACGAGTTTATTTCTCTGGTGAAAAATGCTGAATTAATTTATTTTTATATTTTTCTTAGATATCTCAAATCGTGAGCAAAGGAAACGAACTCCTTGTACACCACATACTACTTTATCTATGTGAAATGAAATATCCGAATAAAACAATGGGAATTGGTCGAAAATGTTATGAGAGTAATATGCCTCAACACTGGGAAAAATGTCATTCAGTCCTATTTGCTTGGGCAATTGGCGGTTCGGTAAGAAAAGATTTTACATATATATATATATATATATATATATATATATAATGTATTGCAATAAGCTTAATCGAGAATCTTTTCTCACGGCGGAATGTTTTGAATATGATATAATTCCATTATTACCATTTTGATGTGTATAAGATAGTATAAACGAAGGCACACACCAACTGAATAACGTCGTAGTTTTAAAAAGGAATATATTATATTAGAAAATAAAATTATTAAAACTGACAGGCAAAGGTCGAAGTCTTTAAGTTGGTCCAGTCATCAGAAAATAAAGACATTTTCATGACACCACCACGATGTAATATCTTCGTTTTAAAATTGAAGACTGAAAAATAAATTTTCTGAACTTATTGGCAAAAAAAAAAAAATTGAAAATCCACCAAAGAAAAAATTTTAATTCCCATTTTATTTTTCTTGTCTGTCTGTACAGAATTTGCCGCTTCCTGAGCACGTGGGATTTCCTCTTGATGTAGAAAATCCCCTGTCGTTCCTTGTGGAAATCCATTATGACAATCCTCAAAAGAAAACAGGTATTTTTAAAAAATTTAAAACAAAAATATGTTATGATGATTCATACATATATATATATATATATATATATATATATATATATATACAGGGTGGGGAAGAACAACTTGCTTATTTGGAATATCAATTAAAACACAAGTAAGGCAGGTATACATGTAATTCTTTGAACTGCAACTAGTGCAACATTTAAATTTTATTTTTTACCAATTTTAAAGATGATATCAGTAAGATGGCGTCCATTCTTCTCTATACACTGAGTTAGTCGAACTCTGAAGTTTCGGTCAACTCTTTCCAGCATATCGATGGGTATGTTAGCGACAGCTCGACGAATGTTGTTTTTCAGGTGAGTCAAGGTGCTAGGACGATCGTTGTAAACAATTGATTTCAGACATCCCCCAAAAATTAGTCACATGGTGATAAATCAGAGGACCGTGCTGGCCAATGCAGATCCTAACTCAAGGAGATGAGGTGTCCTGGGAAGTTCTGCTGCAAAACAGTCATTGATGCGCGCGCTGTGTGTACCGTGGCACCGTCATGCTGGAACCACATATTTTACACAAACATCTGGTTCAGTGTTAGCAGGAAACACTCATTGATCATGTTGACATAACGGTCAGATGTCACTGATACTGCCTGTTCGTTCGGGGAGATCTCAAAACAGATTGTCTTCCCGCGTCAATGTTTTGGGGTGAACTTCCTGTTCGTCGGAGGTCAGGTTTCTTTTTCTTTACATCACCCGTTTCCCTGAACTTGTTTACCCATGAAACAATCGACTGCCGGCCAGGAACATGACCACGGGGGTGGGCAATATTGAAATGTCAACGGAATGCACGTTGCGTTGCGACGATTGAGCGACCGCTTGAAAAAAAAAATGCTTCAAATGTGAAAGTGCGTTCCAACTTCGTCCAATCCATGATGCTTACTGGGGTTCCTGAAAAATAAACTTTAAGCCCCACCCTGTCAAATAAGTCCATCCCTACCATCCTTGGAGCAACCATCGCTTTAGGGCGCCAAATTTAAATAAGCAAGTTGCTCTGCCCCCCCTGTATATATATATATATATATATATATATATATATGTGTGTGTGTGTGTGTGTGCGTGTATATATATATATATATATATATATATATATATATATATACGTATATATACGTATATATATATATATATACGTATATATACGTATATATATATATATATACGTATATATATATATATATATATATATATACGTATATATATATATACGTATATATATATACGTATATATATATATATACGTACATATATATATATACATATATATATACGTATATATATATACGTATATATATATAGATACATATATATAGATAGATATACAATTTTTATATAATATTAACGCTCTATTTTAATATTATTTTAATATATGTAATATTGATCATTCTATATAAAATTATCTGCTGCTTTTTTTAAATCTTCAATAGGCTTCAGAAATAAAAAGAAACAAAAATTCCAAAGTTTGTACTTTTTTTTCATGTTTGCGGACTTTTGATTATATAAATATCAATCAATTACTATAATTAGATATCAAAAAATAAGGAATCGATATAAAAACTAACCTAAACGAAGTCGATTTTCTAGATGTTAACTTCAACCTAAGTAAAAGCACATATAAACCATACAGAAAACTCAATGTTAAACAACTCTACATACACACATCTTCTAATCACCTGCCTTCTATAACCAAGCAGATACAAACATCAATTAACCACAGGCTTTCCGACAATTTCTCCAACGAATCCATATTTAACAAAGCTAAGAAAGACTACGAAACAGCCCTAAAAGATAGCGGATTCCCAGCAACACTCACATCCTCACCACAGAAAACAGAAAACAAAAAAGGCCAACAGGAAAAGAAATATCATATGGTTCAAACCACCGTACAGCAAAAACCTAAAAAGAAACGTAGGAAAAATATTCTTCAAACCCTTACACAAACACTTCCCGGAATCAAGCACCCTACACAAAATATTCAACAAAAACACTACAGCGGCATTTGCACCGAGAATATGGTACCAATACTAAAAAAGCCCAACAGGAAAACTATCAACAAACCATACGAACAAATTAAACCCAAAGTGTAACTGCAGAATAAAGAAGGAATGTGGCTTAAACGGTAATTGCTAACAAAACAACGTACTATACCAAGCCACGATAAAATCACCAGATAATGAAGAAAAATTATACATAGGAGTAACTGAAGAACCCTGGAATAAAAGAAATTATGCACACAAAACATATTACGCGAACAACACAATGCTTTCTAAGTATACCTGGGAAATCAAAAACAAAACGCACATCACATCAAAAATATCTTGGAAAATAAGAAAAAAATCATCACCCTACAACAACCAATTCAAAACTTGTAAACTTTGCTTGGAGGAAGAAATAGCTTTCATTACCTTTCCCAGACCAAAATAAATTATTAAATAAACGATCCGAGCTCATCTCAAAATGCAGACATGAAAACAGATTTTTACTATGTTACTTAAAAATCGAAAACTAATAAAATAAAATAAAATAAATAAGCAAAATGCCAATAAAATAAGTAAAATAAATTAACCCAACAAATTATCAAATCACACCCGTTAGAATAGACGAAATAGAATAAATAAATAAAAAATAAAGAACAAAATCAATGAACCCAAACAAGTAAAGTAAATAATAAACAAATTAACAAATCATTATGAACAAAATATTAGTTAGACTATAAAAATCACACCAAAAATCAGACAAAGACATAGCCATGACTGTTATATAACGATAAAAAAATAATATGTTACTTAAAAATCGAAAACCGAAAATAGTAAATAAAAATATACAGTATAATAAATAAATAATAAAAACAAAATAAATTCATCTAAATAAATAAACTAACAAACCGATCACGATTAATTAATCGTTAGCAAAACTAATAAAGATAATCAATCCAAATAAATAAACGAAATAATAAACAAATTAAGTACTGCTCACGCCAAAATTATAGTTAGAATAAACTACAGCAATCAACCCCCAAATTGAATAGCTTTAATTATCTCCTAAACAAAACTATTAAATAAGTGATATAAACAAATGTTTACTACGTTAATAAAACACCGATTAAGATAAAAATAAATATATGACATAATAAATGAAAATAAATATAAACAAGCAAAATAATTTAACCCAAATATACAAATAAATAAATAAACGACACCCGCCAAAATAACCGCCAAAATAGATTACCTACAATGCCCCACTGATCCGTATATACAATTATCCAAGAATAAAAACAACATTCGTGGCCTTGGGATTGCATCTAGTATGAAACAACCTGTTGCCTCTAAGTGTTGACTTCGATGTTCTATTTTATATATATACTATCAGTATGGCCCGGCGTTGCACGTGCTTGATTCGAAAATGGTACGACTCGTACAGCAATCGCTATCACTTGATTTAAAATATGTTTGCCCTTCCTTGCCTTTAAATGAGTGCCCTCTGCCGTGCTGATGTTGCTACATGCCTTGCTTCTTGCCTATCTCACACTGCGAATTTTTCTAAGCTCTATACTAAACAATAAATCTGTTACGAAAAAAGAACTAAACAAAATGAACATAAAACGATCAGTTTTAAAAAAGAACTCGTAACTGGAAAAACCGAATGAAAAAAGAATGTTAAAGACAAATACTTTTTCACACCCAACCGAAGCGAATTAGCCAATTGGAGTAAAGTGCCATGCAGATTTAAATTTTTCCCACTTGTGACGAATGCAACTATCGAAGTTTTTTGCAGGCTAGTATGCTAGTTAACATACTTGTAAGTCAGCTGCTCGCTCTCAGGCTGGCCAATAGAATCTTCCTGCCTATTCGTGGCAGCCAGCTATAGGCGAGTAGAATATGGCCGCAAAAACACAAGAAAAATTATTTCCACTATCGATGGGAGTTGGGAAATGCAAAGTCGGCCTTGACCTTCCCGCTAACTTGGAGTATGTGCATGTAAATTTTGGTGCAAATCCGTCGAAAATTGCGGCCGTGCATTCTTTACGCATACACACACACATCCTGACTTATATATATATATATATATATATATATATATATATATATATATATATATATATATATATATATATATATATTAAATAATTTATGAAATATCATTAATGAAGTCGTTACAGGTTTATATAAACATGATGATCTCAAAATTATAAGAAATTTTGACGGTATAAATATAGAATTTATATGAGTATATAGAAATAGAATAGAAATATTTAGTAAATTAGGATTTAAAATAGACATAAAGTCTAACCTAACAATAGTAAATTTTCTAGACATAATATTTATTTTAAATAATAAGGCACACAAACCATACAGCAAAGCAAATAATAATCCAATATATATAAACAAAAATTCACCCTGCTAATACATTTAAATATATATCAGCATCTGTTGACGAATTAATTGTAACTAATTGTTCTAGCAATATAAAAATATTTAATGAAAATAAATAATATATGAATGTGAATTAAGATTTCGTTGTTTAATTAATTCTGTTGGTTAATCAACTAAATTAGAATACAAAACAAAAAAATACTCAAAAACCAACAGAAAAGAAGCAAGATCTGATTCACTATAATTACATAATAAAAAAAAGAATAGGAGGAACATCCTTTAAATTACGTGAAAAATAATAAATAATAATAAATAAACATAACAAAAAATAAATAATAAACAATAAATATTAATAAATAAACATAAAAAAAAATATTAAATAAAATCAATAGATATCTTAATAACGCACATCTGCAAATCAGCAAAAATGATAATTGGAATTGTCGAAATAAAAAAAAAACTCTCCACTTAATAATAAATGTTTAAATAATAATATATAGAGCAATTGTATGAAATAATATTAACACAGAAGAAAAGATTTATATAGGAGTAACCGAAACCATTTTTAAAGAAACATTTAATAATCATATGATGTCATTTAAATTGATAATTACGCAAATAGCACATTATCAAAATATATATGCGAGTCAAATAGAAAATAATATATCTACTATAGTTAAAAAGGAAATTATAAAAATCTACCCAATATAATATTACAACACGCTTTATAAATAATCGTCAGGAATCTAATTAATGAGATCATTACACTAACCATTATCAAGTTATTACTGTTTTCTTATTTGACTCTCAAGCTTAAACATTTTTCTTACTTTCTACTTTTTACATTTTTCAAATCTTCTGTCCCCATCCCACCATTTATATACACATATATATATATATGGTGTTATGGTAGTTTTGTTGCTTAATATAACAGATGTTCTGATTATGCACTTCAGTCTTATGAGATGTTAGATGTGTTGTTTAATATAACATATGCTGTATGGCAAATGTAAGAGTATCATATTTTTTTTCATTGTGCCATAATTATTAATCTACTAATATCGTATAGGAATCAATAACTCTATTACAACTGAAGGTGTTTAGAACAAATAAATTTATATTGCCTTAACAAGTCATAATTAGGTAATATAACAGCTTAACAAAGAAATAAGCACTGAACTGTTATGTAATATCAGTCCTCCTACATGGCAATGAAGGCTGGACAATCTCCTCACAGATGGAGAAGAGAATTGAAGCAACAGAAATATGGTTCTACTGTTCTCTAGTTGGAAAATATAATCACGGAATTATAGGTTTACTGTTTACATTTTTATTCTGCTTACCAAACATTTTCCCTTTCTTCCAGGAGATTCCTCTGGAGTTCTTACTTTATTTCCCATGATTTCATCAATTTTAGCTTCGAAATGGAACTTTACTTCCTTATTATCTATCTTGTTTTCTTTTCGTCATACTGATACGACACAGTTGCTTTTGTACCCTTGATTCCATAGATAAATAATCTTCATATCTAGGCCGTGTCACTACAGGACATGGTTCTCCCCAATTTTTCTGTCATTTTACTATCTCTCTTACTTGATCTTCTGACAACCATTTACACAAACTCCTCATATATGTTAAGCACTAATATTTCTCCCCCTCTCAATTTCTGTATATTCTGTGACGTTCACATTTTCTAAGCCCTCTTTCCTCATTCTGTACTCTACAAATTTCAAATGTCTCCCTTTGATTCCAAATCCGGGTACCTCTTTTCTTCTCAAATATTTAGTGCATAGTGTTCTCAGCTCCCTTCTGTAGAACCACATTTCTGTTACTTAAAGTCTCTTCTTATTCTTCTCCTTTTCAAAGTTTGCATCTTAATTCCCGGCTGTATAGGAATAAAAAATAATAACACTTGAGAATGGAATTTTATTTTTTTTCTTTACAGATATGATTGATTCATCTGGATTCGAAATTATTCTAATACCAGCTCGAAGACAGTTTGATGCGTCGGTGCTAGAGGTTGGCAACTCTCCAGTAGGAAACATAGCTTTTCTGCAAAGAATCCCACCTTACCAAAACCATTTTAGAACGAGCAGCGTCTGCCCTTCCGATTGTATTTATGATGTGAGTGAACAATAAAGTTTTACTTTTTTGTCTGAATTTCTTGGATGAGGATTTATCCTTATTTACACAATTTTCATTCCGACTATCGTCCTTCAGCTCTTTGGTCTTCACCAAGTGTATTGGGGATTGACATCAGCCTAATGAAGGCCGTTGGGAACAATGGCCAAAACGTTGAGGAATACAGTCTAGATATAAATAGTGTAAATAAAGGTTTACGTGGTTTTAATGTTTGTCTTTTAGCATATTTGTAATTATTTTTAAGTGACTGTCTTTTGATTTCCTATTTATTTTTTTCTACTACTTTAGTCTTTGTTTGAAACTTGTATTATGATTACATAACACGAGGCGTTTTGCATTCCCTGATAACTACGATTAATACTGACATCACTTGTCTTTCATTTTTGCCATTCTTCTTGTCTGAAATTTATCTTATGAATCACCGTCAGGATTAACTGGATATTTTATTTATGCATTTCATAATATCTATTCAATTAGATTTTTGTAGACGCATATAGATGAGTTACGTATTTTAAATAGGGAAACTATTGTTATCTGTTGTAATTATTGATTTTTCATTATCTTAACGCCTTGACTTTTGGCAGAAATACATCATGAAATGCTAGAAAGCTAAACATGAATTTCCTTATGCGATGGCATTAAAAGACTTGCAAGTGTACCACAATACAATAGTTGGTAGGCCACTTGTCCTGGTATACATATTTTTAGACTTTTAGTCTACTAACTGGTGTGTCTACTTACATTTTATATCTTGCTATGTCTATGAACTTTACAACCGACGCTTATGCTATAGTATCTCAAAATATTTTTAAATTCCCACAAAAAAATAAACACGATTCCACTTCAAAAATTTCAAAATATTGTAAAACATTTCATGCCATTCTGTTACTAAAATTCAGTATTTAAAAGGTGTTCTTGCGGATCAGTAATTAAAACCTACTGCTATAAAGCTCAAGTAAACAAATTAGTTACACTTAACCTTTATTTTGCTCAAGAGGTTTCCATTTTCACTTCCACAGATACATTGATCGTTTCAGAAGAAAAGATATCACTAAATATCGCCTTGTGTTTTTTTTTTCGCGTCTAATTGACTTTGCGATCTTCTCAAGGTTTATTTGCACTATTTATATTCTTCAGAACATTGTCATAAGCTTTTTCACAATCCTTCGGCCTTGTAGAGTCCGGCCATTTTCGGGTAATTAGTATTTCAAACAGAAAAATTTCGTTAGAAACATAGAAAAAATATTGTGTTGCGTAATATGGCAGTGAATGCTGGACAATCTCCGCACAAACGAAGAAGAGACATAAATGGAGTTCTACAGATGGATGATGTGAATACAATGAACTGAAAATGTGAGCAACTTTGAAGTTTTAGAGAAAATGAAAAGAAAAAGAAAACTTATACTTAACACCAGAAATAGACAGTTAATATTTCTAGAACACATAATGAGGAAAGAGAACTTGAAGAATTTGATACTCACAAGGAAGTTTGAAAGAAAGTATGATAGTAGAAAACTGAATAACTTTTCTATCAAGCTTAAGTAAATAAATGGCAAGATAGGCTTTAAGAGAGATAACAAAAAAACATTTTATTAAGAGCGATAAATGACATGAAATTGTGGAGGGCCATGATCACCATCGCCCTGAAGAGGAACCACACATAGAAGAGGGTGACTATGTTGATATAAATGCAAAGTAAGTTACTAAAAAATTGTATGTCAACATTCCATAAATATTCTTGTATATTTTATAAAATATTAATAAATTTTTTGGTGAAGCGATTTAAATATTGGCAACTTGCTACATACTTGCAATTGTTTTCGTCTTTTCTAGTTGGAAATTGTCTCATTTAAAAATGTACATGATTTGGATTCTTATTTGAGTTGAAACAATTTATTGTTGTTTTTTTTTTCTGATTCCACAGACATTTCCACCGAAAAATGAAAGCATTGTGATGAAAGTTTTTGCAGTTTTACTTCATGCACATTACTTGGGAAGAACCATTATACTGCACCATTTTCGAAATGGCAAAGAAATTGAAAGCATCGCTGCTGACCGAAATTACGATTTCAATTATCAAGAAACCGTATTCTTAAAGAAGGAAATTGAAGTTTTGAGAGTAAGACTTATTATTACTGTATATTATTTATTGTTATTAATTAATTGTTGTTTTTAAATTAATTATTTTTATTAATTAATTATTTTTATGAAATTAATTAAATATTATTAATACATTCAAAGTGAAACTGGGGAAAATGAATGTTTGTTCTCTACTTGATGTTCTTTAGTATTGTGAAAGGACGAAAAGCAGTGCAGAAAGCAAAAATAATCAAATGAGATAATGCACAAACGGAGAATGGTTGATCTTAAGTTGTTCGTGAGGTTCAGAAGTAGAAATAAAGATGTAGAACTCTGAGCAGGCTGTCATTAATGATGACCAAAACGAAAAATAAAAATAATCCCGATTCCTCGACATGTGACATCACAAATTTACTCAAATCATCTCATATCACTTATTATTGGATATAATAATTTCCATTTTAGAATTTTGATCCAAAATAATAAACACGATATATATTTTTAAAAGAATACAGACGACAAAAATTGCTTGTTTACAGCAATGTGTAGCAAAAACGAACAAAATAATTCATTGTTAAACACTCCAAAATCGGTCTGCATCCAAGGAATGTGATGCTCTTTATCTGGTGGTACGGCATCAATCGATGAAAAGTGTATAGAATTGGTCAATCAGAAGGCTGTTGTCTTCCATCACCACATAACCTTGCAGATCCGTCCAAACTATTGCATTTTGGCCAGGTTTACCTACTGCAACTGATTTACTCGGCTGAGTATCATCTTTCGATTTACACTTATTTTTCTATCACAAAAATCTCAAAAAAAAGTCATTCTTCGCTCAGTTCATCATCTAAAAATGTCACGTTCTTGGATAATGGCATCACAAATCTACCACAAATATGAGGAAATGACTTATACGTGTTTCAATAAATCAATGTAGAAATGTCAATACATTTTCTTTGAAATTGACTTAAATCGTTAGAATATTTTCCGTCCAACTAGGTTAACAGATTTCCTGTACATTCCTTACATTAGGAATGTTTCCAAAAAATCAGTAACGTGTGTCTAACTGTTTATCAATAGCATCTGGTGCAGTGATTTTCATCTTACCTCGGACATATTTCATGATCACATTTACTCACCTCAAATCTGAACCAAATGAAGTTTTATACTATGTCATATTTTCAGAAAGAAAATCCAGCCTTGTGTAAAAATATACTATTCAATATTATTTTAATTATTACTTTAACAAGAGAAAATATTATGCCTTGTACGTGCCTTTTCATCTAAATAAAACGGTAGTTAAGTTGTTGATTGGCTAAGTTTTATCTTTTAGAAGTAATCCAAGTTTGAAATATCAACTTATTTTTCAGAACAGAAGGCCTTTACATCTCTCTTTCTCTCTCACTCTCATTCACTCTCTCTATATAAACAACCACACACACACACACACACACACACACACATATATATATATATATATATATATATATATATATATATATGTATAATTTTTGCTTTCAATACACCAAATTGATTATTTTTTCAACTCTAGAAAGAAACAAGGAAGAGTTGTGTCAATGATTACGAACTTGACTACACATAGACAAAATATCTCTTCTTTAAATTCACCCCAGTTGCCTTCTAAAATATTCTGACGTAATGAAGACGATAACAAAAAGACTTTGTTCATAAAGAGATTCGAGGTGTTGTGAAAACTGTTGTGAAGATGAACACACCTCTCCAGGATATGATTTGAACTCGTCCAAATAGCATATATACTGACGTCGAAGATCGTCAACAGAGAACTAGACGGGAGTGAGCAATATATCCTCACTACAGAATTCAGTAAGACTACGTCGACTCCAAGTGACATTATATTTCATGACTGCATGATCTTTATTCAATAAAATGAAGTCATGACAGTGACAACGAGGATTCGAATTCATCTAAAAAAGAAAAAAATATATATCTCGCTTAGCTTAAATAGCGGGCGAAGAAAATTCAAAATTTATTTTTTGAAATTAATGTCTATTCATAGTGTACCGTGGAAGACGATAAACCCTAAGGGTGTATTACATACTGCTATTAAAAATAAGTTTTTCTTCTTCTACTTCTATGAATATTATACACCATGGAAGAATTGAAGATATGTATTCGTCAAATATTATAACAAATGCAGCGGGAGCGGATTGAAGATCGAGAGCAGTTAAAGGCAATCCTGGGAAAGCAAGAAACAGTCAGTGCGTCAATTTCATTTTCGCCGAACTCAGTCATTAACTAAATTAGTGAATTTAATTACGTCCCAGAAGAAAACAGTACATTCCTATCATAATTCAGAAGGTATGAGACCATTTGAAAAGATGAATGTCTTGGATGTTCGGATGAAAAGAAAGTATGTCTTTTGTTACTAATATTGCGTCCCGCTGAACATGAAAAATACCTGGATTTCATTTTGCCGAATACTCTAGAAAAAGTGTCATTTCACGAAACAATGTCGATATTATCAACAATTTTTGGTGGCAAGAATTCACTGTTTTATATATGTTGGCAGTGCATGAAACTTACTGAGGACGAAAATGAAGATTTTTTACATATGCCGGTAAAGTCAGATGTAAGCGTGAAAAATTTAAACTGGATAAACTAACCTAGACAGATTTAAATATCTAATCTTCGTTAAAGATCTAACATCAAGCAACGATTGCGGCAATACCCTCTCGAATCCTTACAAAAGTAGTACAAGATTCAAAGTTAACGATACAGACTGTTGTGGAAGAGTGCCAAAAACATGTCAATTTAATGTACGATACAGCGAAATTCGAACAAAATGAAACGTTAGAAGTAGAAGTAGTGCAAAATGACTGTAGTACCAAAAAAAAAAATACCCGAAATAAAAAAAATGCTAAACTTAAACCATCCTATGAATGTAATATGCTTCATTTCAGATAGGACTATCCATTTGAAACCAAAAACAAAATGTTTAATTGTGGAAAAACAGGTCACAAACGAATCTACTGCAAGTCGAAAAGCAAAAGAAATACACAAATTGATTTGCTAAAAGTAGTGCTACCATCTAAAAACCTGGAAAGGTTAAATGATAGAAAATCCACGACAGTAAAAATGAATAAGTCTACGTTGAGATTTCAGTTTGACACTAGTAGTGATATTACAATAATTGGTAAACAAACTTGGAGCAAATTTGCAAGCCTAACTTCAAAAATCCGACAAAGTTTCAAGACGAATAACGGGTAAGAAATTAATTTTTCTTCGGAAAATTGCGTGTAACATCGATCTTGCAGATAAAACTAAAAAGTATATGTTCACGTATTATAAATTCCAACTCGAATTTACTAGGCGTCTATTGGCTAGAATTATTTAAACTGTAGAATTGGTCGATTAATTCATTCTCTATGGAAAATAAATTGTTCTCCAGAGAAAAATTACTACAGCTAAAATAAAAAAAAAACACAGAGTAAAGTAAAAAATAAATTCACGAATATTTTTTCAAAGGAGTTGATAAAATGTACAAAGTGCAAAGCATTTTTAAATTAAAAGAAAATGTGATAACAGTTCGTAATCTAAAGAAAGATATCCTTTGCGGGTTAAAGATCTATTAACACCGAGCTTAATAGGTGTTTAGGTCCGGTTCCTTGTACCACGGTGATGGTCCAAGGTAGAACCAATAAAGAAGAACTCGAACACGGATATGGAATAACACAGATATATTACAAACAGGAATATATACAGAGAAGTAGAAAGTGTTAGTACGAACAATCAGGTTTAGTAGTAATTGTCTGAACGCGACTCTGTTTCGGACTGCCTCTGACTCGACTGACTGACTCGCTCGCTCTGACTGACTGACAGACTCCTGACGGACCTCACTCAAGACTTCAGACTGAACAGATTTAAGTCACCTCTCACGAGGGCATCATGTGGCACAAGGCCGGTTTAACGTGGGATCTCCGAGCCCGTGGGCTAGGCCAAAAATATGCCATTTGAACCCGTATAAACTGAAGGCAGAGAGTTCAACCGATCAGCCGGTCAGCCGGTCGCCCGACTTCAGGCTGAACCCTCTGCTTCCTCTTGAGGCGCAGTATTTATTACGTATGGAAAATGTCCATTATGTTATTATGGGTAAGGTCCCAGAACAGTTGGTTAGAAAACTGCGGAGTTATTGAAAAAATAGATTATTGAGAATGGCCGACGCCAGCGGGATATATTAGAAAGAAAAATAATAAGGTACTTTTATGTGCAGATTTTTCGACTGGTTTAAATGACTACTACCTTTCACATGTATTTACCCTACCAACTCCAGAGGATATACATGCCGAATTAAATGGTGGAAATTTTTTTTGAAAAATTGATCTGGCATATCTTCAAATCGAAGGGGATGAGGAATGTCAAATGTAACTGACTAATTACTGCACAAAAAAGACTCTAAAGTTGAGAAGATTGCGCTTCGCTATAAAAGTAGCCTCAGGTATTTTCCAGCAGATAATGGATACGATGTTGGGAGACGCAGATGGCTTGTAAAGAAGATTTTGAGGATATTGTCATTGTTTCAAAAAGGGAAAGCGAAATTAAACTCTTTGTGTAGAATATTATTAAAGAATTGCCGATCACAACAGACGATAGCAAAATTCATTCGAAAAAGGACACGCTAATTCAAAAAAACTATGAATAACATGAAGTCGAAATGGAGAGAAACTAAAATTACTCCTGGTAACAATAATACAACATTTTCTGTTTGTGATGGAATAGATTTGTACGTGGAATGAGTAGTAATAAGGTTATCAAAATACAGTTAGAAAATGTAATGGTTGTAATCCAGCAGCAAAATCACCACAGGCATGGCTGAACACTGATAAATCGTGGGCAAGATAACATATGGATTTTAATAGACCACTAGACTGTTCATACTATTTAATTATGGCAGACAGTTTCACAAAATGTCCCGAGATCTTGAAGTGTAAACGACCTCCGATAATGGAACTCAATTTACTTCTACTGAGTTTAAATAATTATTGCAAAAACTACGCGGTTGAACATTTGACAACGCCGATTTATCATAAAAGGTTGAATAGCCAACCAAATATGCATTAAGTTAAAGGCTTGGAAACTGAAATAAACAGCACTGCAAGAAATTTTGAGCGTATATCAAATGACCTCAAATGCAAATGACACCGTGAAAAGAGAGTTAACCACCCGCTAGGCACCTCGAAGTGGTGCAATGGTTGGGAAGCTTGCCTTGCAAAATCAATTACGAACGGGAAAGTGATTTTGATACTCACTGGCTGCCCCATACTTTCGGCCTTGCGCAATATCTAAGCTGCGCTTAGAAAATCACTATTGAATGTTAGTCAGAAGGACCTACATAGTTCTGCAAGATTGTTAGGCTTTTCAGACCACAGACTCCTCTGTGCCAGGGTGGCGTTAGATCGTATTCCTAGAATGTCAGGCTACAGGAAGTTCAGTCTGTCTTTAACGGGCAGGTGAAACTTCCAGGAACAGCTGGCTATCTTAGTGAAGCGGGAACTAGTGGGGCAGTTATCAGGAATAGGTGGTGGAAGAGGCTTAAACATCACCACCGAATTTAGTTAATGGCTCGCCTTCGATAAGGCTAACAAGGTGAAAGCTTTCAAGGATCCCCTAGAGATAGGCCTTATAGGGATGCTCTGGAGCATGCGCTACCAGGGTCATGTAGTTAGGCATAAATTAAGCAGGATGTCTTCCGAAGCTTTGAACATGTGCGCAAAATTTCCCAATGAAGTGATCCGTCTGGATCCGATTTTGACTGTCGTGTTCAACAACCAGTTCCGCCAGCGGTCCGTCCCTGAAAAAATCTCCAAGATTATGATCACGTTGTTGAAAAAGGACAAGGGTTTAGGGTGGGATCTAGATGATTATAGACCAATAACTCTGCTAAACACAGAGTTCAAGATTTGGGCGAAGATCCTAACGGAACATTTGCAGTCAGTTCCCGAGATTCCGTTGAGACCCGATCTGACTTGTGAAGGGTCGAACAATTCAGGGCAACCTGCATCTGATCCATACAATCCTAGTGGGAGTAAAAGACGATGAGCAAGCCGCTCTATTCAATTTGTATCAGTCCAAGACATTTGAGGGACTCAACCATCGCTACCTGGCTACATGTCCTGCAGATCGCCGGATTCGAACCCGAATTCTAACGGTGGATTTACCTCCTGTATAGCTCCCCCCGATATGCTGTGGTACATCTGAATGGAAGTCGATCGCGCGATTTTGTGCTGTCTGGGTCGCTTCGTCAGGGTTGTCCACTGTCGTCCCTACTTTACTCATTGGTATTGGAGCCTCTCCTTCGCCGACTGAGGGACAGGGTGTGCAGTCCCGACCTATGTGGAATCTTTGTCCTTGATAGGGATCGAGCCAGAGTTTCCACATAAGCCGATGACATATCTACTTTTGTGTCGTTCCACAATGACACCGATGTGATAGTGAAAGTGCTTGAACGTTACGAAATGTTACAGGGGCGAAGATTAATCGCGACAAGTCTTCCGGTTTGCGGTTAGGTGCCTGGAAGGGGGTCGATCTTCCGATTCCATTTGGTTAAGCGGACGGTCCAGTCCGCATTCTCGAAGTGTGGTGGGACCTGACCTCCAGCTGGATAAAAATTAGTCTGAAGTACAAGTGAAGGTCGGCGCGTCGGTGGGGACATTGTGTCAAAGGAAGTTGTTCTTGACGGACAAAGCTGAAACGTGTACCGCTTGCATCTTTCCTATTGTTCTTTATGGCTTATCTGTAGTTCCTCTCCGTAAAGAACATAAGAAGGCAATCGTTCCTCTTGTGGTAGCATCGCATCCATCACGTCTACTGCGTAGTCTGTGTCCAACGTCCGTGTCATGGGTGGGGGTAGGGATGCCGCACTTGGAGAGTCGCAAACTCAACTCGAGGCTTGCTTTCCTACACTGCGCGTTAATGGGAGACTTGATTTTGGCGGGGACTATAAGGGCTACCTTCCGTTACCCTACTGTCTGGAGGGATAAACGCCATCGTACTCCCCAGGATCAGTTGAGTTTCCTCCTCATGTGTCGATTGACCTTGGAGGGGGTCATTCATCGGTTCAGTGAACTTTCTCAGACTAGGAGAGTCATATATCGTGAACTAGTGGATGAGGACGCGAGGAATCTACTACGCGGCTGGCTGGGCTTGTCGGCAGATGAGTTTCGCTCGTTTTGGCCTTGGGCACCAGTGGTGGATTACCTCAGCAAACCTGAGCTTTCCTTACCTGGTGACTGGTTCGGAATAGGCTATCTCTCAATAACAAGACCTTCACATGGGAATTGGCAGATTTGCAAGACTGCAAATGGTGTCACCTTGTTTAAAGGGATATGGTTGTGCACGCCTTCTACCATTGTTTTCGGGTGCACACCCATGGAACTTTATCGGCAAGTTGACGGCTCGTATTGCTCCCGAAAAATTGTCCTCATTGATCGCACATATGTGTATGATAATGTGTTGCTCCTATATTCTGGCATAAAACAGATGGTGTTTCTGAAACTTCTAGCCACGGTTAATATTTTTATATTGAGAAACCTTTCTTGCCTTTTTTTTTTGTTGTGGGTTGATTCAAATCAGCAACGTATTAATCACTTTCACTATCCTTATTAAATTTCTCATTCCATTGTTTTACTTTGTCATTACTTTTTCATGATAAATGAATTTCCACAATTGTCTAATTTAACATCCCCAACATGTAACTCATTTTAGCTGCTTCTTTTGCTCACAATAATTCCGGCTTCTTACAATTTATTTAGTCGTTGTTACTTTCCTAATTGTTTTAACAAGATTACGTTCTTAATCTTCCATCAATATTGTAAGTTGTTACCACTATAGTCACTATTGACATGGTTCAAACTAATTATTTGTTGTTGCTTTTTCCTCTTTTCAGGGTGATGATCTTAAACTTGAATGTGTGTATAACTCAATGGAGAGAACCAAATTTACATTTGTAAGTAAAAGAACAGATTTTGATTTTTTGCTGTTTCACTAAAACCACGGATTGCTAAGTGGTGCAAAGAAAGATACAAGGATTTATTGAAATTATATGATTCTGGTGAAAACAAGCATGGAAGAGAAGAAGATAACATTGAGTCAGTGGGTGTGTATGTCAGTCTTGAAATTCTTCATATTTATCTGATTTCAAACACCAGAAAGAAAGTGGAAATATTTTCAACCACCAATAAGGATTCTTACATACACTTTCTTCTCATAGATATAGACAGAGACAAATACATCCACAATATATAAGTGAACACTCCAAACAGACAGCTGATCATGCAGTAGTCTCAAATCATGTTAAAAGAAAATTAGCATGATGATTATTGTGAGATCTGTGTGTTCATTCCTCAATTGAAACAGTATTATTGAGGCCTTGTATGAAAAGGAGGTAGGCTTACTGAATACCTTGACTCTTATAAAAACTAAGTGATTTTAAGCAGAGTCAGAACTGCAATACATTTGCTGTTATATTGATCTGTAACATTGATATATTTTTGATATAAATCAAACTTACCAATTATTTATAGATCAAAGTTTAGATCAATGCAGATCATCTGTGTAAGGAATATCAATAGCACAGACACTAGAGCAAAACTCATAAATGTTACAGCTCTCAGGAAGGTCACATGGAAGTAAAGAGAAGAATATACATGCATACATAAATAGATATAAGCACGTACATGACATGCAATCATATAAATATGAAAAAAATGCAATTTATGTAGCTGCTCAATGGGCTCATTCCCAAAATGTATATAACATTAGACCTATTCTGAAATGTATACTTGATTTTTTCCCTGAATCTATACCTCATTGGGTTTATTCTAAAAAACTCTAAGTCACTATGACAATAATTTACACCAGACTATGCTGAGACTAATCATAAAATCTATACCTCATTGGGTTTATTCTAAAAATATATATCTCACTATGACCTTAATCTATACCAGACTATGCTGAGAATAATCATAAAATCTATACCTCATTGGCGCTAATCCCAGATTCGATACTACATTGGACCTCTTCACAAAATCAATATTTTCTTGGGGCTATTCCTAGAATCAGTACCTCATTAGGCCTGTTGTCAATATTTATACCACATTGGAGTCAGTATCAAAATATCAACACTTTAAATTAATGTCATATATTTATCAACTAGTAAAAAGTAACCAGAGTCCAAAAATCATGCTAAATTACAATAATAAAATGTGCCATATATTAGATATATTGCAACAAACTAAATATTTTATATATAGTAAAATTTTAATGTGTATTTATTGGTACAATAATTGTGTAATAAAGAGTTTAATTTGTAGATAAATATCTTGAAGTACATAAAATCATCTTTATGTCGGCCGAGTTATTAATTTGCTAACTTTTGGTTAAATCATGCTAGAGGTAAATCTGAGGCAAAATTATACTTATTTACATAGTGAAATTTTGGTGAGTAAGAAGTAATAATAACTTCTTTTAAATTCAGGTGAGCTGAGAAAAAAAAACAGAAAGAAATTTAAGAGCCTGTGTAAAATTATCTTTGAATGAATGAAAAATTTTTTTCACAGTAGCTATTTAGACTAACAAAAAGAAAGGAAAGAAAATTGCAAGCCTATGTGAAATCCTTTTTTATATAAAATAAGGAAAAAATTAATTCTACCAGAAAAGAAAGTATCTGAAGTCATGTGAAATTTTCATTTTTGTTCATATGTCCAGCCTTCTAATTTTTGCCAGTGTCAAATTACTCAATAATTGTATACAATCCAAGTAAGCTAAGTATTTGAAATTATCCCTCTTTATCTACAATTGAACATATGTAAAATTATAACCCATCTGGGAACAATGAACTCTCTTACCTTTGTTTGCAACATTTTTAATAATTTTTTGTGACAGATGATTTAATCTTTTAAATGAATGTTTTGCTTCATGAAAATTCATTGAAACTTTAAAAATTTGTGATTTATTACATTATTTATTACACAACCTTAAGAAACCATAATTTATAAATAAATTCCATATCTTCTTTTGTTTTTGTTAAAAATTACCCATATATTTTCTTGCTATTCTCAGCCTTCATTAACCTTCTTGAAGGGATGAATTAGCTGTTCATTTGATCTCCAAAGTCTCACACCATTATAATCCACTGACCATTGATGTGCCACTATGAAATAACATTTTAAGAAAGTGATTAATTTGTAAATTTTAATGGAAACTCTCTGAGATATCATAAACTCAAACCAATTTAAATTTTTTCTTGAACCAAACAACTTGATAATTAAATTTTAAACAAAATGAGCAACATTAAATAAAATAAAATAGTTGTTCACTACACCTTTTTGACAAATATTTCAAAAACGGCAGATGAAAGGAAACTTATGTAACATTTTTAGATTAAATAAATCTTCATATAAATTTTCATAGAATGTGTAACAATCCCGAATTATGTACAATGTCTTGCATTGTAAAAATAAAATTATATAAGCTTTATGAATTCAGTGATCCATAAATATTTAGTTTATATTTTTTGTATAATTTCAGGGTGGCTTAGCAACGAATGACGAAATGTGCCTTGCCTTTTTACTGTATTATCCCAAGATGCCAGTTGCATTCTGCTATGGTGACATTCTTATAAAAGATAATGATTGGCTAAATTATCAGTTAAACCCGTAAGTTTTTTAGCTTTCTTCATATTTCTTACTTCATTTTGTTATGTTTGGATCTCTCTCTTTTTATCCATGATTTATTGTTTTCATGTTGCCATGGTTTAACACAATGTACTAGCTGGCCTTCTTTAATGAGCTACAGCACACAGTATACCCAAGGGTGACTCTGTCTCTGGATGCTGCACTCATGCAAGGGTATACAAACACACACACACACACACACACACACACACACACACACATATATATATATATATATATATATATATATATATATATATATATATATATAGCATAATGAGAAGCCACGTATACTTTTTTAATATGTATATATAGAAAAAGTTTTAATAATGTACTTTTATGAAAGTATTTATTTATTTGTATATATATATATATATATATATATATATATATATACAAATAAATAAATACTTTCATAAAAGTACATTATTATTTTTTAATTTGCAACTTTTTCTATATATACATATATATATATATATATATATATATATATATATATATATATATATATATGTATAAAAATATAAGAGGTCAGCCAAGTGTGGTGACAATCTGTTTCATGTTTGCATAAAATCTTGAGAAATGAAGTTTCATTTGAAGATCTTGTGGTTCACTACTAGTTGTCTGTATTCAGTTGATCCAAAACATGTAGTCAGACTTTCCACATTATAATCAAATCTATGTGTGAGTCATCTGACTCTTCAATTTTAAGAATTGTGCTGCAGGATCATCATGCATTAAAAATGGCAGGAGAGTTATATATATATATGTGTGTGTGTGTGTGTGTGTGTGTGTGTGTGAACGCTGGCCTGTTTGGAGGATGTATTGTATACATAGTTTTGTCTTTCATTCTTACCTGAAGAAGTTGAAATGCAGATCCACTCTTTGCAAAACGCATCGTTTGTAGCTTTTCCACTTTGAATCATCACTTCAGAATACACACACACATATATATATATATATATCCATTTTTAAATATGATCTTGCAAATTGGGTCAAAAAATAGCTATCTATAAATGTGAAATCTAAAACCTTCACTATATCAGTATTGTATAAGTGATTTCATGTGTAGAAAATTTACCTATCACAGATATAATAATGCTTATAAAGGGGTAAATAAAAATTGGAGAATGTGTATTTATTGCACAGCTCTCTCTCATCTTACAATACCAAAAGAGGTAAAATGCTCAAATAAATCCCAATTGGATGTAATGAAAGTAAAAGTGAGGAAGATTATGTAGCAACTTGATAAATTCAGAAGTTTTCGTGAGGGATTTGAAAAAAAATATTGAAGTCTATTATTAATAATATACTATAGGGAGCAGTGAAATTTTCCTCAAAGCTGCACTCTTCATAGATTTTTCCTTATATATATCTAAGACTGCATGATAGATTTAAATCTGATAGCTCAAAATTTTATCTGCAGCATTTGCAAATGACATTTTAAAATTAAATGCGTTGCTGCAGTGTAATGTCCAGTGTACAAATTTGCAATGTAATATACAATTTTGTTCATTCACTAAATATTTCTCTTTCCTTATCAAGTTAACTATTGAGAAAGCTACTCTATTAATGAGGACAGCCACAGATCATGTATAGTTTGGTTCAGCAAGTGTCCTTTCAGTGGGAAAAGTTTCCTTGAAAGGCAACTTTATAAAGAACTGTTGGTAATATAAATGTGATGAAGGAAAGTGTGAAGATGTGTTATTGATTACTACGATTGTTCAGAAATATGGGAAAAAGCAACTCTGCAGATAGACAGATGGACTGTTTCCTTAGGCAGAAAGCAATTGAAGAAAAATTGAGAAGATTGTAGAGTAGAGGAATGGAAGTCATTAACAATGGGGTCAAAAAGTTGCATTTCAAGAAATGATAGAGATGTTTGATATCTCCAGCTGTTACTGTCACGCTGTCTCGTAACATGATGTGAACAGAATGGTTGAATAGAAGAAGAATGAAAAACATGCTTCATACGCAGGCAGACTATTATTTTTTTTAAAATACACAATACTGCCTAGAATGGCTGAATAAAAGAAGAAGTACAAACATGCTTAGTTCTCAGGCGAACTTTTATCTATTAAGAAATAAACAACACTGCCTAGAATGGCTGGAAAGAAGAAGAATGACAAACATAGTTAGTTCTCAGGAAAAATTTACCTATTAAGAAATACACAATACTGCCAAGAATAGCGGAATAGAAGAAGAATGGAAAACATGCTTAGTTCTCATCAGACTTTTACTTTTAAGAAATACACAATACTGCCTAGTATGGCTGAATAGAAGAAGAATGACAAACATGCTTTGTTCTCAGGGAGACATTTATTTATTAAGAAATACACAATACTGCATAGAATGGCTGAAAAGAAGAAGAATGACAAATATGCTTAGTTCCTAGGCAGACTTATATCTATTAAGAAATACACAATACTGCATAGAATGGCTGAAAAGAAGAAGAATGACAAACGTGCTTAGTTCTCAGGCAGACTTTTATCTATTAAGAAATACACAATACTGCATAGAATGGCTGAAAAGAAGAAGAATGACAAATATGCTTAGTTCTCAGTCAGACTTTTATCTATTAAGAAATACACAATACTGCATAGAATGTCTGAAAAGAAGAATGACAAACATGCTTAGTTCTCAGGCAGACTTATATCTATTAAGAAATACACAATACTGCATAGAATGTCTGAAAAGAAGAATGACAAACATGCTTAGTTCTCAGGCAGACTTTTATCTATTAAGAAATACACAATACTGCATAGAATGTCTGAAAAGAAGAATGACAAACATGATTAGTTCTCAGGCAGACTTATATCTATTAAGAAATACACAATACTGCATAGAATGGGTGAAAAAGAGGAAGAATGACAAACATGCTTAGTTCTCATGGAGACTTTTATCTATTAATAAATACACAATACTGCATAGAATGGCTGAAATGAAGAAGAATGAAAAACATGTATAGTTCTCTGGCAGACATTTATCTATTAAGAAATACAGAATACTTCCTACAATTGCTGAAAAGAAGATGAATGACAAACATGCTTAGTTCTCAGGTAGATTCAATCTATTAAGAAATATATTTACTGCCTAGAATGGCTGTAGGAATGACGAATGACAAACATAATTAGATCACAGGCATACTTGTATCTATTAATAAATACACAATGCTGCCTAGAATGGCTGAATAGAAGAAGAATGAGAAACATGCTTAGTTCTCAGGCAGATTTCTATCTATTAAAAAATACACAATACTGCCTAGAGTGGCTGAATTGAAGAAGAATGACAAACATGCTTAGTTTTCAGGCAGACTTATATTTTTTAAGAAATACACAATAATGGCTAGAATGGATGAAATGAACAAGAATGACAAACATGCATCGTTCTCTAGCAGACATTTATCTATTAAGAAGTACAGAATACTTCCTACAATTGCTGAATAGAAGAAGAATGACAAACACACTTAGTTCTCAGGTAGATTTCTATCTATTAAGAAATATATTTACTGCCTAGAATGGCTGTAGCAAAGAAGAATGACAAACAGGCTTAGATCACAGGCAGACTTGTATCTATTAATAAATACACAATACTGCTTAGAATGGCTGAATAGAAGAAGAATGACAAATATGCATAGTTCTCAGGGAGACATTTATCTATTAAGAAATACACAATACTGCATAGAATGGCTGAAAAGAAGAAGAATGACAAATATGCTTAGTTCCTAGGCAGATTTATATCTATTAAGAAATACACAATACTGCATAGAATGGCTGAAAAGAAGAAGAATGACAAACGTGCTTAGTTCTCAGGCAGACTTTTATCTATTAAGAAATACACAATACTGCATAGAATGTCTGAAAAGAAGAATGACAAACATGATTAGTTCTCAGGCAGACTTATATCTATTAAGAAATGCACAATACTGCATAGAATGGGTGAAAAAGAGGAAGAATGACAAACATGCTTAGTTCTCAGGCAGACTTATATTTTTTAAGAAATACACAATACTGCCTAGAATGGCTGAATATAAGAAGATTGATAAACATGATTCGTTCCCAGACAGACTTTTATCTATTAAGAAATACACAATACTGCCTAGTATGTCTGAATAGAAGAAGAATGGCAAACATGCTTAGTTCTCAGACAAATGTATTTTTTAAGAAATACACAATACTGCCTAAAATGGCTGAATAGAAGAAGAATGACAAACTTGCTTAATTCTCAGGCAGATTTTATTTTAAAAAATAAACACAATACTGCCTAGAATGGCAGAATAGAAGAAGAATGTCAAACATGCTTAGATCTCAGGCTGATTTTTATTTTTGAAAATACACAATACTGCGTAGAATGGCTGAATAGAAGAAGAATGTAAAACATGCTTAGTTCTCAGGCAGACTTTTATTTTTTAAGAAATATACAATACTGTCTAGATTGGCTGAAAAGAAGAAGAATGGTAAACATGCTTAGTTCTCAGGCAGACTTTTATCTATTAAGAAATACACAATACTGCCTAAAATGGCTGAATAGAAGAAGAATGACAAACTTGCTTAATTCTCAGGCAGACTTATATCTTTTAAGAAATACACAATACTGCCTAGACTGGATGAAATGAAGAAGAATAACAAACATGCATAGTTCTTTGGCAGACATTTATCTATTAAAAAATACAGAATACTTCCTACAATTGCTGAAAAGAAAAAGAATGACAAACACGCTTAGTTCTCAGGTAGATTTCTATCAATTAAGAAATATATTTACTGCCTAGAATGGCTGTAGCAAAGAAGAATGATAAACATGCTTTGATCACAGGCAGACTTGTATCTATTAATAAATACACAATACTGCCTAGAATGGCTGAATAGAAGAAGAATGACAAACATACTTAGTTCTCACACAGACTTATATTTTTTAAGAAATACACAATACTGCCTACAATGTCTGAATAGAAGAAGAATGTCAAACATGCTTAGTTCTCGGGCAGATTTGTATTTTTTAAGAAATACACAATACTGCCCAGAATGGCTGAATATAAGAAGATAGATAAACATGATTAGTTCCCAGACAGACTTTTATCTATTAAGAAATACACAATACTGCCTAGTATGTCTGAATAGAAGAAGAATGGCAAACATGCTTAGTTCTCAGACAAACGTATTTTTTAAGAAATACACAATAATGCCTAAAATGGCTGAATAGAAGAAGAATGACAAACTTGCTTAATTCTCAGGCAGATTTTATTTTAAAAAATAAACACAATACTGCCTAGAATGGCAGAATAGAAGAAGAATGTCAAACATGCTTAGTTCTCAGGCTGATTTTTGTTTTGGAAATTACACAATACTGCGTAGAATGGCTGAATAGAAGAAGAATGACAAACATGCTTAGTTCTCAGGCAGACTTTTCTTTTTTAAGAAATATACAATACTGTCTAGATTTGCTGAAAAGAAGAAGAATGGTAAACATGCTTAGTTCTCAGGCAGACTTTTATTTTTTAAGAAATACACAATACTGCCTAGAATGGCTGAATATAAGAAGAATGATAAACATGATTAGTTCTCAGGCAGACTTTCATCTATTAAGAAATACACAATACTGCCTAAAATGGCTGAATAGAAGAAGAATGACAAACTTGCTTAATTCTCAGGCAGACTTATATTTTTTAAGAAATACACAATACTGCCTAGAATGGCTGAAATGAAGAAGAATGTCAAACTGCTTAGTTCTCAGGCAGACTTATATTTTTTAAGAAATACACAATACTGCCTAGAATGGCTGAAATGAAGAAGAATGTCAAACTGCTTAGTTCTCAGGCAGACTTATATTTTTTAAGAAATACACAATACTGCCTAGACTGGATGAAATGAAGAAGAATAACAAACATGCATAGTTCTTTGGCAGACATTTATCTATTAAAAAATACAGAATACTTCCTACAATTGCTGAAAAGAAGAAGAATGACAAACACGCTTAGTTCTCAGGTAGATTTCTATCAATTAAGAAATATATTTACTGCCTAGAATGGCTGTAGCAAAGAAGAATGATAAACATGCTTTGATCACAGGCAGACTTGTATCTATTAATAAATACACAATACTGCCTAGAATGGCTGAATAGAAGAAGAATGACCAACATACTTAGTTCTCACACAGACTTATATTTTTTAAGAAATACACAATACTGTCTACAATGTCTGAATAGAAGAAGAATGTCAAACATGCTTAGTTCTCAGGCAGACTTATATGTTTTAAGAAATACACAATACTGCCTAGAATGGCTGAATATAAGAAGATTGATAAACATGATTAGTTCCCAGACAGACTTTTATCTATTAAGAAATACACAATACTGCCTAGTATGTCTGAATAGAAGAAGAATGGCAAACCTGCTTAGTTCTCAGACAAACGTATTTTTTAAGAAATACACAATACTGGCTAGAATGGCTGAATAGAAGAAGAATGACAAACATGCTTAGTTCTCAGGCAGACTTATATTTTTAAAGAAATACACAATACTGCCTTTAAAAGGCTGAATATAAGAAGATTGATAAACATGATTAGTTCCCAGACAGACTTTTATCTATTAAGAAATACACAATACTGCCTAGTATGTCTGAATAGAAGAAGAATGGCAAACATGCTTAGTTCTCAGACAAACGTATTTTTTAAGAAATACACAATACTGCCTAAAATGGCTGAATAGTAGAAGAATGACAAACTTGCTTAATTCTCAGGCAGATTTTATTTTAAAAAATAAACACAATACTGCCTAGAATGGCAGAATAGAAGAAGAATGTCAAACATGCTTAGTTCTCAGGCTGATTTTTGTTTTGGAAATTACACAATACTGCCTAGAATGGCTGAATAGAAGAAGAATGACAAACATGCTTAGTTCTCAGGCAGACTTTTATTTTTTAAGAAATACACAATACTGCCTAGAATGGCTGAATAGAAGAAGAATGATAAACATTATTAGTTCTCAGACAGACTTATATTTTTTAAGAAATACACAATACTGCCTAGACTGGATGAAATGAAGAAGAATAACAAACATGCATAGTTCTTTGGCAGACATTTATCTATTAAAAAATACAGAATACTTCCTACAATTGCTGAAAAGAAGAAGAATGACAAACACGCTTAGTTCTCAGGTAGATTTCTATCAATTAAGAAATATATTTACTGCCTAGAATGGCTGTAGCAAAGAAGAATGATAAACATGCTTTGATCACAGGCAGACTTGTATCTATTAATAAATACACAATACTGCCTAGAATGGCTGAATAGAAGAAGAATGACAAACATACTTAGTTCTCACACAGACTTATATTTTTTAAGAAATACACAATACTGCCTACAATGTCTGAATAGTAGAAGAATGTCAAACATGCTTAGTTCTCGGTCAGATTTATATTTTTTAAGAAATACACAATACTGCCTAGAATGCCTGAATAGAACTAGAATGACAAACATGCTTAGTTCTCAGGCAGACTTATATTTTTTAAGAAATACACAATACTGCCTAGAATGGCTGAATATAAGAAGATTGATAAACATGATTAGTTCCCAGACAGACTTTTATCTATTAAGAAATACACAATACTGCCTAGTATGTCTGAATAGAAGAAGAATGGCAAACATGCTTAGTTCTCAGACAAACGTATTTTTTAAGAAATACACAATACTGCCTAAAATGGCAGAATAGAAGAAGAATGTCAAACATGCTTAGTTCTCAGGCTGATTTTTATTTTTGAAATTACACAATACTGCGTAGAATGGCTGAATAGAAGAAGAATGACAAACATACTTAGTTCTCAGGCAGATTTTCATCTATTAAGAAATACACAATACTGCCTAAAATGGCTGAATAGAAGAAGAATGACAAACTTGCTTAATTCTCAGGCAGACTTATATTTTTTAAGAAATACACAATACTGCCTAGAATGGCTGAAATGAAGAAGAATGTCAAACTGCTTAGTTCTCAGGCAGACATATATTTTTTAAGAAATACACAATACTGCCTAGACTGGATGAAATGAAGAAGAATAACAAACATGCATAGTTCTTTGGCAGACATTTATCTATTAAAATATACAGAATACTTCCTACAATTGCTGAAAAGAAGAAGAATGACAAACACGCTTAGTTCTCAGGTCGATTTCTATCAATTAAGAAATATATTTACTGCCTAGAATGGCTGTAGCAAAGAAGAATGATAAACATGCTTTGATCACAGGCAGACTTGTATCTATTAATAAATACACAATACTGCCTAGAATGGCTGAATAGAAGAAGAATGACAAACATACTTAGTTCTCACACAGACTTATATTTTTTAAGAAATACACAATACTGCCTACAATGTCTGAATAGAAGAAGAATGTCAAACATGCTTAGTTCTCGGGCAGATTTATATGTTTTAAGAAATACACAATACTGCCTAGAATGGCTGAATATAAGAAGAATGATATACATGATTAGTTCTCAGACAGACTTTCATCTATTAAGAAATACACAATACTGCCTAAAATGGCTGAATAGAAGAAGAATGACAAACTTGCTTAATTCTCAGGCAGACTTATATTTTTTAAGAAATACACAATACTGCCTAGAATGGCTGAAATGAAGAAGAATGTCAAACTGCTTAGTTCTCAGGCAGACTTATATTTTTTAAGAAATACACAATACTGCCTAGAATGGCTGAAATGAAGAAGAATGTCAAACTGCTTAGTTCTCAGGCAGACTTATATTTTTTAAGAAATACACAATACTGGCTAGACTGGATGAAATGAAGAAGAATAACAAACATGCATAGTTCTTTGGCAGACATTTATCTATTAAAAAATACAGAATACTTCCTACAATTGCTGAAAAGAAGAAGAATGACAAACACGCTTAGTTCTCAGGTAGATTTCTATCAATTAAGAAATATATTTACTGCCTAGAATGGCTGTAGCAAAGAAGAATGATAAACATGCTTTGATCACAGGCAGACTTGTATCTATTAATAAATACACAATGCTGCCTAGAATGGCTGAATAGAAGAAGAATGACAAACATACTTAGTTCTCACACAGACTTATATTTTTTAAGAAATACACAATACTGCCTACAATGTCTGAATAGTAGAAGAATGTCAAACATGCTTAGTTCTCGGTCAGATTTATATTTTTTAAGAAATACACAATACTGCCTAGAATGCCTGAATAGAACTAGAATGACAAACATGCTTAGTTCTCAGGCAGACTTATATTTTTTAAGAAATACACAATACTGCCTAGAATGGCTGAATATAAGAAGATTGATAAACATGATTAGTTCCCAGACAGACTTTTATCTATTAAGAAATACACAATACTGCCTAGTATGTCTGAATAGAAGAAGAATGGCAAACATGCTTAGTTCTCAGACAAACGTATTTTTTAAGAAATACACAATACTGCCTAAAATGGCAGAATAGAAGAAGAATGTCAAACATGCTTAGTTCTCAGGCTGATTTTTATTTTTGAAATTACACAATACTGCGTAGAATGGCTGAATAGAAGAAGAATGACAAACATACTTAGTTCTCAGGCAGATTTTCATCTATTAAGAAATACACAATACTGCCTAAAATGGCTGAATAGAAGAAGAATGACAAACTTGCTTAATTCTCAGGCAGACTTATATTTTTTAAGAAATACACAATACTGCCTAGAATGGCTGAAATGAAGAAGAATGTCAAACTGCTTAGTTCTCAGGCAGACATATATTTTTTAAGAAATACACAATACTGCCTAGACTGGATGAAATGAAGAAGAATAACAAACATGCATAGTTCTTTGGCAGACATTTATCTATTAAAATATACAGAATACTTCCTACAATTGCTGAAAAGAAGAAGAATGACAAACACGCTTAGTTCTCAGGTCGATTTCTATCAATTAAGAAATATATTTACTGCCTAGAATGGCTGTAGCAAAGAAGAATGATAAACATGCTTTGATCACAGGCAGACTTGTATCTATTAATAAATACACAATACTGCCTAGAATGGCTGAATAGAAGAAGAATGACAAACATACTTAGTTCTCACACAGACTTATATTTTTTAAGAAATACACAATACTGCCTACAATGTCTGAATAGAAGAAGAATGTCAAACATGCTTAGTTCTCGGGCAGATTTATATGTTTTAAGAAATACACAATACTGCCTAGAATGGCTGAATATAAGAAGAATGATATACATGATTAGTTCTCAGACAGACTTTCATCTATTAAGAAATACACAATACTGCCTAAAATGGCTGAATAGAAGAAGAATGACAAACTTGCTTAATTCTCAGGCAGACTTATATTTTTTAAGAAATACACAATACTGCCTAGAATGGCTGAAATGAAGAAGAATGTCAAACTGCTTAGTTCTCAGGCAGACTTATATTTTTTAAGAAATACACAATACTGCCTAGAATGGCTGAAATGAAGAAGAATGTCAAACTGCTTAGTTCTCAGGCAGACTTATATTTTTTAAGAAATACACAATACTGGCTAGACTGGATGAAATGAAGAAGAATAACAAACATGCATAGTTCTTTGGCAGACATTTATCTATTAAAAAATACAGAATACTTCCTACAATTGCTGAAAAGAAGAAGAATGACAAACACGCTTAGTTCTCAGGTAGATTTCTATCAATTAAGAAATATATTTACTGCCTAGAATGGCTGTAGCAAAGAAGAATGATAAACATGCTTTGATCACAGGCAGACTTGTATCTATTAATAAATACACAATACTGCCTAGAATGGCTGAATAGAAGAAGAATGACAAACATACTTAGTTCTCACACAGACTTATATTTTTTAAGAAATACACAATACTGCCTACAATGTCTGAATAGAAGAAGAATGTCAAACATGCTTAGTTCTCGGGCAGATTTATATTTTTTAAGAAATACACAATACTGCCTAGAATGGCTGAATATAAGAAGATTGATAAACATGATTAGTTCTCAGGCAGACTTTTATTTTTTAAGAAATACACAATACTGCCTAGAATGGCTGAATATAAGAAGAATGATAAACATGATTAGTTCTCAGGCAGATTTTCATCTATTAAGAAATACACAATACTGCCTAAAATGGCTGAATAGAAGAAGAATGACAAACTTGCTTAATTCTCAGGCAGATTTTATTTTAAAAAATAAACACAATACTGCCTAGAATGGCTGAATAGAAGAAGAATGACAAACATGCTTAGTTCTCAGGCAGACTTTTATTTTTTAAGAAATATACAATACTGTCTAGATTGGCTGAAAAGAAGAAGAATGATAAACATTATTAGTTCTCAGACAGACTTTTATCTATTAAGATATACACAATACTGCCTAGAATGGCTGAATAGAAGAAGAATGACAAGCATGCTTAGTTCTCACGTATACTTATATATTTTAAGAAATACGCAATACTGCCTAGAATGGCTTAATAGAAGAAGAATGACAAACATGCTTAGTTATCAGAAAAACCTTTATTTTTTAAGAAATACACAATACTGCCTGGAATGGCTGAATAGAAGAAGAATGATAAACATGATTAGTTCTCAGGCAGATTTTCATCTATTAAGAAATACACTATAAGGCCTAAAAGGCTGAATAGAAGAAGAATGGCACACATGCTTTGTTCTCATGCTTACTTTTATTTTTTTAAGAAATACACAATACTGTTTATATATTTGTTTTTTGCAAAAACAATATCTTTTTTCGTCGTTAAAAAATATGTCAAAATTGATATTTTTTTTCCCCTAACCTAATAATAAATATGAATATCATTGTGCGACACTTTTTCAACTTTACTGCTGGAGACCATCGCCCAACATATGATAACGTTTTGAAATCAGTTTGACTCCATGAGTAAATAAAATACATTCCAGGCCAGCCAAGTCCAGCAAACCTGAAAATTTGGGATTCTCAAATTTTCATTATTATTATTATTTTCGGGTATTGCCATCTTGGTTTCTACTGATAAAAACAATGAAAGGGACAACTTTCAATAGCTCATTTCAAATGAAAAAAATTACCATTCTCAAATTACAGTGATTCAAAATTAAATTGTCTGTGTTTTCAACTTTACTTCTAGAGGCTGCAGTCTAACATATCATACCATTTTGGAATCTGGCCAAATCCGTGAGCAAATTAAAAACATTCCAGGCTAGATCTGGACCCACAATCCTGAAATTTTGGATTCTCAAGTTTTCCTTACAGGGATTGTTTTCAGTGAATTTTATTTGATTTTTTGCAACAATTCTTTTTGTACAATAACAATTTCTATAACTTGAAAATAAATTTGGGAATAATTGAAATTAACTGCAAAATCTAGCGAAAGTCGCCTATGAAATAAATATAATTGTTTGTACAGAAAGTAAGGACTTGCATAAAGAAAATTGCCTTTAAATTAAGTAGCAGCAGAAGAATTATTGTTGAACTTTTAAATGGTAAGCATAAATTTTAGTACAATACTTAAATGCAATGATCAATTTTGAGTTCTACTGTAGTTTATTGTTGCTTATTTCATCTACACTTCCCTACCTATTGTGATGAAGGCCCAATCAAAACCCCTTCATGGGAGATAGTTTAAATACTGCTTGATAGGGTGGTTTTAAAGCTAGTATCTACATATATACAAGTGTCCCAGGAAAAAACGAAATGGAAGGTTCATGCATATAATATGGACATACTCCTGTATCTGAAGAAGCCATGTTTAGGACTCCAGATTCAAATGGACTGTTTTCATATATGTCCTGGCTGAAGACATTCTATAAACTGGAAAACAGAATGTCTTGGGTTTTCCCAAATTGAGGTTTACAAGATGGAGTTACTTTCTATATCATACAGAGATATGTTCCCAAAAGGAAAATGGCACAATGTGCTTTTAAGGGGCTGGGAAAGGCTGGTTTAGCTTCAGTTTGGGCCAGAGTCTAAAAGGAAGTATCTCACATGGTGCCTGTTAGAAACCAACTGGCTTTGATTGCTGCTTCCATCACTGTATGAAGTGATCACACTAAACCATCTGTCTTGTAACCCACATGGCTTATCTACAGCAAAGGAAGATAAGTGCCTTCTTTATCCCTATAGTATTAAATATTTTGGTTTTGTTAATATGTTATCAATCTATATATATTTCATATTTTTCTCTTGAGTTGCTATGATGAGTGATTCTTTTTTTACTTTTTGGTTTTCTTTTGGGTTTGCAATTTGATTTTTGATAGCAATGCTGATTAAAAATATTATGATCAATTTTACAGTGTGAACCTTCATAAATTCAAGAAGCCAGAATTCAGCAAAGAATTTGAACAGATTGTCAATGGTGTCAGAAGAAATTCTTCCCTCATCACATACTGTTCAAGAGGATTAAATGTAAGTTGCTTAATTTTAAGAAAATAAGAGCTTGTTGTTGGACAAATGTCCAATAAATATTTGTCAGATAATTTTTCTCTTCAAGAGAGAACAAATACATTTTTAATTCAGTGAATTTTTCAACGTCTATTTTGATATTTCCAAATTTCTTGGAATCAATGATCAGAAAAAGAGTATGAAAAGTCTTTGCATGAATGTGACAGGTTTGGAAAATATCTCATTTGAAAGAATTTTCTAATCTAACTCCAGGATCATTTACTATGTTGTATTTGCAGCATAAGTACAAATATGTAGTAAAATCTCTGTTTGATTTTCTTGATATGTCAAGTACTTTTCTACTTCAATATATCTTTCAAGCAACTTGGCTGATACAAGTTTTATTTTTCTTTGCAAATTTATGAACTGTCTCTGTCACTATGCTGAAGAAATCTTTGTTCTTGAGATGAATAATCTTTTTTTTTATTTTTAAAAACCATTCCTGATATACAATTTCACAGAATGCATTATGCACTTATGTTTCAATGAGCCATTTCAATGTTTTTACAAAGATCAAACACAATAGTGTAGAAATGATATTTTTAGCCATTGATGGTCTTAAAATAAATAAAATAACTTTTCTGCAAACTGACCTTAATAAATAGGGTTAATTAAGTACAACTGAGATTTCCTAATATGGTGTACAGATGTCATAGTGAATTATTAGATCACCAGACAGATATGCAATGTGATGAGTCCTAATCTGGCATCCCCTCTCTCTTTTCTACAAGTATTTTCATAGCAACTGCTCTGATGAGCTACTTTCACTGGTGCCCAAACTGCTTGAATTTAAGCATGCTACTAGATTTCCACCTCAGTCCTAACCTTTCACTGTCAAAACGGTTAAATGTAGCTGTCTCTTCGACTCCAACAGCTTCTTATCTCACACTTCCCAACAGTGGAATTCCCTTCCTCTTACTTGCTTCCCTGATAGCTATAATTTTCAAGTATTCAAATGTAATGTCAATCGCCATCTTCTATTGCCTTGATCTTGTTCCCCATCCTTCTCTTTATCATTTCCTCAAACATCCCTCTTTACACTTATTCTCAATCTCTGTAACCTCTTGCATGCTAATGGCACTCCCACCTTCTTACCTAGGGGGAAATGCTTAATATATATATATATATATATATATATATATATATATATATATATATATATATGTGTGTGTGTGTGTGTCTGTGCAAAAGGGTCAAAAACTAATATTTTATATTATATTCTTACTCTGTCCTGAACATTGAATTCTACCTGGATTCTATCCTTTTGGGAATTTATATATATAAATATATATATATATATATATATATATATATATATATATATATATATATATATATATATATAATTTTCTGAAAATTCATGATGAAATATTTGGAGTGCATCCTTATTAATTTTATTTGGTTGGTGCAAAAATATTGTCGTTTTTTGACATATTTCTTAACGTCAAGAAACGGCATTATTTTTGCACCAACCTAATACTAAATATGAGGGTACATCAATAAATCCATAGCCTGAATTTGATCTGAAATTTTCACAAAATAACATTTCATTGATTCAATTAATATTGATTATTGTTTGCTTGTTTAAAAACTAAAATAAATACTTTTTTCATCATTATGACTGTGTAGTAATTTGGTTTTCACTGATTGGACTGCATTTATGCACTGACCTCAGCTAAAACTTTCACTCTCAATAATGTAAAATATGATATTTGGAAACATTTATGTAATTTATCCTCAGATTATGTAAATTATGTAAGTTATATATGTTAAATATTTATGATAGTTAAATATTATTAAAAGATATTTAAATATTTCCTCATTTAATATGTAAATATTAAATAGCTATTTAACTATTTAATATTTAAATATCTATTTAGATAGCTGTTATGTAATAGTTAATTATAAAATATGTAAATTATGTAATGTATCCTTATTTATGTAATTTGTCAACAAATTTATCCTTAGCTAAACATCTTAAATCTCCAGAATGTAAAATTCTTTATTTCTTTTCCTTCACAGGATAGTATGTCTATTCAACCTACATACAATATCCTCAACTTATTACAATATGAAACTGTAAGTAAATACATTTTGAAGTGATTCATTCCATTTTAAAAGCACTTAATATATTCTATATTTAACATGTATAACAAGTTCTATCCTCTTTCTTATATTGCAGCAGAACAAGGTAGGATTTATCATTGCAACAGATTAACCATTGTTCAGATCCTCAAATGTTTTCATCTTTTTTTTCTACCATCATTTTTTTCAACTTGTCTTTATTTTTTATATTTTATTGACTTTCTATCCTTCTTTTACCTCCTTCCTTTTTTACCAATATTTTTCTCTTCTTCATTTCATTCCTTTTAATTCCTTTTACTTTTCATTCTTTCTCCTTTATTTTCTTCCATCCTTTTTATTTCATTCATGTATTTAATATTTTATACATCATTGTCTTCATTCATTCTTTCTTTTATGATTTCTTTTTCCTTTACTCTTTTTCTTTGATTCCCTTTCTTTTTTGCTTTTCTCTTTCTCATATTTCCCTTTTACCAATTCATATTTTTCATTTGCAATTCTCATTTCTTCTTTTCTTTCTTTCAGTTGAATATATATATATATATATAAGGCTGAAAAGAAAACCTTGTTACACTTGAAGATTGAATAAGAACAAATGATACTTCAATCTTAATAGAAATATTTAATCAAAATAATGTTTTCCCCTCAATCTTTGTAGCATAATCCTTTTTGACAAATTCTTGATCCTTTTGATGTGTGGTTTTCCAATTTCTAGTCCAAAGATATAGCCAATACTAGTTTTACCTCTTCTCATTTAATAAACCCTTTTCATTCTTCATCCTGGGTATGATGTTAAACTGCATCCAACAGCAAGGCCTCTGATCAGGAGGTTTTGAGGAGCGTGGAACCAATTGCTGGTGTTCCCAGGTCCACCTTGACTCGAGGTGGTAGCACCTGTTAGGGTCCCAGCTATGGGCAAATAGTGAACTCCTAGTTTTCCAAGTTTTACACACGTCCTGGGTATGATGGTAAACTACATCCGCATCCTACGTACGGCGATAGACTACATCCAACAGCAAGGCCTCAGATAGTGTTTTCGGAAGGATAATGTTGCCAGCTATACGTTTTTGAAACAATAATGTTGCCAGCTATACGTTTTTGAAACAATAATGTTGCCAGCTATACGTTTTTGAAACAATAATGTTGCCAGCTATACGTTTTTGGGAAAAATAATGTTGCCAGCTATATGTTTTTGAAACAATAATGTTGCCAGCTATACTTTTTTGAAACAATAATGTTACCAGCTATACTTTTTTGAAACAATAATGTTGCCAGCAGTGCGTTTTTGAAACGATATTGTTGCCAGCTATACGTTTTTGAACGTCCTGGGTTTGACGATAAACTACATCCGCGTCCTGGGTATGGCGATAAATTACATCCAATAGAAAGGCCTCAGATGGTGTTTTTGAAACCATAATGTTGCCAGCTATTCGTTTTTGAAACAATAATGTTTCCAGCTATGCGTTTTTAGAAACAATAATGTGGCCAGCTATGCGTTTTTGAAACAGTGATGTTGCCAGCTATACTTTTTTTGAAATAGTGATGTTGCCAGCTGTACTTTTTGAAACCATAATGTTGCCAGCTATACGATTTTGAATGTCCTGGGTATGACGATAAACTACATCCGCGTCCTGGGTATGGCGATAAACTACATCCAACAGCAAGGCCTCAGATAATGTTTTCTGAAAAGTAATGATGCCAGCTATATGTTTTTGAAACAATAATGTTGCCAGCTATACTTTTTTGAAACAATAATGTTGTCAGCTATACGTTTTTTTGTAAAAAATAATGTCAGCTATACGTTTTTTGTTAAAAATAATGTTGCCAGCTATACGTTTTTGAAACAATAATGTTGTCAGCTATGCGTTTTTGAAACAATAATGTTGTCAGCTATGCGTTTTTGAAACAATAATTTTTCCAGCTATGCGTTTTTGAAACAATAATGTTGTCAGCTATGCGTTTTTGAAACAATAATGTTTCCAGCTATGCGTTTTTGAAACAATAATGTTGCCAGCTATGCATTTTTGAAACCATAATGTTGCCAGCTATACTTTTTTTGTAAAAAATAATGTTGCCAGCTGTACGTTTTTGAAACAATAATTTTGCCAGCTATACGTGTTTGAAACGATAATGTTGCCAGCTATGCATTTTTGAAACCATAATGTTTCCAGCTATGCATTTTTGAAACCATAATGTTTCCAGCTATGCATTTTTGAAACCATAATGTTGCCAGCTATACGTTTTTTGTAAAAAATAATGTTGCCAGCTGTACGTTTTTGAAATAATAATGTTGCTATACGTTTTTTATTCCATACAAAATAGGCATTTAAAATTCATATAAACTGGATTTGGCATTAAATAACCCACAGTGGTTGATATGCCATAAAACCCAAACAAACAAACAAATCCGCGTCCTGGGTACGGCGATAAACTACATCCAACAGGAAGGTCTCAGATAATGTTTTCAGAAAAAATAATGTTGCCAGCTCTAAGTTTTTGAAACAATAATGTTGCCAGCTTTAAGTTTTTGAAACAGTGTTGCCAGCTCTAAGTCTTTGAAACAGTGTTGCCAGCTATACGTTTTTGTAAAGAATAATGTTGCCAGCTATACGTTTTTTGTAAAGAATAATGTTGCCAGCTATACGTTGTTTTTAAAACAATAATGTTGCCAGCTATATATTTTTTATTCCATACAAAATAAGCATTTAAAATTCATATAAACTGGATTTGGCATTAAATAACCCCCAGTGGTTGATATGCCATAAAACCCAAACAAACAAACAAACAAACAAACAAACCTTTTCATTCTAAATGAATGAACTGAAAAAATAATCAGATAGGTCAATACCAAGAGTGTAAGTAGGAGGAGAAAATCCTCAATATTTAGTGTGATCATTTTTTCTGCTTAATCAGGCCAGTATGTTTTTGTATTATTGTGGAACAGATCAATTAATGTGAACCTTTTCTGCATAATAGGTTCAGTGTTTCCAAGTGAAAACAATGTTTATATTCATTCAGTGTTTCATTCTGGTTTAACACTTCAGAATAGATGACACCATTCATAGCCAACACACACAACACATGAGATGTTTTATGTGTATTCTTGATTGGAAAATGAAGTCTACTTTTACAGTTTGCATAAACCATTGTCTTTTTTGTTGGATATGACTATCGAAAAGCCACTGTTATTCACTGGTGATGATTTTATCAAGGAAATGTTTGATTGCAATAATACTTTTTGATGAAGTTGTTTTATAACTTTTATACATATGGCTTGCAGTTAAGTGTTTTGATACTTCTTGTGCAATTTGGATTTTCCTCACTATAGTTTTGCTCAACTGTGACAGGACTTTGCTGTATAGTTTGAACAAAAAGGTTAAGGGAAAATTTGAAACTGGCCACTTCACTTAAATGGAATAAATATTTCTGTCGCCATCCATTGCTGAAAAGCTGTAGTGGCATAGGTCTTTGGGGTTAAACTAGACAGTTGGTTTAGCCACACCAAGAAGATTAATGGAGGATGGTAATGACGATGAAAGAGACTGTTAATTTTAGCAACAAAAGATAAGGAATTTATTTACACATTTACATGCTTGAATCTGTGTCAGAAGCAAGTTTCAGGAGAATCAATCAGAATTCTTAAAGTCTGTAGTTTCAATGAATTTTCATGAAGAGGAAATGTTCATAAAACTGATGAAAGGATTTGAAACAAAATAATATTCAAAAATGTTTAAAACAAAGGTAAGAGTGTTCGTTGCTCAAAGAAGGGATATATAGATGTATACATTGAAATGTAGATGAAAAAACTTTGAAATACGTAACTTTCTTGGATTGTTGAAAGTCAGTTCTTTGAACTATCATGTGCATGGTTAAAAATTGATAATATTATTGGCAATTAATTTTACACTGCTGAAAACTTCAATGCTGGATGCAGTGAACAGAAACGAAACATTTAACATGACTTCAGACACTCTTCTCTTATTAATTAATTTTCCTGATCATTTTATATCAAAAGGAATTTCACATAGACTTGCTACTATTTTTTTCTTCTTAGCTCAGCTGCTAATTTCTGTGGAGACAATATTTTCATTGGTCAAAAATCATTTTCATATTGGCTCACAAATTTATTTCTGTCTTCTGCTCAGCTTGCTGGTCAGTCTCTGTGAAGGACAGATTTTTATTGGTTCAAAGAAAATTTCACAGTGGATCGTGAATTTATTTTCTCCTACTTTTCAGCTCAACGGTCAGTTTCTGTGAAGACAAGGTTTTCATTGGTCCAGAGAAAATTTCTCATAGGCTCACAAATTCCTTACCGTCCTTTTCTGCAGTCCTCCAAATATGAAGGATGTGGGTAAAAGGAGTTATTGTTATTTTGCACTCACTACAGAGTGGTTTTTGTATAATGTATATATACATGATATTTTAAAATGGTAAAAACGATACGAAATGTACCCACTATGACACTCATCTGCAACAAAAAATATATGAGCGAAAAATACATGATTTTTTTATTGAGAAAATTCACTTAAATGATTCGTTAAAAATGCGACAGAACTTTTTCCAACATAACAGTGATATTCAGCAAGAGCAAAAATATAAATGTAACTTTCCTGTTAGGTCTTTCATCACACGCTGCTTTTGAGTTATGAAAATGAAAAACAAACATCAAATGTATTCATTAATTTATAAAGGTGAAACATATTTAACATGTGGCTAATTCTGTTTGATAACAGATAAAATATTATTCCTTTCAATTACAATGGACCAGCTATTTGTATTTTCGACATATTCCAATATTTTTCACATATTGCTGGTGCAGTCCTTAATGAATTCATAATCCAGTACAAATATTCATACATTTTTCGCTGATTTTCTTACTGATAACGAAAATCGATTCACTACTTTTTTTAAAGAAATATTCTCCGTCATTATTATTATTATTTTCTATATTTACTTTTTCAGCCTCAGACAACTGACCCACCAAACACCACTCCTGATGTAAGTTTCGTCCGTTCTCTTATCGTGTTTTTGTTAATGTTCGAATCCATAAAGAAACACATAAATAAAATTTAATTACAATTTCACGGTATCACGTCCATGAAAAAAAATACATTAATTATAATGTCAGAATAAAATTATAATAAAATAATTATAACAATTATAATTATCATTAATTCATTCATTCTTAACCAAAAAGAATCTAACCTAATTTTATCTTCTATGGAAACAAGTACATGACATTTTTATTATCTGGCATGCAGTGCACACGGACAAGTCGTTAACACGTGTCAGAGAAAAAATACGAGAAAGGCTGTATACATTTTATTTATTTATTATCTTATCATTTTCTGGGGTTCCGATTCCTATTAGATCTGCATTTGACCCCAAACTCACAATTTTAGTCAGTTTTTAGTCAGTATTACTGTCTCGTTTCTCGAACGCCACATAACAACCAAATAATAAATAATGTTTGTTTTATTGTTTGCAATATTGTTTCTAATTTACTTATGAGCATTTTTGTATATACATATATATATATATATATATATATATATATATATATATATATATATATATGTTGTGGGGAGTGGGTTAATTATTTACTTCCCGATTATAACTTTCCCCTTTCTTATCTATTATTGCATTTATCTATATATGCCATCAAAAATGATGGCTTCTTAAAAGTATTTTTTCACTTATTCGTTTCTTTCACGGAATTCTTCATTTCTCCTTCTGGCTTCATCAACAATTGTAAATTCACCACTGCCATTAGAAAAAATATCCCTGTGAAAGGGAGATAACTTTTAAATAGTAATATTTACAGGAAAACAATGACTTGGTCCCTTAGACGATTTGTTGTTACTGTGGTCGTTTTTGTTGGTTTTCTTCGTCTTCAACACCCCTACCACGAACATGCTAAAGAATACACAGTTTATCATTTCAGATAAGAGTTCAATTTCTCCACAACTGTATTCTTGCTGAATCCAAAATTTTCAACTCACTTACTGTTCAGCAACGTCCCAACGGCTGCAGGAATTATTAGTACGAATGTGAACCTTCATGTTTCAAAAATACCAGAGCTTTCTAATAATGTGTTCATATTTCCTTGACGCGTCCAGTTTTCTTTGATATTTTATTAAAATCCTTCTTTCCTGGCCCACATCCCTTGATATTGCTGGCTCAAATACTTATTATTTTTTGGCTAATATTTTTACTCCTATCTTGCAATGGGATAGGGTCAAGGGACAACAAATATATTCATTGCATCATAAATCTCTTCAGCAAACTAACTTTTCTAATAAAATTATTTATTATCTTTTGCTTAAAACATTTCTTCCTTAGAATTATAATTCTTGCAATCCTTTATCAATCCTTTTTATTGCCGTTGTTCGCAACGAATCTAGAAGGGCAACTCTCAACCCAAACCAGTTGGATATAGTCTTAGCAATTCCATTTCAGAAATCTACTAATAACAATGCAACAGTATCCCTTTGGATAATGTATCTGCGGCCTTGTGGTCCATGGATAAATATTCAAATTTCGTTCTTCAAAAATGAATGAGCACTACCGAATCACCCCTAGTTTCCATTTTCGTGTCTCTCATTTGAGTCCAAATCTATTGGCGGAGTTTGGATTAATCTCCGTATGAATGGAGTACAGAGTCAGCACCTGCTTTAGAATTGCATTATCTAATAACTTGACACAAGGCTATCATGTGTCTCTTTCGAGATAATCTGATATCATATCTGATATCATAATCTGATATCATATGTAATATCATATCTGATATCATATCTAATATCATAATCTGATATATATATATATATATATATATATATATATATATATATATATATATATATATATATATATATATATATATATATTATTCTTTTACTCTCCTCAAACTTACATTTACAAATTTACTTCTGTATTATAAATTACTATTTTCATTTACTTTCTGCTTCGTAAACTTACCTCTTCATTACCCAAGGGGGGGGGGCGAGGGTAAGAACAGACAAAAATATATGCAATCTGTTTTCACGTTTTTAAATTAAATGATACGCCACATGTACAGTGTTTATATTTTCTTTACAATTCTTCTTCTTCTTCTTCATCATCATCATCATCATCATCATCATCATCATCATCTTTTTCTTCTTCTTCTTCTTCTTCTTCTTATTATTATTATTATTATTATTATTATTATTATTTCTTTTCTTTGATTCTGTAGTATACTCATTTCCCTTTTTTGTCCCAACCAGAGATCTAATGTCAGAAATTGCTTCTTGACATTTTCCACTAATCATTTTTATATAAAAAAGAAAAACCTAAGATCACACACATTTTACATAAAGCTCTTCGTAATATGGGAACTGTACTTGTGAATACAATTTTTTGTACTTCTTTAAGGCATGGCCTACCAGAAATCCATTCAATGAGTCAATCAGGCTGAGATTTCCGAATACAACTGGAATTATTGATCACATCATTTGCCACACTTTTTAGATTTCCATTTCAAGATCCCTGTATCTTAATAGTTTTTGAAGATCTTCAATGATACATTACAATCTTCATTCACTGCTCTGTCAATAAGAAATCATATTCTGCTTTTGTGGTCTTTGATCAAGATGTCTCGATGATTAAATTATATTGTTCTGTTTGTGTGTTTTGTAATGTCCCATAAAATTGTTAAAGGTCCTATCTCTGTATCCGAGCCAGGTTCACACCAGTTACTTGCAGTTTCCCTCTCTTAAAAGTTGCATATTTTCCAGTGTAGATATTGGCTCATTTTATCATGCAGTTTTATATTCAGTCATTATTATTATTATTATTATTATTATTATTATTATTATTATTACTATTATTATTATTATTATTATTTTCATCATCATATTTCGATTTCCACTAAGGTCACACTAGCTACCAAATCTGCGGGAAGACCTAAGGCAAGTAGTTGGGTGTTTTTAAGCCTGCATTTTATGATTGGTTTTCCTAACTCCCATAACATCACTGGCGTTACGTGAACAATGTTCTTCTCAGTGTGTGGGCTGTACTTACCAGGGTCATTTTTGCATTTCTCTTTAGTTGGGATTTGAAAGGATTTTTTCAATGTGTTATCTGTTCCCATTTTTATAATTCCAGGCGCACCTACTATGACTGGTACTATTCTTGTTTGCAATTTCTCTATTTTTGTATTTCGATTTCAAGTTTTATATTCAGTTATTATTATTATTATTATTATTATTATTATTATTATTATTATTATTATTATTATTATTGTTTCCCTTCTTTCTCCCTTTCAATTGTTTCTTTGCAGGATACACCAGGAGCAGAAAATAGTGTCGGAAACCAATTCGCTGTTTCATTAATTGCTGCAGAACTTCTACTCTGTTTGGCTTTGAGAGTCTAATCTTCAGTGATGTTATTTTGGGTTGTTCTGGGATTAAGGTGACCATTATTCAGGAAGGAAACCTAAATCTTAAAAGAGATTAGACACGACCAAATAATACGCAACTCTGAAGTTGGAAGGAAAACAACTATGATAATAATAAAAGTTAATAAAAATGCATTAAATCTCTCTCTCTCTCTCTCTCTATATATATATATATATATATATATATATATATATATATATATATATATATATATATATATATACAGGGTTGCTCATTTCTTTTTAGGGCATGTGGGTGTATTTAGTAAAAAGAGGAGAATTATTTGAGAAAGAATTGCCATGAATAATGTAGAAACTGTTCTTAGCACATTTACTTAATGAATCCGCCGTTACTATCGATGACTTCTTCAGTACGAGTTCTGAAACATTAACATTCTCAAATTAAATGATCATTTATTTTGGGCATTCTGCCAATTATTTTAGACTCCATATATTGTTATGGCGGCAGAGATTGAATTCCTTCTCGGTTACGCCCTATATGTTGTAGTCCAACGGATTCAGGTCTGTGGAGCTAGGGGGACATAATTGGTGTCATGTGATCATTAATTCATTATTGCGTTGTCATGGCCTTATAAGACGGAGCAGTCGCTTGTTGATAGGCGTGCGGTCTTTGCTCAACAAATCCTCATTGTCATCAGCATTGACCTCTAGACCCCGAGGAAAGAAGAGAAGAGCCATGATATTGATATCTCTCTCATTGCTCACGTTTTCCTGAAATGCTACAGGCGCCGAAAACGTTGCGAGCATGACTGTTGGCCCATCCTTAGAGTCTCTGCTTAGCTATCTGACATTCCTTCGCTTGACCTTTTGGCATTTGTCATTAGAGAAATAAACAAAACATTCCAGGCTGTTGATGATTCAACTTGCTCAACAAATACCTTTCGCAGATCAGAAGGTTTTCTTTTAACAGGCATGTTTTGACCACATTACATCAAATATGATAGTTATCGAAGCCTTCATGCACAATTCTTCCGACAGAGTTTCTTGAAAACTTGACTTCTTTAACAATACGTTTTTGCTTTTGTTATCGACGTCCAGTTTTTGCGGATTTGACAAAAAAAAAAAAAAAATCCGTCTAACGTTGAAGAAGCAAATAATTTTCTAAATCCCAATGTTCTGCCTTTACGACAACGATTACAGCGTGCTTTTTCATTTGCTGAGTTAGCGTCATGCTTGTCATCATTTATCGAAAAAATAATAGTTAGAACAAGTTAAAAAAAACGTCAGTGTTATTAAAAGACATGCCCTCAAATAACTGACAACCACTGTATAGTATATATATATATCCTATTGCATATTATATATATTACAATTTAATGATATAATAACTATCATATGATAGATATATACATAATACTACTAATAAAAATGACTAATAACGTTAAAAAGGTTAGGTTGTTCAAATTTGAAATGATGTTAATATATTAAAAAATAACATTCATAAATTATGAAAATTGCTACATGTCTTGTGCGCAAATCTGATTACAAAAGAAAGAAAAAAGACTTTTCAAGTATATCAGTCATCATCTTTTATTTTTAACAGTCAACTATCTCTTCTACCATAATAAATTGTTTTGAATTCGAGGGATGCTGAAAAATTCTCGAGGAGATTCACAACATAAAACTAGTAAATTGACGCGTGGTCATCAAACACAGACACACACATACACACACATACACATATATTTGTGTGTGTATATGATTAGGCCAGGACTAAATAGTGACTTTAAGCGAAACTTAAACAAAGCAATTTTGTAAAAAAAAAATAATAATGGATTTATAAATCAGACAGATTTTTAATAAGATTTCTCGAACATTCATGAGGGTAGATGAAAATAAATAACACAAGCAGTACATGGTTCTTCATAATAACTCTCTCTCTCTCTCTCTATATATATATATATATATATATATATATATATATATATAATGATAAAATGTAGTTTTAAGCTATGCTATATTTCTGGGCTAAAGGGATCAATATTAGAGATAGAGCCTATTTACATAGAAAAGTGTAGATTGAAGACAAACCCTGCGGCCACAGGCTATGTCATTTTTAAACGCAATCAAAAACAAAAAACGCGGATGCGCAAAATTAAAAATATAAAATGGTGGCAATTTACCCATCGCACTCTGTATATATATATATATATATATATATATATATATATATATATATATATATATATATATACATTTGTATATATATATGTATGGGAAGATACAGATTTATTTAAAAGATACAGATGCTATCCAGTAATGTTTTTTTCAGACATCAAAGCAATTTTGGGCAAAGTGGACGTCAGGGATGTCAGGCCTTTTTAATGTATAGATATATAAATATGCCATTTTGCCAAAGGTTCCGTGGTCCCTGATATTATATAAAGTGCCTTTGGCAACAGTTGAGAATATGATGAAAAAAATCAGTGGCTGGGCGTACTGAGAACTTTGAGCAGTGCAGCTCTGTATGGAGTATCCAACGCATTCCAAATCCCCTTCAAATGATTTGTTGAGGAGTTTAAAATGGCTATGACAAGGGAGGCAATCCGATTTAGGGATTCAAAAATTCCTAAAGTTGCAGAAGCAGTAATAGAGGTTCGAACTGGGAGAAAGTGGAAGGTTTCGCACGATTTCAGTACAGCCGGACAAAGGTGTAAGACAGAAAGCGCTAGTAGTAACCGTGGCAGTGGGCAGATTAGGTCTAGGTTACTGTCCCAATTCTCGAAGGATAGAAAAAAGGAAACACTGTTTTCAATATGAAGTGAGAGCAGGTGTGGAGGAATTTAGAGCTAGTAAAATGGTGGCCTTAGTTCAGCAGGTGCCCTGAACAAACAGGAAACCCAGAAAAAAGAAAGATTTCCTGGATGGATCTCTGGTATACTAACCCCAGTAACACAAGCTTCCTGGAACAGACAGTGTATAATATATTACTCAGCCCGGCAAACCTCCACAAGTGGGGATAGAGTGAGTGTTGTGTTATAAGAGATGACCCTCGAGCACGTATTACCAATGCCACCGTGATAAAGTTATGGGAGCCATTGCAACAATTGTCTCAAGGAGTCTCTAAAAAAACCGATATGAACCGAATAAGAAGATGATGAATTTCGCCAAAGCCGTGGAAAAAGTAACGACATTTCAGAATAAGAAAACATTTCTCATCAGTTCTGCTCTGGATTGGCAAATGTTAGTAGCTATAGGCAGGCAGCTAAAATGCCCAGCTAAAATAATACAAGA
>OZ010586.1:119521713-119626713 GCA_963932145.1 Acanthosepion lycidas
TAAGAATTTTCACCATTCTTCATTTATCAAAACAACATTTTCAAATGTCTCTTCTCGTAGGTGACTTTATCTTTAAAATTTTCCTCGCGGGGAACCCCACCAGCCCCGACAGTCCGCCTGTCACAAAGACACAGTTAATTTTTATCTATCTAAACAAAACAATGTATTAACCTGGACCCTGCCAGCCAGCCCCAAGACAATGGCCGACAGAACCCTCACCAGTGTCTTCCATTATCAAAATAACATTTTCAAATGTCTCTTCTCGTAGGTGACTTTATCTTTAAAATTTCCTTGTGGGGAATTTCACCCCTCCCGACAATCAGTTAATTTTTTATCTATCTAAACAAAACAATGTATCAACCTGGGCCCTGCCAGCCAGCCCCAAGACAATGGCCGACAGAACCCTCACCAGTGTCTTCCATTATCAAAATAACATTTTCAAATGGTATTTCTCGTAGGTAGCTTTATCTTTATCATATAAGTTAAGTCTCGCCTCTCTTCATCTCTCTTTTCCTTCTCTTTTTCCTTTCCTTCTTTTTCCTTCTTTTTGCGCCCCTAAATGGTGTCACAGTCTATCGATATAAAAACATAGCAAATCTGATTTACATTCGAGACAGATACATCTCAGTAGTGTTCTAAATGAATCGCATTTAAATGTAAAAATCCATTTACTTTTAAGAAACATCATCCGAAAGATTATGATGAAAACAGTAAAATCTCGCAGACTGACACGAAAAAAGTGAATATGAAATCAAAATTCATGCTTACATTTTAGTAGGTAAAGCATTATTAATGTTTTCATTTCAGTAGGTAAACATATTTGTGCCCCAAACTGAAAAATAACTTTAGATATGGTTTTACATCGAAATTGAGATGCTTTATTTTCATTCAAACACATATCTGAATCTTTGTTGTTTCCATCGAAACGTTTGACTCGATTCATTCTTGTCGATTCATTGTGACTAGCCAACTTACTAATCACAACAGGAAACCCCTCGTCGTACCATTTGACATTCGGAAATATATTTTCATGTAGCTGTATTGAGATTTTTTCAATATGTTTTGATAATGTACTTCTTATAGTATATGCCGTACCCCTTCCGAACGTAGGTGATCATGGCACTTCACAATTTTCTGTCCTTTACATTACTCAGTATAGTTTTTCCTTTTTGATATCTCTTCTGTGTTCTGCCAATCCTTTACACAAACTCATTAGGCAGAGGTTATGCACTGTTTTTCTCTATTCCACTTGGCTTCAATATATCCTGTGAGGGTCAAATTGTCCAAGGCATCTTTCCTCATTATATGCACTAGATATTTCTCCATTTTCGCTAAGATTTCATTGTTGCTCACGTGTTCTGTCACTAGTATTCTCAACATGCTACTTTTAGTTTCGTTCTTTTATGGCAGCCACACGGATTTTTTTTATTGGTGATGGCGAGTTTCGAGATGGAAGCAGAATTTCTTTTTTTCTTTTTATGGGATATTACTATTTCTAAAATCGGTCATTGACTGCTAGTATATATTTGTCGATATCAGAATATGAAATAGATTTTTATTAATATTTCATTACTTACTGAGATTAAGAATATCGGATAACTAAGTAAAGTTTAATTAAAAGATATTTTATAACGTGTGCATAGCATTCACTAACGCGTGTCTGTTGTGCGTGTGTTCACGTGGAAATGAAATTAAAGCGAACGGATTTACTTCTTACAAACGATGTAAAAAAAACAGACAAATAATCAAATGTATATTCTTCTCCTTTTAATTGTAAATATCCACTGGATAAAGATGAACAGTTTCCTCAATTCTTTTCTTTTAATATCTATGAAGAGTGCATTATTACAACAGGCTTTAGGAGTCGAATTGTTTTCCGATTTTGAATTGTGTTATCTTCCTGTTACATCGATTCCAATCAAGGCTTTTTAACTTAGTCTATCCTTCTATTTCATTCATAGTTTCCCAAGAATATGCATGAAAATTAATCAAGAACTACTTTTGAACTCGCTTCAATCTGACGTTTCTCCAACAGCACCTAACAAATCTGTAATACTGTTAAAGACAATATTGAAACCTTTAAAATGTACAAATTTTGAAACAGTAATTGTGAAAGCAAAAGGTTAAATAGTAAACAAGAGATACATGTAATATCTCTTCATAGTTTTATTTGATGATGGCCAAACAATGAAAGAAAATCTATATACTTAGGTATAACATACCTTATAATTAGTTTCAGAATGGACTAAATTTTTTTTTCTTTGTCGTCTTCACAAGAAATGTCTTTTCTTCCTGTATTTAACCTGCGATACATTTTCGCTTTTCGAAGTTTATAAACGGAATCTTAAAGCTAACTGATTGCACACGCAATTAGTACACGGAGATACAATTCCACGATTTACATATAATTGTATAAAGAAGCAGTTATTTTAGCATTAGAAAGTGACAGTAACCAAATCAGCGAACTGTGGTCAAATTCCAGTTTTTCTTTTTAAGTGTCATGTCTTTCCAGGATGTAGGCAATCATAGCTCTCCACCTATCCCTATCCCTTGCAGCTCTCAGTAAGTTCCTTCCTTTTGCTTCCTCCCCAAGATCACGTTCCTTCATCAACTTGCTTTAGTCCGTATGTCACGCGTTTGTTTTCCCTTGTCTCTCATCCCTCTATTTGACCCGTCGGTATCACATTCTCCAGGCCCTCCATCCTCACTGTGTTCCAGAAATTCAGCTGCCTCTTCCTGATATTAAGTATCCCTCCTTGTTTGCAACCTCTCTAAGATCTCATCGTTGCTCACACGGTCGGTACAGCTCTTAAACCTAGTATCAGCAGCAGCTCTGAAGGTATAAAAACAACAAGAACCTTCGAAGTAACTCTCTTCTGGGCTTTCCTAATTTTCAAACTATTTGACATGAACTTTTCACACTGAAGCTAAAAGGGCTGTGGACGCTTCACACTAAAATATACTAACACAGTAAGTCACACTCATATATATTCGTTAACATTTCGTTTGGTAATGCAATTTACTTCTAGGAAAAGAAACTTTTGTCTTAAACTTTCTTTTTTTGATTTTGCTTAATAAATGCTATCTTGCATTGCAAATCAATTTGTCTGTTATTTTGTGAATTCACCACCATTAATTCCTTTATTGTAAAATATTCTCGTAAGAAACTTTATACATATATTTTTGAAGTAGCCATCACTAAACCGGCTCCGGTGATTTGTGTTCACTTTGCATGAACTGAATTTGTAAAGGAATGAATTCATCTATTTATATCCCCATCCTAACTATGGGTAAAATAGTAGGACAAGCTGGGTTATATAATCTTCGTTGGAAATGAGTCTAATCGAAGGAAATAAAATGAATTTAAGAAATTACATCCATTAATACGTGTTCTTTTAGATGCAAAGTGCATCCAATTTGAGCCATTTCTTTTTTTTGAACCACTGAGTCAAGGGATAAAATGCGACCTGCAGAAAACCAAATATTCACTAGGTCATTTTTTAATGGGGTCACACACACACACACGGACACGCACACACATACACGCGCACACACATACACACGCATGAAATTACTCTTAATATGGGTTTTATTCTTTTGGATATTTAAATAACCAATGCTTAATATTTTTTGATTTATTAAAAAAAAAACACTACTGTAATGAATCTGCTTAAGAATCGATTGCGTAGGAAATTAAAACCAAAAAACTTTTTTATCGTTTGTTTTTACTTTCTTTTTCGTGGTTTATTTTTAAATCTTCTCTTTTCTAACTTCCTTCCTTGTGGGTTGGGTTTCTTTCAACTGTGACCATAATACGTCATATTGTAGAAGATTTAAACCAGAGAAACAACTAAAATAAAAGGTTGGGTGGGGTGTGAATGAGAAACACGAACAAACAAGTTATAATGGCGATGCTCATACCAAAGCAAATTGCATTGTACTTAATTTTTGCGCTTCTTTGTCAGAGTGACTTTAAGACATTCGCTGTTAATCATAATCAGTCTTTGTACCTTGATTCAGCAAAAAATTATTATTTGTCCTGGACATTAGACAACGAAAAAATAAGCTTCTTGGTTCGAGTCAACACAAGCGGATATGTTGGATTCGGACTTTCACCTAATCCTAATATGATCGATTCTGACATTTTTATTGGTGGAGTTAAAGACGGCGATGCATACTTTGGGGTACGTTCAGCTTCTTTTTTTGTTGTTGTTGTGTTTTAACGTCTTTTTTTCCCATTAAACTTTCTTCTTTTTTACGACATAAAACATACTTTCATGTCATAGCAGATTATGACTCTTCACATCTTCCATTTGTTTTTACTCTAAGTAACTTTTGTTTATTAACCAACCGTCTTTGTTCCCGTTCTGCTTTATGATCACTTAAAATCATTAAGTAGTTTACTAGCTGGTTTCCGCTGCTTCTCAATCCGTCAATGAATCTTGTGAACCTAAAAAAAGTATTTTTCGAAATTAAGTGTCTCGGGAATGTTGCCATTTGTTTTGATATGTAGCATCAGTTCCATTATAGCTTCTCTTTTCTTCAAATCTTACTCATTTCTTATATGAACTGTTCAGTGTATTCTCAACATTCTGTGGCTTCAAATCTCTTTATAATCTGGATTTGGGATCCAGAGTTCCTATAAAAATGTTTAGATCCTTTTATTTTAAAAGTGGGCCTCAAATTCAGGGTGCTTTAGATAAATTGTCATCTAAATTATGCAAAAATTAAAATAACACTGACAACACATTTTAACATATATTTACCAATATCAAAAAATATATCTTGAAATACTAAAGAATAGATTTATTCAATAAAATCGCAAATGGCTTCAACCACGGCCTCCAGACGACTTCGGAATCTCCTGCAACTCTTCTGATGGTCTCTTTTTTTAAGTTGGTGAATGCTGGCATAATCAATTTCTTCAGTTGAAACATACATTCCAGTCTGCATGGACTGCCATATAAATAAGGAGGCACATTTTGTCTTCGCTGTCTGTAATTATGATGACAAGAGGATTAGATTTAATTGTTCTGTCTGTGTGTATTGTAAAGTCCCATGAAATTGTTACAAGTCATAACACCGTAACCAGGTCTGGGTGGTGTTCTTACCAATTTTTTGCAGTTTCCTTTCCGTAAGTGTTGCAGATATTCCAATAGTGATATTGGCCCACTCTGCCGTGACGTGTTTTATATTCAGTGTGCGTCAGTACTACGCAACCTGATACAAGGTGGTCAAATGTTTCTGGATATTTATCAGAGAATCTGCATTTTGGACTAACACAGATGTTTATTATGTGTGCTTGGTAATTTATATTTAGCAATCATTGGTCTTGTGCAGTAAGAATAAAAACTTCAGTTTCAGCTTTTAACCCTGCACACTACCCAGTAGTGGCTACGGAGTTTTTCTACATCAGCTTGTTTGTTGTAATTATTATTATTATTATTATTAGTAGTAGTAGTAGTAGTAGTAGTATTATCTTTCTGTTATAAGATTCTAGAACAAGAATTATAAATATTTAAAGACTTGAAAAGTAAACCAAATGATTAAAAAAGCCAATATCACATTTAGTAGTCGAAATAGTCATTGTGATACAGATCAGTCCAAACTGTTCACGAAAATATATCCTATTTTGAAAATTCTTTTGTTCAAATAACTTCACTGAACTGATATATATATATATATATATATATATATATATATATATATATATATATATGTGTGTGTGTGGGGGGGTGATAAAATATACTTCAAAATGTTATATCTATGAGCAAATGTATTAAATATCATAGATAGTCTTTGCAAATATAAAAATCGACAATGAGGTCAACAGCATGCATTGACATCCTGTTTATGCTTAAATACAATCTTAAGGCCATGTGCCGTGTCTTTTGGCGCGATTATTTATATATGTTAAGAAGGTCTATTGCATTATCCTAACGGTTACCGAGTGGGAAGTAATGGTTACGTTTCAAGAGGCTATTGCGTAGGAATGATTGTAATGTCGAATAAGGTTATTTGCAGTTATTTTATAGTGTCGTTTATTAATGTTTTTTACGCATTATCTTTTATTGATTACTTATTATTCGTTGTTGATTATTATTTTTATTTAATTAGTGTTCATGTATGCATTCGTACTTGTTAATTTGTATATTAATTAATTAAGATTTATTATTTATTTATTAAGATTTTTATTTTAATTTATTTTTTCAGATGTTGTTTATCATTGATTAATTTAAGTATACATACTATATACTATAAGTACTTGTCTAAAGTATGTTACATTATTGGCGTTGTATATGTTGCATATATTTACATATTTCGTTTATAGTTTTTGATTTAAGTAAAAATTGTTTTCGTGACTGCATAAGTTCTAACTGTTTATTTAATATGCCTGGGGAGGGTATTATAGCTATTCTCTTCTCCTGACAAAGTTTATTATTTTTTAGATTTATTGTTTTAGGCTGATGTTTGTTTTGTGTGCATAATTTATGTTTTCAGGGATTTATATTTAATATTATGTTCATATTTTCCTCGTTATCTACTGACTTTAAACAAGGCCCGGGATATTATATTCTTTTGCAAGCAATTGCCCTTTAAAGCAGTTAACGGTCGGCTTGTTTTGGGTGGGTGGTTTGTGGATTATTTTTCTGTTGACGTACTTTATTTGCGTCATGCTCTCGGTGCAACTCTAGCTGATTTTTATTGTTTCGTGTGAAGAGTGTTTGATAGGGTGAAATGTTTTTGTATAAATAGTTGTGCCAAAACAACACACGTGACATGAAGATTGCGCTCAACCCTGAAACAAGCGACGACTGTCAGTCCTGGCCTCAGTCTCCATTTATGCACACACACACACACACACACACACACACACACATATATATATATATATATATATATGTATATATATATATATATATATATATACAACTGCCTGAAATAGGAAGTAAACTTCTGCATACAATTATCTTATAAGTGACTAATGTGTTCGACGTAATTGTTTTAATTTTTTCAGCTCGTTTGTTTTCTTGACCGTATTTATAATAAATCAGAGTGTGTTTTTAAAACATGTGTTTCGTGTGACAAGGTTCATTGAAGAAAAATTATTTCCCACGTTATTATCCGACATTTCAATGAAAGACAGTCGATAAAAACGAATTCTTCCCGACCCAGACATACTTTATAGTTAAACTAATTTAGTGTGCGTCGAGATGAAAGAAAACTTTCACAACACCTGATATATATATATATAAAGTTGTGGGAAAACGAATGACGAATTGGAATGTCAGTTATTTTAAGAAAATAACAGGGAATTTTATCTATTCAAACTTTCGAAGTTTGACAATGATAACGATTTCATGTGGATTGTTGAAAACTGATGTTAGTCGTCAATAACTGAGCCAAGTTTAACAAAAATCCGTTGCCAAGTTCTGAACACAGACATGCAAGGCAAATGAGCAACAATTTAGTTTGAACGACAAGTGGCATGCAATCATCTTCTACAGGAACAAGTAAAATTAAGAGATCTCTCCAAGCGGCCTCCATTTTTTACCATTGCTTAGAAATTTAAAAATACATTTAATGCCATTAATAGGCACGGTATTTAACAACATTTATATCCCACAAATCTAGTATAAGTCAGCTTCAAATAATCGCCCGCATGCAATTTACACCGACAAGCACACAGCAATACATATATATATATATATATATATATATATATATATATATATATATATATATATATAGAGAGAGAGAGAGAGAGAGAGAGAGAGCTAATATTAGTGGCCAATATACTATCAAGCATTAAAATCTATTCTTTAAATAAATTGTTAAAACCCAATTAAAGCCTCTTTCTCTTTATTTACCTCTCCCTCTTCATTTTTCTTTTTTTCCTTTTCTTTTCTCACTTCTCCCCTCCCATTTCAATATATCGCATCCGTTAAGTTAACCGTCTAAACTCTACCATGTCTCTTTAGCTACTCCTTTTACACCCCTGGGTAATAACCGTTTTCCGAACTACCTTATAGATCACAAAATTGAATTATTTCTCTGTAAAATAAGTAGCAGCAAGACTGAATTTATAGAAAGAAAAACTCAATAATATCAACATTTTCTGTATAAAAATCATATGTACATCCCTAGACTAGTTCGAGAGTTTTACATACTCTATATCCAGAAAAGAAAATATTTTTTCCAATTCAAAAAAAATTTAATTATAAAGGTAATCGCAGTGCCTTGTCAGTAGTTTTCAGTAAACGTTTATAAAAGAGTGACTGGTGCCCAAATACACACAAACACGCTTATTAAATTATTTGCATATATATATATATATATATATATATATATATATATATGTAATGAGAACGAAAATAATATATAAATTTTAACGCTCACAGCATTAATTCAAAAGAGGGATCAATACCAAGAGTAGAGCAATAATTATTTATTATAATTTTATATTATTATAATTCATATAGACAAAAACAATTTCCTCACTACAATGATGCAACCTTGTTTCAGTGTATTTAGTTGCACTTCGACTGGTGAGAACCAAAATGGTTAATCATTTAATAACCATTTTGGTTGAGGTGCAACTAAATGCACCTAAACAGGGATGCATCTTTGTAGTGATTAAATTGATTTTGTCTATATATATATATATATATATGTATATGTATATATAATTGAAAAGTGTTGTCGTGATACATTTTACTAAGTTCAGTGAACAATAATAAAACAATGTAAAAGAAAAACTTATTTTAGCCAAGAGGTTTCGTCCTCTAGCAAGTTGTAAGTATTTTATTTTGCAACACGTATTTAGGAACATGAGTAAAAATGTTTTTAAAATACACTGGGGAATCTTATCCAAATATAAATTTGGGTCCCGGATTTATTTTAGATAATTCCGTTCCTGAAAGAATTACTCATTTCCCAAACCAATATACACGACTATAAAAATGTTAGAAATAATTAAAATAAAATTTAAAACAAAATTTAAAATAAAACGGTTAAATTCATAATCTTCAATCATTTCAAATATAAATATTGATTTCAAACTAAAATAATATAAATATTAATGACTTTATTTAAATTAAAATGCTTTTGTTAAATTATATCACCCCCATAATTTACCTCGAATTTTCATTTATCCTGATGTTTATTTATGAGCGTTCTTCAATTAAAAAAATTGAAATTATAATGATACTTTTATTTTGGTTTATAAATACTTATTGTAAAAGAAAATACTTATATAAATAATTTCTGAGTATGAAATTCGTCGGCTAAGATGAGTTTTCATCTTGACTTTATTTATTTTGCTATTTTATATTTTTTAACCATGTCTGAAATTTTACATACATGCAGAATATATATATATATATATCTATATATATATATATCTATATCTATATATATATATATATATATATATATATATATATATATATATATATATATATATGCGCGTGTTTGCGTGTGTGCGTGCGTGTGTGTACGTGTGTGTGTGTGTGTAAATATTGACAGAAAGAGTGCATCTAAAGATGAGATAAAATGAATATAAATGTACGCCCCGGTTTTTCCGCAATCTCACTTCCTGCTTTCCCAAGCCAACTTGCGCATGCGCAGACATGTTGCAAAATCAAAATAAAATCAGTTAAATGCATCACTTTCGCGTTTTTTGAAGATGTTCAGCACAAACATCTCTCTCATGTCACAACAATCTAAATATTCATTTAAAAAATTATTGAATATTACTCGTTCATTTTAGTTTTCATCAGACTTTGACTTATGACATTTTGTGTCCTCCACGTACTTTGACTTACCTTTCAGCCGCTTGATGAACATTTATGAACACTCACAAGTTTATGATCTCCAATAAACCAATCAGATCCTTACTTTCGTATATAAACACATGCAACAAAATAAAACCTACATTACCGTGATGAAATTTCTCAGAGGACGAAATACGTCGGCTAAGAACAGTTTTTTTTCTTGTTTCATTTTATTCACACACACACACACACACACACACACACATATATATATATACATATATATATATATATATATATATATATATATATATATATATATGATCTACAGACAAACTGTTTCGCTTATTCACAGCTCATCAGTGTGAATAGACAGCCGATTGCTTAAAACCTGGATCGAAACTCGGCCGATTTGGCATCTGACAGAGACTCTACCACTAAGCTATCGGCGCACGACAGAGAAAGGGATTTTTAAAAAAAATATTTTATATATGTGATTGTATAGAAACGCTAGACCTGCAGCCAAATCGCCCAATTCTAATTAAGTTGTTGATGAACAAATTAGATAAGCTATTAGAAATATTATCATAAATAAAAATAAATACAATGAATCATCAAATAACTCTAAACATTTCAAATTGCTAATCGTAACCAAATGCATTCCAGCTATAAGCAGGAGAAAAAATTAAAAAAAAATTACCTCATGAACAATGATATATCTCTCGTTGATCCAAGTGAAAAATAAAATTAATTATATACTATAATAAATTTAATACAACCAATCTACTTGTCCAAATCAATTCTTCTCCGCCAACTAGCATCTTGCAAAATGTCAACATTTTATATGAATTTAAATGTCCATTAGGACATTGTATCTCTGATAAAAATGTGAATACGTACGTTGGCTTTACTACGTCTATGCTAGCAAAAAGGCTTACATTCCATTTTGCTGAGCAAAGTTCTATATCTCAACATTGAAAGAAATACTCATGCTTACACTCACAGATTAGACGGATAGTAATTGAAAATATATTTATATTACAAAAAAACAATAATAAATAATGACTAAAAATACTTGAAGCCCATTATATAAGAGATTAAAGTCCAAAATAAATAAAGTCAAGTATGAATATAGTGTGACGTCGTCCCCTGGTCGCAGCGCCAACCGTGACGTTCTATCCTAGTCTACCACGGCACCAACTGTGACGTCCCTAAACAGCACCGATTGTGACGTCCTCGCCGCGGCGCCAGCCGTTCGCTCCTCGCTGCTCCGTTCGGGTGTCGCTGCTCCAAATGTGACGTTCTAACCTTTTGGTTATTCGGGTGGGAATCTGGTTAGATTTGATATCAGCCTCGTCGTTCCCAACCTGGTTACCGAAGTAACTACTTTGATTCTCAGTCTGCCTACCCACGTTGTGACTTGATCTTAGGCAGACGAGATCAAACAGTGGTTGGGGCCGTACTGCAAACCGAGTTCAACGCGGGTGATACCACACAAATATGCATAAAAGACAATAAAATGAAAACTCAAAAGTTCAAAGTATCAAAGAAAAAGGTAACAAACTTTATGTCTTGTTGTTCGATACATAGGACTGCATCTATCTCCCGACCCGTTCTATGGATTGTGACACGTCGTTTTCCGCTAGGCAAGTTTTAACACTTCAAGTTGTCGGCTCTCTAAGAAATTGGTGTTTCGGTGGGTCTTTGGACGAAAGTCAAAAAAAAAAAACTTATTTCGGTGAACTGGATCTAAGTCGCTCTTCAAAATAATTGTTCTTGTTGAAGAGGGGTCCGGAATGTGCGTGAATCTTGGTCAGCTATCTTCGAGGCTTGCTTCAACTGAAGACTGACTCTGGGAACTGCTTGGACTCAACTCAACTCTGCTCGTTGTGGCTTCGTTTATATGGGCGCCGACCAAAACCGGGGTTAGTTTGTCGGCGCCGGGGGGTTCCTCGATAATTCTAAATACATACCCACCTCTCTGGTTAGGAATTTCCACCTTTTTCCATTTTTGGGAACCTTTCCTCACTCCCACCTTCTCATCATACTTCAGAGGGGCGTGAACTGCCCTCCCCACATCTTCGTAGCAACCTCTCTTACTCATCCTCCAGATGGGCTGCAACAGCCTTCCTCGTGCGTCACGTGATCACCACTCGACCAATGATGTCTTAGTCGCGCGTGGACGAATCCGCGGCTTTGTTTCAGGAAGAGAAAAAAAATATCTTGCTTCACTAAAAAATAATTATCTCTTTTCTTTCCCTTTTAATGGCGTTATCATTTCTTTGGTCGCGAACGGGACAATATGACAATGGCGGTCATAACTCTTGTTCTACACGTGGTTTACGTCAGGTATTTTATCGCTAATTATCAGAATGTGTGGTCTTCCTAACACGGTCTCAAAAAGGAAACATCTCCAAAGTTCCAGTCAGTCTGTTGCCTCGAAGAAAGAAAAAAAAAAACACTTCTAGGATCCCATTCATTTTCCTTCGGTACATATTTCTGATAACATAATTTTATATCTGTCCAAAGTCCCTTTAGTTGCCTGTTTTTCGTCACTTATCGGATTAACATTTTCATTTGAATTTTTTTTCTTTGGCCAGCCGGTCTCTAGTTGATAATAAGATGTCTTCCCGTACCAATAGTTTGTTTTCATATCCTTAGATAACACAGCCGATGCCAAAACATATCTGATTCTTTCCTTCTTTCCCTTTCTTTTTATTCAGAATTTCCCTGTCATTGTAATGACACTCTTTCGCCATTTGTTACTTATCAAAATATCCTTTTATCCATTGTCTCTTAGCCGTGTGTGTGTTCTTGCTTATCAAATGCCTGTTCTTTTCCTCTTTTCTTTCTTTTCCCTTTCTGCCTCGTTAAATGGTGCCACAATAGCAACAGTCTTTAAATGCTTATAAAAAATTATGTATTCTGTCTGAGAAAAAATGGAAAAGTTACCTTCCCTTAAACTGGATTCACCCTCCAGAAAAACACAAACAAAAAGAAAAAGCACGTGAATTTATATATATATATATATATATATATATATATATATATATATATATATATATATATATATATATATATATTTTCATCAGTTAAGTTGAATGCATAAATAGAAATGGTAGAACCGAAAAATGTTTTTATAAGTATTTTACTGTTGTAAAATATGTTCCTCGGATTACATTTATCTCTCCATTTAAACATACGTCTTGTTTCTTTCTCTAACAGGATTACTACGCCTTGGCAAATAATGATCCAATCCGAGACGATGTGAATAACTGGAATCTGATTTCCTACGAAGAAAGCAACGGTCAGACTATTCTGAAATTTTGGAGAAATCTTTCCACTGGAGATTCTCGGAATGATAATAACATTACAGTAAGTGAGTAGACATGTGTCCTGCGGTAGTTGAAATCATTACTTAATGATTAATACAATAATACTCTTTGTATTCCATTAATAACGAAGAAGTTCCAATCAGACAGCCTCTTCCTTGGAATTGTTACGTTGTGGAAAACACTCCTGAAAAGTTGTTTACGTGTCAGTACAATCTTAACCCCTATCAATTTAGTGTCAATCATTATTTAGTCTACATATCGCCATCATGTGTTCTTTTTACTTCCACCTTGTACACCTTTACAACGACAACATTAAGTAACTATTTAATTTGAGTCAATATTTATTTTGTATCAGGTGAACAATAGTAAGCAATGTTCAAATGTAGGTTGGTAGTATAAAAACATCTTTCTTTAATTAGAAATCAAACACGTTCTATCAACCAAGAATAAAAGGTCATGTCGTTTAAGAAAAGTCCAACTAAATTAGGCTGAATTTTTCTGTTGCTTTTCTTCCGTTTTGCACGTAATTTGTTTATACGAAATTCCTCTTGCAGATTCCCTTTCAAGGATTAGAAATGTTTCCGTCAGTTAAATATTCAACTTAAAACTTTTAATGAGATATTCGGAGATATTTTCTCATCGTTAATAACAGTTTCAGCATTTAACTTGATCAGGCAAAAAATAGAACTAATTGCATTCGTCTTTTCTGCTTTCTCTTCATTGTCCCACCTATATACTGTGAATATGTGGCTATGTATAGACAACTAAACTTACACAATGCTTTCTTTCCCTTTTTAAATATTCATCAACGTATTTAGCAACTTTTATAATCAACTTAATCACATCAATCGCATACAATATTTGTTTTTTTTTTATTTTTGAACGAATAAAACTTAAAAATTTGTGTTTTTATTAGATAAAAATTTGTTAAATATAGTTACATGAATTTTTCGTACAACGCTATTTTCTGCTGAAAAACGAAAAACAAAAAAAACATACTAAACTGTAATTCGGGAACTTGGCAGAAGGACGATTGTTATTGTTAGGCAGATGTGTTAGGCAGATGTGTTAGGCAGATGTGTTAGGCAGTTTTTATCGTTGTTTTTATCGGGATAGAATTATAAAGAAAAATATTGAAAAACTAAAAAGATTAAATATTGTCTCCACATGAAAAGAGATGATTGTTGGAAGTCCTCCTCTGTATTTCTTGTTTTAAGAAATCTGGAGAACTTTCTTACTCCTCAAAGGAAGAAAATAATTAAAAAAAAGGGAAAGGAAATAGTAAAAGCAAACATGCAAAATAAAATAAAGAAAGAAAGAAAAGAGCAAGAGAAAGAAAAGAGCAAGAGAAAAAAAAAGAAAATGTAAAATGAAGACAAATAAAAGGAAGATGAAAAGAAAAGAAACATATAAAGGCGAAAAGATACGAAAGAAAAAGATTACCGTTATTTCTCTTTCAATGTATGTTGCCATATTGGCATGAAATTCCATTTTTGATCTTTTATTTCGAAAAGGTCGAAGCTTCACAATTCACAAGTATTTGCACTCACAAAGCCAGTAATTATTACTCAATTCCATGAATTCATTATTTCTATTACTTCAAACGTTATTTTTAGTGGTTACCGTATTTGATTTTTAGTGGCTACCCGTATTTGATTTTTAGTGGCCACCCGTATTTGATTTTTAGTGGCTACCCGTATTTGAGTAGAACGTCTCGTCTTTTTAGACAGAGTTTATTTCATCTAACGGTCTGCATATTCGAGAAAACTTAAAGAAAATGTACTCTCCGGATAGATTCGAACTTGCGTCCTCCTTCATAGGAGAAACCAGCATCTGATCCGTTAAATTTTGGAGCAGACAGCTACGAAGAGTATCATGGCTGGACTAAGTTCTGCTGGCCTTCTAGGACATCGCATTATGCTTTTTTCTTTGATTTTTTTTCATATCTATTCTGTTTCGTATCCGTATTTTTAATGGATACTCCTATTTGAATAGAATGTTCCGCTTAAAAAAAAAAAAAACAAAAAAAAAAATAAAATACGGGTATCCAGTAAAAATAACTTTTGAAGTAATAAAAAAAAAATCTTTTTACAAATAAATTAGATTTTCAGTTGACGTCTGATTATGTTTTTTCAATTCGATGTTTTCATTCCTGCAAAGAAATACCAAGTTAAACAGAATTCGTCTTCTTGGTTCTCACCTGCTTGCTCGGCCACAGTTGCCCGAAGGAATCACTTTTACCGGTTGTACCAGGGCGACACGCCTGATTCAAACAGACGTCACTTTATTTTTGTACGTAACAAGTGTAAGCGTGTCCTCAATGTTGCGAAGTTACTGTTTGCTGATAGAATAAAACAACGTATAGAATCTCGCAAGTTTGCTTCTAGAGATTATTAGCGACTCTGCAAGAGTGTCTAACAACAAATCCTCAACATTTCCTTTATACAATCAATTCGAAGTCCTGACACCTGCTGCTGATAAAGTTGAATGCTTTTCTCGGAAGGTTTCCAACAACTCAGCACCCGACTCATTTGGAATACCCACACCGGATTTTCCCTCGAGAACTGAGGTTCTACTGGGTGATATGCGCATAACTCCGTCACTGGTCACGGACATCAGACTCCCATAAGGCAAGTGAAGATAACGGGATCTCAGACGTCATCCTAATATAATGTGCTCCCTCCCTGACTCAAGTTTTCTCCAACCTATACAATTACTTCCGCGCTACTTCCCGATTGTTGGAAGTCCTCCTCTGTATTTCTTGTTTTAAGAAATCTGGAGAACTTTCTTACTCCTCTACTCCGATTTGTCTCCTACCACTTTTCGGGAAAGTATTCGAGGCTTTAATCAATGCCTAAGTGGTTAAGCATCTTAGCTTTCATGACATGCTCTCTGACAAACAATATGGATTCGTTTTGTAATAACGGTCATCACCGAATAAGTATACCAAGCACTTAATAACAGCGAAGCTTGTGCTGTCGCTATAGATATCTCGAAGGCATTGACGAGTTTGGCATTCTAATCTCCTACGTAAGCTTCAGCGCTACCGTATTACAGGATGATTGTTTGATCTAATCTATTTATTCCTATCAAATCGTGAAATGAAGGTCGTTTTGAACAAGATGCCTTCCAGATCTTTCCACACGAACGTGGGTGTTCTCTTATGTCTCTGTCTTGGGTCCAACATTGTTTCTAATCTTCATTAATGATCTTACTGATTTCATCATTTCACAAGTAGGCATTTATGCAGATGACACTACCATTTACTCCTGTCTCAATAGCAAATCCTTCAGAGCTAAGAGTTAACCTTGTCGCTGCTCTTGAAAAGGACATCCAATCCGTGGTTAACTGGAGCAAGAAATGGCTTGTAGATGTTAATGCCTCCAGAACTAAACTGCTCTCATTTAACCATCATAGAGAATCTTTCCTGCTTACCATTCGTTCTTGCATTGAATACTCTTGGCATATATGGTCTGGTGCAACTGCTGTCCATCTCGAGGTTCTTGAAAAGATTCAAAGAACGATCTGAAATTTAATCGATTCTGACTTGGCATCTCGACTTCAGTCACTTTCACACAGATGGGATGTGGATTCCCTCTGTCTTTTCTACAAATACTTTCGTAGCAAATGCTCTGACGAGCTTTGTCCTTTATACCCGGAGTACATGATTTTGAGTGTGCTACGAGATTGGCATCTAGCCCCAACCCTTTTATTGTTGATATAGTTAAATGTAGCCGCCATTTCTACTCCAACAGTTTGTTTTTCTCGCACTTCCCGATAGTAGAACTCCCTTCCGTTTAATTTCATCCTGAAAACGAGAAACTTTGAAGATTTAAATGCAACGTCAATCGTCAGCTTCTCTCGTCTAGAACCCCGCTCTTCTTTGGTTCTTTCTTCCCCCACCCTACCCAGTCTTTTCTCTCGCTTTTACTCTCTATAACCTCCTGCGTACTAATCGAATTCCAAACTTGCTTTTGATGAAATGACTAAAAAATTAAACAAAATGTTTTAGAATATTTTAACACATTTGTTTTTAATACAACAAGCTTCATAATCGTATTTATTTTTTGTATTTTCTTTTCCTAAAAACAAAGGAAGCATTAGATTCTGAGACATTTTCTTTTCTCTTTTTTCACATGGTTTCGTTTTTCTCATTTTTATTCTATCGCTGACATGAAATGATAAAACACGGACTCAGCTTGTGAGTTAATCCCATTTGAATCGACAAAATCTAATCATGATTACTTAGCTTCATTCTTCATTTTACATTTTCACATAAGCATTTTGACGAAGGTATTTTTTTTTTTTATATATCAGAACATTTCAGATGTTTCTGACCGATTTTCATTGTCGCTTAATGACTGCAATTTGACACTGGCGTTTGTTTTGGTGCAGATTTGTGTTGGTTTCTATACTAAAAGATTTTGGTGAATGTTTGATGTTTTGTCCGCGAATGAATGCCTTCAATATGGAAGGGGAAAAGTTGCACTTTCGCCATATTATGCGCAATGCGTTTCGGAAAGGGGTAAGCACCAGAAATTCAACAAAAATAAATAAATAAATAAATAAATAAATAAATAAATAAATAAATAAAAAACAATCAGAAGGTTTATTTGGATGATGCTTCGAACGGTAAAAATTTTTTAGAAAAATTCCTCTGGGTGATTCTGACGTCAATGATGACGATCTGCTGGGCATCTTGAAGAGTAAACTGAAGATTCCGACTGATAAGTTTGTTAAGAGATTGAAACTACCTTTCGCCATTTGAAGAGACTTTTTTTGAAGAGACTTTTTTTGGAGAGACTTTTTTTGGAGAGACTTTTTTTGAAGAGACTTTTTTTGGAGAGACTTGCCGACTTTTGGCAATTCCAAAACGTGTCATATTCCACGATGGCAAAACGAACGCATGTTGAAAAACAGTCCTAGCAGAAGATTAAAAAGCCGAAAAGGGATTAGAAGCTACCATAAAATATTAGGTTGGTGCAAAAATAATGACGTAATATTGTCGTTATTTGACGTATTAACGTCAAAAAACGATATTATTACGTCATTATTTTTTCACCAACCTAATAATTTAATATGAAAATCAAACAAAAGAAAATGAAAAGCACAATGTATAAGAAAATAATTGACTTCAAGAAAAACGAAGCTGAACTATCATGAAAATAATCGACTGCATTGTACGCTCTTTTATAAAATTTCCGTCCGTGTTTCACTAAAGATCATTACTAGTTTCACATACTCTGTATTTATTTCGTTGGACAGATTTTTCCGAGATATTCTCAGCCTACCAATAGGTAAATCTTTATTTTATGCAAATATTTTATCCCGCTTTGTAGATGTAAAGGCACTCCCGTTCAGTTCATGGAAATGATAGTCTTTGAGATTTTGTAGCCTGTTCAAATTTTTCATCAGGAAATCCTGTCAGAATTAAAGGAAAACTGACTCATCATTGCTAACGTACAAGTATCATAAACAATTTAATATTTTACGTGTAAAAATATTTTCTAGTAGAATTTGAGATATAGAAGCGGCAGAAACACATGACTATTGTATTACAGTACCTTAATTGGTGTCAGACACGGTATACTTTAAGAAAATGAACTTAATAACAACATGTTATCTTATTGATGAGTTTGGACTCTGATGTTCTGGACGATCTTGTTAAGGCTAAAGAGGAGCCTTGAAGTAACAGAAAAGTTATACGGGAGGAGGCTGAAAATAGCATGGACTGAACATGTGTGCAACGAGGAAGTTTTAGAGAAAATGGAGACACAAAGGACACTTATACTTAACAGTTGAGTTATGGTGCATATAATGGGGTAAAAGGGCTTGAAAAACCTGATATTCACGGGACAGAGAGCAAGAGAGAAAGACAACATACTTGGTGAGCTTGAGTAAATTCATGGAAGAACAGGTCTTAGGAGAAATAATAGAGAGGCAAAATTATTAAAAGCTACAACGGACAGGAAGTTGTAGAGAGTCATGATTGTCTACATCCTGAGAGGATACAGACACATAAAGAAGAGATGTCCATCCTCTACCTCTCCAAGGAAATTCACGAGTACAAAATGACCTTTTAGAAAAATAGGATCTTCAACAAGGTTTACTCTCGGGTATGCAAAACATCAGCCTTCCTATATAATGTCTACAGAATATGGATTCAAGAAATGTTATCTGTACTTCGATTCAAAAGATCCATGCAATTGTGTGCAGCACTGAGCTAATTTTTCAATAAGAGAGCTCGATATGTACCAACGAGACACAATCACCATGAAAAACTCTTCCGGAAGAAATAACTAACCCACGGTCATATTATCGATCGCCAGAAGGCGCTCGAAATAAAAAGAGAAAACTTCATATACCAAGGCAGCTGTCTGTACCGTACGTTCTGTATTCAGAATCAGACAGTTAGGTTTTAACTGATTTCTTTTGCAGATGAAAATTTAGTCAATAAAATACCCGTCTTTTGTACAAAGGTACAGACATTTGTTAACATCTTCCATAAACAACAGGACACAACTTTATTCGTTATGAATGTTTCAGCATTCAATATGGACTCATGGGAGGAATACAAATTCCTTATTTTGATCTGCGTAACCATATATTACTTATCTCAAAGATATACATTTGTTACAATTCGTTATTTCATCAGTGGTTTGGGATTTCGATATTTGGACAGCTATCTTTGGTAAAGATGGTGTAGTTAAACTCCAATAACAATGGACATTTTTTTAATTCTGCGTATGTATGAGTGTAAATGATCTACGTTTAAAAAAAGTAAATAAGGATTTGAGGAGACTTTTTTTAAGCTACCTTTTCTCGGCCCTTCCCCAGATAAAACAAATTGTGCTGTCCCTGGTTAGAGGTATTCAGCCTTTTTGGGTGAGAAAGAAGGAACCAGCAGTCCGATTTTCACCTGTGTTTTCTGCACTGTTATTATTTTTAAACACGTCTTCAGCTTATCAGTGCGTAGTTTTAAGTCGGAACGTAGCACACATGCTGTCGACAAAATTACATGCTGTGTTCCATCAAGGTCTGACGATGAGCGCATTGACACTGGGCCTTAGATATTTTGTTGATGTTTCATATTCCTTGAAATATGGCTGTCTGATACTGAAGGCGATTTCGTCTATTTTGTAAAAGTCTTATCCGATAGAAGATCAATGAAATCAAATTTTCTTTTTTCTTATTCTGTTTGTTTCTTCTGGAGATTGGTAGATCCCTGGCAATCTCCAGTCATCCTATAGACTGGTATTAATTATATACAAATATAATTTCGTCATGATTATTAACGATAATTTTCTCACTTTTAGGATAAGGAAACTTATATTATCTGGGCTTACGGACAGACCGATGATATTGTTTACCACAGAAAAAACCGTGGGTCGAAAAGCGTTTCTTTCTTGCAAATGCAGACATCAAGTACAGCGAAACCGGTGAGTTTTAAACAGATGAGTTTGAAACTGAAGCTACTTTCTCGTTAATAATTCATCAATGTATTTACAGATCATTAATATTTAAATGATTCTATTAACTATTAAGCTGTTTTGAAATGAGATTTCTTTTTCAAGAAGACATAATCTGAAGGGAACGTAAATAATTTAAATTGTTTTAATCAAATTCGTGCCATTATTTGACATTCTCTTTCCCCAATATAAAGACAATTTTCCAATACAATATAATTATGTTTTGCAAAATTAAACCTTTAATGACTTCATTCACTCAAAGTAAAAGATGACACTTACTCCTCCTTTCTTACTCTGTTTGTATCTCCATAACATTAAATACTACAATTATTAGCTTTGGAAATTAAAATCGCATTTTCAAGGCGAAAGAAATAAATGTAAATATCAAGTTAAGTCTTGCATAAATGGATGACAGAAATCCGTGGGACCCTTGGCAAAAGATGAAAAACTGCCATGTACCACAAGAAATATTAGGTTGGTGCAAAAATAATGACGTAATAATGTCGTTTTTTGACGTTAAAAAATACGTCAAAACGACATTAGTACGTCATTATTTTTGCACCAACCTAATAAAAACTTGTGGTGAACAATGATCGGCCATCTTTTGATGGGACGTATCACATAATCTCTATTGTTAGAAATTAAAGAAACCCAACGCCATATGAACTTTTTTAGATCAATTATTAAAATCGAAAAAGATTGAACGATCATTGATAGAGGACCGCTAAGAAGTAATATTTTATTCAGGCTGCGTATGAATATATCAGGTTGCAAGACAGAATAGCTATTGCTATAATAATATAAAATTGTTGTGAAATAAAGGACTTAAACGAAATTTATACATATGTGTACGCGCATACACACACAAAACCATACACTCATTCACACAAGCTGAAATTTGAAATTTTAAAAAAATGTATTTTTAAGATGAGCCTAGACGTGCCATAGCCGATTTGAGTCAGTTTTCTTATACTTTTGTTTTTACACTTATATATTAAGTATCCCATATTATGATAATCGTAAATCTACCAAGAAAATGAAATGTAAGATCCATAAAGTAAATCTAGCATGAAGGATCTAGCGATCAAGGCAACTTTAGAAAGTTCCTTTCTCCTTTAATTAAAGCCTTATCATTTAAATCGAAAATATGTTCAGACTCATTGAGTGACAAATGCATTGCATGTGTTGTTTTGTAAAAGATCAATTTTATTTAAATTCCTCAACGTTTCACCTCTGTCTACGTTGTGGCAATCATTACTAGTGCTAGAAAAAAATTAAGGCTTAATTAATACAAAATAAATTACTAAACTGAAGTTTTCTTAATATAAAACAGGTTTTACATTTGTAGTCAATAATTAGCGTTTTATGCAACCTATTTAATTGAAATCTAACATTATGACTAATATTATAACATTTAATGAATTCAATAGATTTATCTTACCCTGGGGAGTGGTTCAACTGCGAAACGTGAAGTCGGGATATAAGCTATGAAACATTTATCTTTGTCTCTTCTCTCTCTCTCTCTATCTCTCTCTCTCCATATATATATATATATATATATATATATATATATATATATATATATATATATATATATATATATTATATATAGACATTTTTATGTTGAACGTTCTTTTTATAGATACAAGTATTTAAGTAATATTTACCGGCCTGAATGTCCGAGAAATTTTCATAGAAAATATTCGTCCTTTGACAGGATTCGAACCTGCATCCTATACGGAACCGCCATTTAGCTTAGTTAGGCACGCCAAGCTAAATGGCAGTTCCGTATAGGATGCAGATTCGAATCCTGTCAAAGGACGAAAATTTTCTATGAAAATTTCTCGGACATCCAGGCTAGTAAATGTTATTTAATACTGTTTATTATAAACAGAGCATTTACTTAAATACTTGTATCTATAAAAAGAACGTTAGACATAAAAATGTCTTTAATAAATAAATTGTCGGACTTTGACCATTTCTTAATATATATATATATATATATATACACGATGTATTTAGGCAGCAAATTCTATTTTCGGCATGTTTGATTAAACAAATTACAAACATTATGTCTGCTTATTTAGTATAATCCTTTCATATAACGAATATTTTTTTCCTTATATTACAACCAAATGAGGCAAGGAATGCACTGCAACAATGAATAGCCCTTGTTACAGTGCATTTCTTGCATCATTTGATTGTAATACAAGGAAAATATTTGTGGATATTAAAGGATTATGCTAAATATAAGCAGACGCTGTAAAAAACTTTAAAATAACAGTATCTTAAATAGTTTTGATTAAATAAGTTTTTAACATTTCTTTTATGCTTATTACTTTCTTTGAAAAATCGAAGTCCGCTATTAAATGAAGGGAAAACATGTCTTAGTGCCAACTGTTTAATTCAACATTAAGAACTCTTCGTTTAGTTTCCAGTTCTCATCTCTAGATATTCAAAATAAGCAGTTCTGGAAAAACCTAAAAAAAAACATGCTAAGATCTGCCGAGATTATAAAAATGAAAGAATCAGATTTGTTGCTTAGCTCCGGTTTCATTTGAATTTGTTATTAGGCATCATTTAAGCTTGCCATTGACTTTATCTTTTCTTCACTAGTCCATAATTATTTCCTTTTTATTACGCCATTTTCAGCAAGAAAATCTCTGGTCCTAGAGAAAATTATATTGTATAATTTTCTTCAGTATGTTGTGAATTGAAAACCGGAAAGTGCAACAAAAATATTATACTTCTGCTGAAAATTAAAGAAAAAGCCATTTTTAGTGATCAGGAATTATTCACATATTATTAATAAAATAGTTATGAGATAAATATTTATTGTAGAAATACATTGAGCATGAAAAAATAAATATCTGTCAGTGGTGAAGACTTGATACAGGCCTTAGTAAATACGACTATTAAGTGAAAAAATTATTCAATACGCTCTTTCTTTTTATTTCTTAACAGGAGGAAGCAACACAGACCCAAAAGTCTACAACTGACGGATCAAGTGGGGCTTCAGTTTCTCACTGGTATTTACGAGAATTTAGCATCATTATCGTAGTCACCATGATTAATATTTTCATTTAATTAGGATGCATTTTGACGTAAAATGTCTCTTGTTTGGGGTGCTCATCTTTGATTAATTTATTGTTTAGTTTCGAAGATAATACGAAACGTAAACATATAAATCTCTATCCTCTGCCAAAAAAAAAAAAAAAAAGAAAAAGAAAAAAGAAGCACGTTTTAATTAAATAAAAATAATCGTTTATAATAAAATCTTTGTGTTATTCAAATTGTATTTTTCAATATTTCTCCATTTGTCATTCTGCAAAACGAATCATATTAAAGTGAAATTGAAAGAATCAGTGAATGAACGATAGAGTTTGGTTAACAATTCGAAAAGGGAAAGCATAATAGTGAGAGGTAGACAGAAAAGAAATATATAAAAAGATCAGCGAAGCATGGGCGCCAAGATAATAAACAGAATTCTAATATCTCATATATGCACACACTGGGTAATTAATTCAGTACAATTAAGAACAATTCTAATTAGTCAATGACGTGGCAGCATTTAAACATTGTCATCAAAACCTTCTGAATTTCATTTCAGGCATTACTAAAGAAAAATGATTGTAAGTTTGTTGAAGTTTGACTATTTCCAGAACAGCTGAACTATTTCCCTTCTCACGTACAACCATTTTAAAGTTTAGAGAGAAGGCCTTAGAAAACGTCCAGTGAGTAGCGATTCTATAGTTGGCAAACTTTTGTTGAACAAAACGGTCAGAAGAGAAATGCCAGACAGGTATAAACTGATAGAATGGGAACATCTTCAACAGATGCTCGGATGAATACCCTTATGACAGAGATATACAGAACAGCACCTCTGAAGGTACAACATATCATGACCTGAAGCAAATGATCTAAATCAACAGAAGACGACGATGGGTACCACTCCTGTCATTTGAACACGAAACTGAGGTTACAAATCAGGAAAACGCAAATAAAAATAGTGGCAAAACACAGCAATGAGTTTTCTATATTAAAGTGGCCTTTGCACTCAACAACCCGCCTCAAAAGATTTATCAGGCGCTGGATTGAATTTAAAGAAAGTAGTCCAGCTACTTACAAATTTTGCTCCATCATCCAGCAGACGTTAAATTTTTCCGTTAGACATACCTGCGATGAAAACTCTGTCATCAGTAGCATATTTCTTTTCAGTTTTTGTGTATGTGTAAAAAAAAAAAAAAAAAAAAAATCAAGGAATATTTGCGACGTGAATCCTAAGAGACTAACTCTCGTTTTCACTTTGTACCGAGGTTGAGGTATTAAGCTATAATTAGCGTTATTTTAATAGACGCAAATGGCTTCCGTAATGCACATCACTCACTCTTTAGTTAAAATTTTTCCTTATTTTTTTTTATACAGACTCCTTCTCTCTTAAAACATTTCTTGAATTACCACTTTCTTTCAGGAAGTATCCATAAAATTCTCTCTACACAAAAAACTCCCGATAGAATCATTTCCATTTAGTTTTTATTTTACTCTCTTGCTTATATAATCTCTCGGCTAACCCAACACTTCAAACGAGGAGTTTAATAGCAACACCCCACTTCTGAACAAACATACATGAACAGACCTTTGTATTATGATTAGCATAAGCTTGTGATCTATTTTGCGTGACTTCAAATCCCCATTATTTCGGAAAATAATATGTCTCGCGTCTGCTGTTGGGTACCAGCGATCTTTAAAAGTGATACACATAAAAGTAACGATTTATTTTTTGGAAGGATATTAGGGAACGACATAGTAATAAAGGGTGTTAGCGAAGACGGATGAAAAGAACCTCACTCAGTAGAGAGAAGAAGAAGAAGAAGAAGAAGAAGAAGAAGAAGAAGAAGAAGAAGAAGAAGAAGAAGAAGAAGAAGAAGAAGATAGAAGAAGAAGAAGAACAACAACAACAGCAGCAACTCTGATATGAAAACTGAAAAACAATGACAAATACAATTTATGAAACGCAGACTGATAACAAAAAAAAAAAGAAAAAAAAAGAAAAATAAAGAAAACAATCGCTGGAAATTAAAGCGCTTTAATGTTTGTTGCGGTTTTTCCTAAGAAATGTAACCTTTAGAAGATAATTACTTTAAAAATAAACAGTTGAATATGTCAAAATTTTGAAAACCCAGAGAGGATTGAGCTAAAAACAGTTGTCACGACTTCTACGACTTACTATAATTGTGCCCATAATAAATTATAATAACTGCAATAAAATAACGCGCGGCAAGAATTGTTCAGGGGAGAGTACTCTTAAAAATATAAGACTCCTGTTGTTTCCCTTGGGTTCCGTTAACTCGAAAATTGAATATGATTAGCTAAATAATTTGGAAGAATTGATTTATCTTTCTCTAAGAGCAGATTTTCAACTGTTTTAGGAACAAGGTACTTTATATATAGTACCCGAATTTTTGTATTATGGATGTTTAAAGAATTACCCACTACCGTCACTACCAGTGAACCCAATATGTTTCGGTAATATAAGGTATTTCTTTTGAGAGAGCTTCCCAGAAATCAGGATTCCTGTTTCAAACGTCTAAAATCGCCCCAAATTCTAAATTATTTTATTTACGAAGAAGAAATTATGAACCAAGAAATTCTTTGGCATTAAACATTTTTCTTGTTATTATACTTTTCATTTTATATCAATCGGTAATTTCTCAAATTCTAAAGGAAAGTTTAAAAGTTTTAACTTTTGTATCCGGCACAATATATCTGAAGTATTTTCAGTTTCCATTTCCTGAAACAAGAACTGTAGGGATGATACAGTGATTGATAGAATATGGGTGTGTCTGTATGCTTTTCTGTGGGTCTCTGTGAGTTTAGAGGACACATAAATGCGTATAAATGAATGGTCAGATACTAAGTCTCTCTCACCCACATGGGCGCGCACACACACATGCACGCACACATATATATGTAGTGCGAACGGTGTGGGATAATATATATATATATATATTTATATATATATATATATATATATATATATATATATTTACTTAATATATATATATATATATATATATATATATATATATATATATATATATATATATATCGGTCTGATTATCTGTCTTTCTAACTTTTATTAGTTCCAAGGGATAAACTCCTATATTTTACAGCCAATACGTAGAGCACAAACAAGAGACGCCTTCAAATAAATCCTTCTAAATTTTTAATTTCTTGAACCTGAGTGGATATGACATGTCTCTACGACGTTCGAGTGTTTAAGCTCCCGATGACCTGGAAATAGGTCAGGGCTACGGCTACGCATAACGTTCCCGCGCAAAACTCAGATAAAATCTGTGAGCCGATTACCGACTCGCTATAGGCCATAAAAATGGTTTCTCAGCGACAATCAGGACAGATCTGCGGAAAGGAAACAAGGCCCAGCCGCGATACACGTTACCATGAGAACGCCTAAATCAGTGATGATGTTTCTTGATACAAAACCAATAATTTCTAGATCACCTTTTTATTCACCGTGTTTAGAAATCACTGCTATCGCATACAACCAGTCAGTAGTCACACACGTTTTATTGGCGTGTGCTTCACACAAAACACACAGACACACACACACATACATTGACGTACATATAACTTTGAACTTTTCAGACTCACTTGCAACAATCCACTTGGACACTGGAACTATTGGTATCTTCGTGGCCACAACAAAGACAATTGAATTCTTATATGTAAATACGGGAATCTACTGTATGTATGTTATGGCCATATTTAACTTGATTGTCTGCCTTTTTGTGAGGCTCATTTCTTCGTATTGTTTACAATTTTGTACTGTAATTTGTGGACTTAACACTCGGATTTTATTTTTCCACCTAAAATCCCGACAGACTGCCCCCACGGTCTCTTCTCTCTCTCGCTCTCTCTTTCTCTTCGTCTGTTTTCTTTTTGTATCTCACTTTATCGCTCACTCTATCTGTTTATGTATCTGTCTGGCCGTCTTCCTCTGTCGCTACCTCATTCTGTTAATATCTTATCATTATATATATATATATATATATATATATATATATATATATATATAGATAGATAGATAGATAGATAGATAGATGGATATGTAAAGTATTTTTCTGTAGTTATTTAATATGGCATGAAAATGGAACAATACTTTTAAGTTCCGAAACATAGAAATTTGTATGTCGCGATGAAAATTATTTTGAAATAATTTTTATTATAATATTATGCTCTACATTTTATCGAGTACTTTAAAAAAAAAAAATGCTAAAGAACTGTGGATTGTTAATCTGATTGTTCTTTCCCTTTATTATCAGCTGCAGTTTTGAGACGAAAGTTGATATGTGATATTAATCTGGACTTAAATTTACCTTAGAGGATTCCAAAATTAGTGAACTTTCAATAAATTTTCACCTTAATAATTTATTTCCTCTTTTATTTCTTTATATATTTTTGTAGATTTTGTAGACATACCACTTCACATTAAACATGAAATGATTAAGATATCCGAGGTATTTAAAACTATTTTCATTTTTGTTTACACCAGGTAAATACTGAGAGTAACAAATTCTAATTGCAATTGGGTAGAAACATAAACTCATAACGGATTTAATTTTATTGTTGTGATGTTGATTTATTTTTTAAGTTTATGTTGTAGTGTCTTCCCTCTAATGAGGCTATTATGGACTCTTCCACTTACTATAACATAGTAGGAAATGTAGGCCCTGGGTACAGTGATAGTCTGAACACTGGTCAACCGACACACACTCTCAAGTCACTTCTATTCTATTTCCTGTTCAATACACTATTTATCTGCAAATTCTAGTTTTGTTATTCTTAAACAATTACTTGGTCACAACAGTTTATGATAGCATTTCTCTCTAGATAATAAATAATACTGTTTAGTATAAGAGGAAGGCACAGCTATGTATTGTTTGTTTCTGTTGCAGAAATAATTCCAGTTATATGTTCATTTTTGCTTAGTTTAGTTTTATTAGTTTGCAATATCCTTTAATATTTTTGTGCGGAAATATATTAATAAAACATCATAGATACATCGCAAATATATTGATTCTTCAGGTAAAATATTCTTATACATTTTCTATATTCAAAAAGATAAGATTTTGATTATATTAAACATTCCTGTAGGAGAGTTAAACATTTGTTAATTGGTACGTAAGTCGGTAAGGATTTAAAATCTAAATTTTCCATGAGTTTTACCAGTTATATTTATGCTTTTTTTTTATAAGTTTGCTGGAAATTTTAATACGTGAAGGGTTAATTGTTCCACGAAGTGATATTAAAATTTTTCTATAGTTTTTATTATTCTATGGGGAGTACTTCAAATCCGTGCATACCAAGTCGCATAAATATGTCTGTTATGTAGTTTTCATTTTTTATATATAGAAACCATGACATCTGGGTATTTTTGTCTGAAATTTGAACGATTTTTCTTTTTGTTTTTTGCATTATTAACAAATTCATTCCAAAAACTGTTTTGTGCAATGAATAATCACTAGGATTATAGTTGAAATAATGACATACGATTGGACATTAAAAAGAGAGGAATTATTAATTAAAAGTCCAACATCTAACGGAACGGCGAAGGATTCTGAATTTCTGGATATTTAGAACTCGTTAAAGGACGACTAATCATAAGGAACGTTCACTCAGAAAAATTTGAAAGGTGTCGTAAACGAATAACGGTGATTGTAAATTGAAAAAGTTATCTACAACGAGACACCCTTTAAAAAAACTGTCCGACTACAAAAACATGCATGGAATTAAAAGGCGCACAAATACACCGTGTCGATTTTGAAAGGTAACGAACTTTTAAAAAAAATATTTTTTTTTTTGCTCAACAATATTTTATAGTGACGAATTTACCTCTGATAATAAAAATCAGAGGTTTGTCATTGAAATACGCGAACAGAAGTAAAAAAAAAAAAAATAAAAAAATACCAAAGTCGATTATCACGGGCTTGAATGTAAAAGCAAGACATAAAATAAAAAAGTCGTAAGTTGTTTCGATTTTTCTGGTCAGCTTATATTATATCCATAGATACACAAATTAAAGGTATATTCTTTGTTGCATGAACACTATCAGCTAAAGATGGATGAATTATCCAAAGTCATATCTGAATTATTCAAATCCCAGCAGTTGTGTCAGCAACGTCAAAATGAACAGTTTGCATTATTAATAAGGGAACAACAGATAGCACAGCAAAAATATCAAGAAAAGCAAGATGAAAGACAGCAAATATATCAAGAAAAAGTTCAAAAGTTAACAGTGGAGAAATTAAACAACAAATGAGGCAAATGAGGGAAATTCTTCATATTCTAATAACACCATATTTAATTCGCTGGAAACTTTCAACTATGTGCCAGACGAAGAAAAAACGTTTGAAGCGTACTTTAAACGATATGAAGATATTTTCTACACAGACTGTGAAAACTGGTCGAATTCAAGAAAAGTCAGTCTATTACTCAGAAAGCTAGGTACAGCAGAACATAGCAACTTTGTAGATTTTATTCTACCGAGAAGAACGAATGAATTGGAATTATCGGAAACAGTGAAATTGCTAAAAGAGCTGTTTGGAGCAAATATGTCGCTTTGGCATAAGCGATGGTTATGCATGAATGTCACTAAATCCGACGATCAGGATTATGCATCTATAGTGAATAGACATTGTGACAATTTCAGACTGGCAGAGATTACGGTGGAAGAATTTAAGTGTTTAATTTTTGCTCAAGGACTGGTATCCAGTAAGAGTGCCGAAATAAGACGTAGAGTTTTGTCTAAACTCGAATCTGAACAAAACCTTACCCTGAAAAAGTTAGCAGAGGAGTGTCAGCGGGCGGTAAGTTTAAAGAAAGAGTCTCAAAAAATCGAAGAAGCTGGCATTGCTTATATTAAAAAAAAAAACAGTCAAATTACCCATCAGAAAAAAAATTGGAGTAAAAATTCGGCGTATTATAAAAATAGACAAGAAAAATTAAATAAGAAGAACGAGGAGAAAAAAAAGGTTCCACCATATAATTGCAGACGCTGCAACGAAAGACACTGGGTGGTAAATTGCCCATATAGAAATAAGAAATGTTTCGTGTGCCACAAGAATGGACACAAAGGATCGTGTTGTAAAACGAAAAAATTCAATAGCCGAATTAGACAAACAAATTCGAATATCAAATCAGATAGAGATTTGAGGAAATATGTGACGACTGAAATATTTAAAAAGAATATCAAATTTCAACTCGATTCAGGTTCAGATTTAACAATAATGAACTATAAAACATGGAACATTTTAAAAAGGCCTACAATAATGAAGGTTGTACTTCCCATGAAATTAAACGGGATCGTTAAAAAAATAAAGGTTTTCATTCTGAAAAATGGAGAAAACTTGATGGGTACAGACTTTATTGAAACATTCGAATTGTGGGATAAACCGTTAAACTCATTCTGCAGAAAAGTAGAAAGTAATACGCAAACAAGACAGGACATTAAAGATGAATTAAAGAAAAAGTTTCCGGAAACTTTCACACCTGGTCTTGGAAGATGTAATAAGTTTGAAGCTAAATTTGAATTAAAGGAAAATACTATGCCAATTTTTAAAAAGAAACGTAACGTGCCTTTCGCAAGTGTAGAGAAAATTAACGAAGAACTTGATAGGTTGGAAAAAATGGGAATTATTTCGAAAGTAGAATCTAATTCATGGGCTGCGCCGATTGTGAGCATAAAAAAGAAATCAAACCAAATCAGAGTCTGTGTTGATTTTTCGACAGGGTTGAACTCGGTAATCAAGGACTACCATTACCCGTTACCGAGTCCGGAGGAGATTTTTAACAAGCTAAATGGTGGAGTTATATTTTCAAAAATCGACTTATCAGATGCCTATCTCCAAAGAATGTTCGAAGTTACTAGGGATAAACACACATAGAGGGTTATTCAAGTACAACAGGCTTCCTTTCGATATTAAAGTGGCACCAGCCATTTTTCAACAAGCTATGGACGTCATGTTGAATGATTTAGACTTTGCGTGCGCCTACTTAGACGACATCATAGTAAGGAGCGAAACCGTCGACGAACATCGAGAACATCTGAATCAAGTATTTAAAAAGATTCAGGACTTTGGATTTAAAGTCAAAGAGTCAAAGTGCGAATTTGGTTTGGAGGAAATTAAGTATTTAGGTCACATAATCAACAAAAATGGCAGATTTCCAGATCCGGAAAGGTCCATTGCGATTAGAGACATGCCGACGCCCACTAATGTGGGGATGCTACAGAGTTTTCTGGGGCTCGCAAATTATTATCACGCGTTCATTAAAGGAATGTACAATCTAAGAGCTCCGTTGAATGAACTACTAAGAAAAGGCAAGGCATGGGAATGCACGGTAGAATGTCAGAAAGCCTTTGATGAAATAAAGAAAATGCTTACATCAGACCTCTTTTTAACCCATTACAATCCAAAACTTGATATTGTAGTGGCAAGTGACGCCAGTTCATACGAGATAGGAGCGTGTATTCAACACATAATGCCAGATGGTTCTAGAAAACCAATTGCACATGCTTCGAGAAAGAAGTTACTCACAGATAGAAAAAGAGGCGCTGAGTATCATTTTTGCCATAACAAAATTTCACAGATACATCCACGGCAGACATTTTATTCAAGAAACGGATCATAAACCTCTGATCACTATTTTTGGTTCGAAGAAAGGGTTACCCGTTTATACGGCAAATCGTCTGTTGAGATGGAGAACCATTCTTCTCAATTATGATTTTCACATAAAGCACCTATCATCCAAAAATATAATTCATGCGGATAGCTTATCAAGACTCGTACCGAGTCAAGAAGAAAGATTCGAAGAATCAATTATTGCAAATATCAGAGCAGATTATGAGGTGAAAAGCATGGTAAACAACATTTTAAGAGAGCTACCGGTTACATCAAAGGAAATCAAAAAAGAAGCTGAAAGCCATGATTTCATTTTAGAAATAAAAAGCAAAATCGTAGCAAATGACCAAAAAATGCAGGAGATTTATTCAATTTGTGACGGATTTTTATTATATGCTGAGAGAGTAGTAGTACCAAAAAAGTTGCAGAAAAGAATACTACGGGACTTTCATATGGGTCATCCGGGGGTTAATAGAACAAAAAGCTTAATGCGAAGCTTTGTATATTGGAAAGGAATGGATGTGGATATCGCAAACATGGTTCATCGATGTAAAGGGTGTGCGTTAGCAGCTAAGGCACCACCTATAGTACACAAACCATGGCCCAAGACGGATCATCCGTGGACAAGATTTCGCTGGTCCAGTAGAAGATTATTACTACTTAATAGTGGTAGATAGTTTTACAAAATGGCCGGAAGTACTACGCTGCAAAAAGCCTACGCCCAATACCACAAAAAACTTTTTTGCATGAACTATTTGCACGGTTCGGTGTGCCAGAGTGTATTGTGAGTGACAATGGTACACAATTCACTTCTGAAGAATTTAAGGAATTTTGTGAGTTATATCAAATTAACCACATAACGACTCCGCCGTATCATCCGAGGTCCAATGGACTCGCAGAAAGATTTGTCGATACTTTAAAGCGCGCGCTGAAGAAAGCCTCAGGAGTTCCAACGGAAAAGGCGCCTCAGCAATTCCTACAGGTATACAGAATTACGCCAAACCAGAGAACACACTCAAATATAGCACCAGCTGAACTAATGTTTGCTAGGAAAGTTAAGTCAGTGTTTGACAAGCTTTTGCCAGGAAAAAATAGAGTAAAGAATACTATGTATACAGCGAGAAAAAGATACGCCTCCGGAGAGAAGGAGTTTTTCAAGTGCTACAAAAACAACGTTGAGATCTGGGAGCGAGGCATAGTGGACATGAGAATCGGTGACCTGATTTACATAATTAAAGGGCCGAAGAATACTCATAAAAGGCACCAGAACCAACTTAAAAATGTTACGTTCCAGAGCATGAAGAGAGTATACCGGATGAGGAGGAAGATCCCATTGATGTAATGTATGATATGTTTCAAGTAGAACCTCCGCAGAATACTCCTGAACCGAGAAGATCCGGTAGGAAACGTAAGTTCACGGAACCATTGGACGTGAATCCAAAACGAAAAAAATATTAAAATTATGCGAATGGATCTACAAAGAAATAGCTATAATCATCAACCCATATAGGAAGCCAGTTTGAAATCCAAAAGGGAGTCCAAGGCTTGGGAGGGGGGTGTTGTAGTAGGATCCACCTAATTTGCATAGTGGAGTACCGACCATATAAATATGGTTGGTACCGGGAAGAGAGTGGAAGGAATCAGGAGATTCAACCAGAGACTCTGCCCGACTGCGACTCAGTCAACACACATTCCAGGAACGGTCTTCCCAGGAATATACAAAAGACTATATGTAAATATTGTGTACATTTTCTTGTTTCAATACATCTTGTTCTAAGTACATTTTGTGTTGCATTATTATTCCATGCATTAGTAAAGTTTCAACAGAGAGTTATACAGCAAAAGTACACGACGGTCGGCTTAAAAGAAATGTCTTTACTCATTTAGCATACTTCCTCATTAAGCTACGTGACACTTACACTTTCCACCTCACTTTCTACATTACTTCGTCTTTCTCACACATACACGCGAAGAAATCACATTTCTTTTCATCTTAACAGACAACTAAAAGCAAAGACTGTAAGAAATCTAACATTCATACATGTTAAGAAAAAATTAATTGTAAAAACATGAAAATATCTTCTATTTTTATATTTAAACACGTTTTTCGCTTTTTTCTTTGTTGTGGGTTGATTTAAACAAAATTGGTGACCCCAAAGTGATATGAACACATAACCTTCTGATAAAAGCGTAGAAAATTAACAAATCGATTAGAAAGTTAAGTGAGGTATTGGAAAATTTTATCTCGGAATTTTATCATATGTTCATATACTCTTTCATGTTTATATTCTTGAGTAAAAGACTTTTTTCGTTGTAGGCATCCTTTATCCATGACAACATTTATACTACCTTAAATGTTTCTAGTGTATTTATACGTCTTTGTAGCAAAGCTGATTCATTGTCTGTTCGTAACCTAGCAGCGATTATTTCATGTGTGAAAACTTTGTTGAAATCTGTAACCAGCGTTTATTGTATTTTTCCCACCATTGCACTCCTTTTAAATTTATATTGTTCCTCTTAATAAAACCGTTATTAATCTGAGGAAATGTCTCATTAAAATGTAATTATCCATTTAGTCATTCATTTACTCGTTACCTGTCTGGTTCAGCAAAACATTCTCTTTATTTGTTTGCCGTCTTTGTACTTCTTTAGAATTCCTCTTTGTTTTTGTGTCACTTTCTCCGGGAATCCATTTTGGCACAAAATTTTTAAGTCTCTCGCTACTTTCCTCTGCCTCCCTTGTGTTAGATTTCTAACGCTAATATTAATTTCCCCGAACCTGCTTTCCTCATTAAAAGTCATCTAGATATCAACATTTATATCTGATTTTTAGCTACATTTTCCTATCATCCTTAAAACTTTTTCATTCATCATGTAAGTTGATCATTGTGTTTTTCGTCAGTTGTGATTTTTTTTTAACATTTCTAACAACATTTACTAGCATTTAATGTCATAGAGGAAGATAGACATTACATAGCAGTTTATCAGTGTTTCTGTTGTTCTTAATGTCCCCTCTCTACCCGCTTAGTACCTTGTTCATTTTCTGGGTAGGATATTTCATAATTTCAGGTACCAGATTCACAGTCATCTTGCCACCAACGCAGCCTGATACATTTCTAAGGAGTTATATTTCAAAAAAGATTTCAGAGTTATCTCCTCGATATTTTTGAATTTTCAAATTATGATACTCAAAAAAAAAATAAAATAAATATATATATATATATATACATATATATAATAAATAAAATTCATTAATTAAATATAATTTTATTTTATAATGATAAACGCCGATTTAGGCGTTAAATCATTTTATGAAAAATATTTTTACATCGGTAGAACAAAATTAAAAAAAAATAGATTGAAACATTGTCATTATTTATCATAATTTAAATAAAATACGTTTTCCCTAACTCCACCCCAAATTAAAAATAGATGTGAACATCTATTGCTATAGTTATTTACTAAATCTAGTGATGTGTGAGTGTCGAACTTATCACTGATAAGCGCGCGAAATCGCTAACGTTAGTCTGATGGCAAGGCACCAAAAGCAAACACACGCATGCACGCACACAGATGAAATATAATCAATAAATTCGTAGCTTGACATGGATCAGTTATTTAAATTTTGATCTTAAATTTTCAGTGCATATTTTTCAATGGATGTAATTAATATTAACTTATGGATTAAGGGCATTAACAAGGAATAAGATTGACTTCTATCCGTTGTGTAACAAAAATTCTCTTACTTATACTCTCGGATTTAAGTTCGGATAATTTGCCTACTTTCAAAAATTATATACAAAAAATTAACTTTATATCGATTCCAGCCTTGACCACATGCATTAATTTAATTGTATTTCCCCAATTATTTCAATCATTAAGTAGGCCTTATTTAGTTTATTTTGATTGTGTTTTCTCATTATCGGTATATATATATATATATATATATATATATATATATATATATATATATATATATATATATATATATATATATATATATTAATAGTACCGTAGAAACGAACTACCTAAGGTTTAAAATAAAATTTTTAAAACTAAAAATCATCATTGTAGCTTTTATTTTAATTTCAAGTTAATGGATTAAATTTTAGATTTCCAATAAGCAAAATAATTTGCTGGATTTCTAAACCTATTTAAATTGACTGGATAAAGTTGTTTTTTGTTTGTTTGTTTTGTAACAGCTAAAATTGCTGATTTTAGCACCATTTTAGGCATCTGTCTTGATAATACAATTCTCTTTATAAAAAATCTTTAAAAATAACAAATTGTAAAAATCGGCACGTTATACAGACACACACAAATATTGTAGCAGTTAGTTATTCGTATTAAAAACTATATTTACTAAGCAAAAATGGAAAAGCTTACTATAATTCCTAGACCTCCAATATTGTAAAAATAATTTTGAAAACACTGGAGATCAATGAATTGTAGTAAACTATCCATTTATCATCAATAAATATAGTTTTTACTTACTAACAATATCAGCGAACCGGTATGAATTAAAACAAAAATGTAAAAGATTTAAAATTTTATAAATTATTATAATAAAAAATGGAAACAATTCATGTAAAAATTCAATATTCAACCTTCCAATTTTTGTCTGAAGGCATCAGTGTCCATAATATATCTTATTTATAAAAGAAATTAAACGCTTTTCTAAATCAAGTATGACTTAGTTTTATCACAATTTATATTTTACGATTCAGAGCAGATTTTCTGTAACTGAAGGTTTTACAAAAAGAAATTTATGATTATATATACAAGATTTATTAACAAATATTTACGTTGTTATTCTTATAATAATATAACATAATAAATCAATTTAAATATTAATTAAAAATATTAATAAAAATATTATAATTTAAGTAATAATATAACATAACAACTTCTATATAAACCCTAAACAAGTTAAATTTAATTTTGAAGAATAATTTAATTTCAAAGATAAAAATAACAATTGGAAGAAAAATCTGCAGCTGAAAACATAGAAGACGTAAACAAAAGCAAAATTTCCTGAACGTGCGCGTGTAAAAGAACGTTAAATTTATGAATACTCATGCGTATAAAAACGGAGTAAAAAAGCGGATTAAAAAAGACGCAGAACAAACTGAAAAAATTGAAAAATATTGGAAATACTAAGAAAATAATTCATGTACAAATTAAATTTAGCCTCCTTACTTTTCTAAATAATTCCCGTAGAAACATAAAACATTTCCAGAGCGCCTTCATCGCCTCTTCGAATGTCGAGAAAGGGGAAAAATTGTTCGGAGCAACGCAATCCGTGTTCAGGTTTACAGTGAAAGTTTTCGTAGCTGGCACCATTACTGACAGAAATTATATGGATTGTTCTGCGATCGTCCTTATAAATTACTTTTCCTCAATATTTTTTTATTTTTTTCATTTTTATTTTATTTTTCTATTTTATTGTATTTCTTTGTTGGTGAATGTTCGATCCGAATGCCCATAAATTTTTACTGAAATTCGACTGGCCTTAAACACACATGCTACTCTCTAAACGCCTGATCTCTGTAGAAGATTTACAAAGTTTCAATGTAAAATGTTGATAGGTTACTCGAAATTGTCGACTATTGCAAAGATCTTAGAACATTTTTAACACCATGATACAAAACCTCGTATAATAAACGAACATAGATAGCAGAAAGACTTTTAGCAGACTGTCTCAGTAGTCTGGTACCAATAAACAGGTGTGCATTTTGGTTACAGAGGACAACCTCAGCAGGCGCACCCTTGGAATTTTCCGTTACTAATTTCCTCTATTAGTTGCTAATTTCAGTGTTGTTTTCACTGCTTAATGGATCATTATTAGCTGCAGTCGCATTTGTGAAATAATGGTGCTATTGCAGGAAACATAATTCGAACTCTTTTTTAGAATAACTTTCAGCAACAGAAATTCGACTTACTAGATGTCAGTTATTTTGACAAGACTTTCTTCTTTCAAGCCATCAAGTTTGAGAAATAATCAAAATTTATAGGTGACTAAATCAGGTGTCTAACCCGGATGACCATTTTTGTAATGAATTTCTTATCTAGGAACTCGAAATCTATATTGCTCACTTCCTGAAACATATACGGTTGTTTGTTTTCAAAAGTTACAAAGAGCTAGAAGTCGTTGATGGAGATTCTACAGCAGTAGTCAAATTTAAAAGACTTGCTAACGCTTGTAATAGCATCAACACATCAACATTTTTAAGAAAGGTGCAGAAAATCATCGATAACAATCCCAGAAAGTCAATTAACGCCATTGCTAAGAAACTCAGTGTTTCAACGAACTGTCGGAATAATTGTGCAAGGACCTTCTATAGAAGTCATATGTGATGCGGAGAGGCCAGTTCATGCCTGCAAAGACAAAAGATAACCGTCTAGCCGAGTGAGAAATCTAGAAAAAATATAATGGGTGACAGACGTTTGGTAGACAAAGGACATTTAGATAGGTCAGGAAATGAGAAAAGGAAATCGAGGGAAAAAAAAACGAGACAAATATATTAAAGAGTTAAGGAAGGGAGTGAGGGAGGAAGAGAGAGAGAGAAGATAAGTGAAAGAGAAAGTGGGAGGAGAGAAAGAGGGTAAGGATGTTAGAAAGGAAAAACGTGTTATTTCTTTTTTACTCTTTTGTTGTAATCAGGAAATCGACCGCACCTAAATGGTCAATGGCGTTGTTGCAAATAGCGTCAGTTGGCATGAAAATGACTGGGCAACAAGCCCGGTGGACTTATTGTCCGGCCTTTCTTGCCATCAGCATACATAACGAAATGCCCGGATGTTTACCTACAATAGGACGGATACCTTAAGGAACAGAACTGAAAGTAATTAACAAAATGAATACACGCATATGGTGTATTAGGTTGGGGCAAAAAAACAGAGCCAAGGGATGTTCTCTTTAAAGAAATAGAGATAAATTCCGCATGTGCGTGACGAGGAAAGCATTTTCATCAACCCAGCAACGTTTAGTAATCCCGAGGTGATCGTGGTTAGGGAAAAAGCTTTGGCGTGGAAACTATGCCTGACTCAGGGCTCATCATTTGATGACGACGTTCTTGACAGCACGATTGTTAGGGTTAGGTTATTTTTTTCATTTTAGTTTTAGTTTTTAGCAGTAGCAAGTACCGTATATACTCGTGAAACGCGCGATCTGACGTATAGTGTGACTCCCCAAATTTTTATTTATAAAAAATAATTTATCTTGTATCTCATATATCATGCGAGTTCCTTTTGTGGGCGACCAAATTACAGTCGACTAACCTCTTTTCCTGGATCTTTTGATCTCATTTTTTAGTTAAATATGTTAAAAAAAGTAAAAGAATATGATAAGTGTATCGTTAGTAACGCTATACTCGTTGCGTAAACGTGTACAGCCATAAACAAGCGAACGAGAAACAGCTAATTATCTTATAAACGTATGCAATCGAAAAGACGCGTATTCGCTATGTTTGGATTTTATAATACGAAACTAATCTGTAAATTTTACTTGCATTATTACTGGATACAGTTAAGTAAAACATCAGTTTTATCAATATTATGTTTATTTTAAATACAGCTGTATTTTTTACTACAGTAAATGGATATATAGTTTGATCAACGGCGTAGCCAGGCCTGTAGTACATGTGCTAATTTTATATCTTGTGTATGATGCGAGCCCGACAAAATTAGCTTCAATATTAGGTCCTCAAAAGTCGCATGGTACGAAGTATATACGGTATATAATAATAACGATAATAATAATAATAGAATCGAGAAAATACTGAAAATTACGCTAATTTTGCGAGTTTTCTGGTTAGAAAAATTCTGTCAAAAAGCGTTCAATAGGTAACTAGAGCTTATATCATATTCAATAAAAGTTCAATTGACTTCTCTCGTTGGCCGATTCCAAAGTTTCGCATCGAAACTCTCCAGATGGTCCAGATGTTTGATAAATCTATTGAACTTATTACCAGATCTGATATCTATATAAATAAATGCGAATGTCAGTGTGTCACACTTTTTATCTTTACTCCTAGAGGCCGTAGTCCAACATATTATACCATTTTGGAATCAGGCCAACTCCGTGAGCAAATTAAAAACATTCCGGGTCGGATCTGGACCAGCAATCTTGACATTTTCAATTCTTAAGTTTTAGTTACTGCGATTCTATTCGGTGATTTTTACGTGATTTTTTAGCAACGAAGTTTTTGTACGATAAAAAATTTTATAATTTGGAAATAAATTTGTGTATAATTGAAATTAATTCTGAAATCCAGTGAAAATCACCCATGAAATGAAAAAAAAAAATGTTTGTATGGAAAATAAGGACCTACGTACATTAAATTGTCTTTAAATTAAGTGGTAGTAGAAGAATTATTGTTGAACGTTTAAAAGGTAAGCTTAAATATAAATGCAATACGTAAATGCAGCGATAAATTATGAGTTCTTCTGTATTTTTGTTTAACGCATAGGACAGGAGGATGCCTATCTCACCAACAGAGGACCAGATTGCAATCAAAAGAGACAAACCTGCAGCGAGGAAAAGAAAGTCCCATGCAAATTAAAACCCAGATCAAGCGGCAGGTAAGAGAGCTTCCAATGCTGAGAATATTCAAAGACTTAAGGTTTTTTCACGAAGGCCCAATCAAGAGTCCCTGCAAGATTTAGTTTAATTGTCGCTCAATAGGGCAGCTTTTAAGCTAGTTTATAATCTTTCTGAGGGAACGGACGCTAATGCTAACTTACAAATTTAAAATTTGAAATTCTTAACACGCTAGAGATTCGTTAGAAACGTCACAAAGTTTAAATTTCTTTACAAAAAGACACACACACACAGACACACACACACACATATCGTCATTATTGAAAATTTCTAAATTTTGGATAATTCGTAATATACAAATTTATCGATTTATTTAAATTTATTTTTAAATTACTTGATTAATTATATGGTTGGTTGGGTTTTATGGCATAGCAATTACTGTAGGTCATTTAATGCCAAATTAAGGCATATATATACACACACACACGCACAGACACACACACACACACACATATATATATGCACATATACATACATACACATATACATACATACACATATACCTATACGTATATTAAATATACATTACTATTAAACATATAGCTGGCAACATTATTTTTTCAAAAACGCATAGCTGGCAACATTTTTTTGAAAAGCGTATAGCTGGAAACATTATTCTTTCCAAAAAAACGTATAGCTGGAAACATGATTTTCAAAAACATATAGCTGGCAACATTGTTGTTTCAAAAACGCATAGCTGGCTTCATTGTTGTTTCCAAAAAAACGTATAGCTGGCAACATTATTGTTTCAAAAACGCATAGCGGCAACATTGTTGTTTCCAAAAAGACGTATAACTGGCAACATTATTGTTTCAAAAACGTATAGCTGGCAACATTATTTTTTCCAACAAACGTATAGCTGGCAAAATTATTGTTTCAAAAACTTATAGCTGGCAACATTATTTTTCCAAAAAACGTATAGCTGGCAACATTATTTTTCCGAAAACATTATCTGAGGCCTTGTTGTTGGACGTAGTTTATCGTCTTACCTAGGACGCGGATATAGTTTATCGTCATACTCAGGACGCGGACGTAGTTTTTCGTCATACCCAGGACGCAGACGTAGTTTATCGCCATACACAGGACGTGGATGTAGTTGACGATTGATTAATTATAGATTCAATATATATTTTGGAAGTGGGAGGCAAATATTGCATTTTTTTCCCAATTGAACACTGATTATAGACATATATCGCATATTACAAAAACTCGGAAAATATTATTAATATTAATTAAAATATAAAAGTACCAGTTATTTAGTTTATTTATTTTAAATATTTAAAATTTGTATTTAATTTAATTTAATTGTTTTTAATTATTAGATTTAGTTATTATTTATCTTTACTTTTCTAATTTTTCAATGCTAATCGTAAGTTCAAATATATTCATATGTTACATGTGGTAACGCATAAATTTTGATATATTACACGTTAATCATCAAAATCAAATTCAGTCTTTTAACCACTTGGCAACGCTCAAATTTTGAAAAAGATATATCTTCAATGGAATAATGAATTTATTTGAACTGAGTATCTATAAACAAAAAACAATATTCTTTTTATTTGCTATCCTCTGTCAGCCACAATGATGGCAAAAGCATTATCTCGCACCATCGCCAGTGAGACACGATGCAAGATCCACGCCGTTTCGCGAGGCTCGTCCTTTAATCGAGACGCAATCCATCCGAAACACCACCGAAAGAGGGCCAATAACCCAAAAAATCTCCACTGCCACTGGAGTAAAGATAAATCTGTCAGCAAGAGAATATTTAACTATTTTTATCTACGTTCCGTGCGATAGAGATCAGCTCAACCGCGGAAAGCGACTGGCACTATGACGATAGGTGAGAAGATGCAAACCAAATTCATCAATGGAATCTCAGCAACTTCGATTTGTAAATATTCTCCCTTATATTTACTAGAATTTAACGCAGATATTTTTATATTTCTTTTTTTTTCCTTTTAATAGTAGCTATTAAAATTGTTGACAAATTCTTTATCAAAATATGGAACTTTCCCAATCACTTTCTTTTATTTATTTATTTTAAATGTATTGATTATATATATATATATATATATATATATATATATATATATATATATGTGTGTGTGTGTGTGTGTGTAAATGCCTTCATTTTATATTTAAATACATTTATTTATTGATATATACATCTAGAAATATGAAAAAAATAAATGTAAAAATGCATAGATACGCAAATATACATACTCATATATATCTATATATAAAACGGAAGATATGTGTGTGTGTCGGTCTGTGTGCGTATATGCTATTTATGCACGTGCACATTTCTTTACTGATTTCGATAAAATTGTACACACATATTGTAAATTAAAGAGTTTTTTTTAATCTCCAGACACCCTCCCAGGGATGCTAGAAAAATCGATAGAACTGAAGGTAGGTACGACTTTTTGTAAAAACCAAGGCAAAATTACACACGAACAAAACTTTTAATGGATGAGCTGATGTTCTTTGCACTTATTGCAAAAAATCAGCTCATCTTACCAGGTTTATGTAGAGTGCTTCATAGTTTTCCTGCGACAATGGCTTCGCACAAAAATTGCAAAAAATGTCAAAAAATTGGGTTTTTCGTACTACTTAAAATAAAAATAAACTTGAATAACTTCCTCATTTTTTATCCGATTTTCTTAAAAAATCTCGCAAAAATTTGCCATAATGTAGGCAGCAAGATAGTATGGCTTTAGTCCTGCTCGCTTACTCGCATATAACGAAAAACAACGAAAACCTATTCAAAAAGCTCGCTTTTCGGCGATAATTCCCTGATTTGTCACCCGATGCTACCCAAATTTGCCACATAAATTACATATGAGACACAAGCAGACTTGCGTGAATGTTTAGTTTAGATTATTTCAGTTAAGTGAGCGAAATCTGCTACAGACTAGGTCTTAAATCGGCTTTTACCATTTAGCCAATAGTTTCTTCATATGATTTTATTTATTTATTTCATTATCCGAGTACTTTCGAATGTTGCTCTATTCGTTTTCAAGGATTAGAAATTGTTTTGGTCCAGGTTAGGACCAAGGAAGAACAACACAAACACAAGAGTAGAAATAAGGAAGGTATATTACACGAAATAATAATACAAGATGTGGAAGGTGTTAATATGACTGTCAGTCTGGTTTGGAGTGAACTACTATCGGCTCGACTCGATTCGTCCCTCTCTCTTGAGAAGTGTAGTATACATAGTGTTAGGAAGAGTTAATTCTGTAGTTATAGGTAAGGACCCATTACACACCCCTCCCAAGCTTTTACCTCGCGGGGTCTTTATTTCTTTTTCCTCTTCGGAGTAATCATCAAAGGCTCTGTAAATTTTCTTTTTCTGCTTGATTTCCGCGCTTCTGAAATTGCATGAGGCTTTTGCATATTGAATGTGTCAAATATTCTGTCCATTACTTCCTCCTCTTCCTGAGGTAGACCGTTAGAATCCTCTAAGAGCCTCTTTCTGATTTGATTTAAGTGCCTTTTATGCGAGAACTTCGGCCCCTGAATTATGTAAATCACGTTCCCGATTCGTTTCTCTATTGTACCTGACTCCCAATAGGATGTGTTGTTTTTGAACATTTAAAAGAAAAACTTTCTCTCCTGGGCTAAATATTCTTTTTGGTACAAACGACGTTGGTGATTGCTTTGTTTTGGTAGTAATTTGTCGAATACCGATCTAATTTTTCGGGCGAACATTACTTCCGCCGACGATAATGTCGATGGCGTATTACTGTTCGGTGTAATTCTATACGCTTGCAAGAATTGTTGTAAAGCCTTTTCTATTGGTACATCATAAGCTTTCCTTAGTGCTCTTTTTAATGTATCTACAAACCTCTCCGCTTGGCGTTCACCTAAAAAGTTCCACAAAATTCTTGAAAATCTGCAGATGTAAATTGTGTCCCATTATCGGTGACTAAACAATCACCCACTTCGAAACGAGCAAACAGCTCGTGAAGGCAATTTATTGTCGTCCCAGAAGTAGGTTTTCTACAACGAAATACTTCTGGACATTTGCTGTAACTGTCTACTACAATCAAGTAGTAGAAACCCTCTAATGGACCTGCAAAATCTACATGGATTCTCGACCACGGTCGATCTGTCTTAGGCCATGGCTTATGAGAGATCGGAGGTGCCTTGGTTGCTAAGGAATAGCCTTTACATTTGTCCGCCATATGTATAATATCTTGATCCATGTTTGGCCAGTACACGTAACCTTGCATTAAGGATTTCATCCTGTGGCCCATGTGAAAATCCTTGAGGATTCGCCTTTGTAGCGTTTTCAGGGTTCCTACTCTTTCATTATATAGCAGGACATTATCACATAACGAAAAACTGTCTGATATATGCTTATCTTTTCCTGCAATTTTTGTTTTCGTTTCCTTTATAAATTCGTCATTCACTGCTTCGTTTCTTATTTCCTGTAATGTGACGGGGAGGTTTCGAATTGTACTACATAATGATGTTCTAATATCTTCCTTATATCGTAGAGCTGCAATTACGGAATCTTCCAATGGCTCCGTTTTCTTTGGTATTAGTCTCGAAAGACCGTCTGCATGCCCGATTTTGTTTGATGGAAGATACTCCAATTTGAAATTATAATTTAATAAAATCGTCCCCCATCTTAGTAATCTATTAGCAGTCTAGACAGGCAGACCTTTCTTTCATCCAAATATTGTTAGTAACAGCTTGTGGTCCGTCTGCAAGGTGAAAAATCTACCGTAAATATATCTGTGGAATCTTGTAATCGCAAAAATAATCCCCAGCGCTTCTTTTTCGATTTGCGAGTAATTTTGTTCGGCTGGTAGTAACGTTCTTGACGCATGCGCGATGGGTTTTAGTGTCCCATCCGGCATTTTATGAAGTATACATGCCCCAACACCACAGACACTCGCGTCACTCGCGACTATTATTTCCAATTTTGGATCATAATGCGCTAAAAATAAATCTGCTGTTAGAGTCTTAATGATTTTGTCGAAAGTTTCTGACATTCATATGACCATTCCCAAACTTTCTCCTTCTTCAACAGTTCATTTAGGGGTGCGCGTAATTTGTGCATGTTAGGAATAAATTCTTCATAATAATTTACTAAGCCCAAGAAGCTTTGTAACTCGGCTAAATTTTTTCGAGCCGGCATTTTTTTTTATTGCCGTGGCTCTTTCTGGGTCTGGTATTCTTCCTTCTTCGTTATTAATATGGCCCAGATATTTTATCTCCTTCATAAAGAAGTCACATTTATTTTCGTTTACTTTAAAACCGTAATTTTGTATCTGCCTGAAAACCATTTTAAAGTGTTCCCAGTCTTGTTCAATATTTTTGCTATTTATCAGGATGTCATCAAGGTATGCGATCGTGAAATCCAGTCCGCCTAGCATAGTGTCCATTATTTGCTGAAATATCGCCGGTGCAACCTTGATCCCGAATGGTAATCTCTGGAACTTATATAATCTTTTATGTGTGTTTATGCACAACAACCTCATCTACTGGTACTTGTAGGTATACTTCACTCAAGTCTATTTTTGAGAAAAATTATCCTCCGTTCAACTTTGTGAAAACTTCCTCTGGACTAGGGAGAAGGTAGTGATAATACTTAATCGCTGCATTCAATCCCGTCGAGAAATCAGCGGATACTCGTATCTCACCCGATTTCTTTTTCACGTAAACAGTAGGTGCGGCCCATTGACTATATTCCACCTTTGTCAATATATCGATTTTCACGAGTCTATCCAACTATCTTTTCTAATGATACAAAAGGTACATTTCTTTTCTTCTTGAAAATGGGTTGTACATTTTCTTTTAGTTCGATTTTGGCCGTCATTTTTTTACACCTGTGGAAAATTCAATTCTATTCTGGCTGACAGGTAAAATTCGTATCTTCGTTAACACTGTTATGGTTAGTGTCCAAAAAGTTTTTTTTTATCTTTTATCTTCGCGTAGGAATATTTCAAGGTGATTCTTTGTCTCCCTTACTAATTTGTATATTTATAATAGTATTAACCAGCGAATTTAATAGGACGGAATATAGCTATAAGATATCTCAAAAGAATACTCTTTTTTAATATATGTAATATCATTTTAATATAATTTCTAATATGATTTTTAATATTAGCGGTTTTAAGATTTCCACATATTTTGAAAAAGCTGGGGAAATCCTGAAATGTGATGTGAGGTTACTACATTGGGGCTAAGTTTATCGTTTGTCTTAAAAAAAAAAACATTTTTATTTAAGAATTTTTTTTCAGAATCAATTAACTGATGTCTTTTAATATCGATCAAGTGACCAAAATGACGAAGAAAATGTGTCTAAAAAAAGCATCGACCATCATAAATGACAACGAATAGGATCGACGTAAAGTAAAAGAAGTTGAAAGCACCTTTGACCATAAAGCAAGAATAATAATCCGTCGCTTGACAATGTATGCAATTCTTTTACTATTATGTGAAATGGGGGGGCGGGGGGCGATAAATGATGTTTCTACAATGCAATCGACTAAAAATATCCAACTCATTGATCGATCAAAGATTTGAGATAATGAACTTGTATATACGTAATGGTCGGCAACACGAAACCTTCTGAAAGTTCAGGTTTCGTATTTCACCTGGAATATTTTCAAACTGCATATTTGCGAGTATAACCTTTTCCACCAAAAATCTTAAGATACCAACAATCTAAATTTGGATTTTTTTCGAAACTTTTCCTGCTCCAACATAAATTATTTGGAACAGACAATCTTTTGTCTTGCTGTGTCAAAACTTCCATTTTGTTGAGTTAATTCGAAATATACGCGATCTTCTCAGACATTTTAGGCAAAAGATGCGAAAATGGCTTGTGCATCTTGCGCTAACCTTTGTATGAATAAATTCAGCATGGATAAATTCATTTTGATTTGGGGTGAGCAAATATCTTAAACATCGTAAAAGATGAAAGGATTTTCTATGTCCTAATTTATCTCTAGTTAATTAATGCTGTGACCATTATTAGCACTGAAATGTACATTCGTAAAGTAATTTCTTTTAATTTACCGTTTGGCTAGACGCCAGGCAGCTTCTTTATTAAATCTCTAAGCGCTTCTGCAAACGCAATCTGAAATGAAGCAGCTGAATTCACAAACTTTTTCGATTGCGAAGTAATGATTTTGGCCGTTAACATTGCTTCTATTTTTGCATATATAGTCAAGTATGCGTCGTATTGAAAATAGGAAAAGCATCAATTCCAGCAGTCAAACACTCGATCTGTTGTTGTTTTTCCCAGTTTTAATTAATTTGGGAGTGAGGGGTTATTTTCAGTTAAAGACAAAATTTATTCATAATCGAAATACCGTTAATAATTAAATTCTCGTCAATGACGTAAGCGTCTGCAAAAATGTTTAAATACATTTGTAAAAAAAAAAAAATATATAAATTATTTCGGCGATGTACGAATATTTCAAAGTTTCTACGTATATTTATCGAAAGGATTTGAGTTTAAATTGGGAGTTAGTAAAAAAAGACCAATTAAAAAATCTTTTCTCGAATTCTTCAAATCCACAAGTCACAAGCACAGAGACGAAGGTTACGGAAGTTACTAAAAATCAGTGTTATTAAACGGATTAAAATGTTTAGGTATTGTAGACTAATCAAGAATGTAATAAAATATTCTCTGCTGAAAGTTGTTCGAAGCCATATAAAAAATTTTCAACATTGGAGGCTGTTTTTAAATTTAATATTTATTAATAATAGAATTGCCAAACATTTTTTTCATTTATAATAAATATTAACAATAGATATTTATGAATAGGAAGTAATTGAAACTAATATAAAATCGTGATGAGTAAAGCTCCAAATATTCCCGAAAAAAAATATATGTTGGAGGCTGTGATGTTTAAATAAGGTTAGGATTACAAGAGGGATACTATCTGATCGCAGGTTCGCATAAGATTAACAAGAGAAGGTCTTCCTTTATCAGTGAAAGGCGGCGTCACGAAATATGACTTCTTAGTTTCAATGTTAATTTTGCGATTAAGCTTTTTATGAAATGTTTTTGCATTCGTACAAGTGATTTCTTTACTGGTCATAGAGTGTGTCAATTTGTATAAAACATCTGTAGGTCTCTTAACCATTATCAACGATGAATATTTGTTTAAGTGAATATTCAGAATTTTTATATTTATATATAGGGATGGAGAAGTATTTTAATTTACGGACATGGACAAGATTTTTTAAAGGTTTTCGTAAAGGTTTTCATGAAGATTGAGAGTTATTTTTGTAGGGCTCCCATGAAATACAAATTATTGCCTATGGGATTTTAAGTGTTTGATATTATTTAATTGATAATAATTTTGCTCTCTCTTTTGACATAGGGCTCTCCCTGGATCCATATCCTCCTGGAAATTCCATACTGATTGCCATATTGTATAATTACTATATATATATATATATATATATATATATATATATATATATATATATATATATATATATATATATATAAACGAGGGTAGAGCACATAAGTGCGCATCATTCAAAAATGCATTTAAATTGATTTCCGAATAATATATATATATATATATATATATATATATATATATATATATATATATATATATATATATATATATATATATATATACATATGTATACACATATATATATATATATGTATACATATATATATATACATATATATATATATACATATATATATATATATACATATATATATATATATATACACATATGTATACATACATACATACATATATATATATATATATATATATATATATATATATATATATATATATATGCATATACACACATGTATGTATGTGTGTGTGTGTGTGTGTGCAAGAAAAAGGAAAATAATTATTAATATAACATGAAAGATTCTGTTCCATCATCAAATTACATTCCTTACAAAAATGTCCTGAGTTAATTATATTGATTTAATTACGTATGTTCAGGACGATTACTTTTTTTTACAAGGCCGGTGTGAAATTAGTCAGCCGAGACAATTGCATTTCAAAAGTTGTTTCGCCAAATCAGTTTAGACAAATATGAATATATTGGACTTACAGAATTTCTATCTTTTGTACATTTCCCCCACCTATATATATATATATATATTAGGGTGGTGCAAAAATAATGACGTAATAATGCCGTTTTTTGACGTTAAAAATACGTCAAGAAACGACATTATTACGTCATTATTTTTGCACCAGCCTAATATCTATCTATCTATATCTATCTATCTATCTATCTATCTATCTATCTATCTATATCTATATATATATATATATATATATATATATATATATATATATATATATATATATATATATATATGTGTGTGTGGGGGGGGTCGAAGTATGTAGGTAAGCAGCCCGTCTGAGCAAACGAAAGAAAGTGTCATATTTGATAGATATTTCTATTAACATAGTTTGCTACGAAAACACTGAAAGAACTTTTACTAATGAGTTAGCATTACAAGATATTGGTAGACTGTGAATCGATTGATCATTCTCATTTATTTTTTTTTTTTAATTTTCTGATATTTTCTTTCCTCTCGAAATTATACAACCAGAAATCAAATAACTCATATACTATGCATTTTTCTTTCGGGAAACAATTTTGCTCTCAATTTACTGTGGAGAGTAAAATAATATCTATCTATCTATCTATCTATCTATCTATCTATCTATCTATCTATCTATCTATCTATCTATCTATATCTATATATATATATATATATATATATATATATATATATATATATATATACTTTATTTTAGTATATTACATGGAAAACTTATAAAAAATGCAGTCGTGTTTCGATGCGTATACAACGCAACTCATCAGGCGGTTGTAAATTACTGGCGAACGATTTACTGAGATTTAAAAGGTAAATACAGCCTCTTTTTACGAAAAAAGAATAAGAAGAGGTGTAGTGTTGGTTATAAGTTTTGTGGGTTTACTTGGATCAATCAGTCAAATATGACGCACATTAAATTTAAACTAAGGGAAGAAGCAAAAATTCATATTATTTTCATAATATAATATTATCTAATGTCTTACTTGAAGATCATAAGCCTGAATTTCAGACCAAATGTCCTAATCTCAACTTACTTATATATATATATATATATATATATATATATATATATATATATATATATATATATATATATAATTACATGAATCATTCATCAAAAAACAAATATAGAGGTTAATGATATATATATATATATATATATATATATATATATATATATATATATATATATATACATGGCTATGTTTTATTTATTATAAACGTTATTTTGGGGGGCTACTTATATTTGAGCAGAAGCTATTTTTTTTAGTTAAACTGTACATTTTTAATCGAATGACACCCACCGGCCTGAATATTCGAGAAATCTAATCATAAAAATATATATGCATCGTCCGACAGAATATTCAGGCCAGTATGTGTAGTTTGATAATAAATAGTGTTTAATTAAAAAAAAAAGAAGAAAAAACAGAACTTCTCTTCGAATATGGGTATCCATCAAACATAACGTTTAAACATTATAATTTTAAAATAAGATGACAAATCAAATTTATTATATATATATATATATATATATATATATATATATATATATTAGGTTGGTGCAAAAATAATGTCGTTTTCTCACATATGTTACTATGTGATAAAACGACATTATTTTTGCACAAACCTAATATATATATTCATATGCATATTTATATTCATGCATATAAATATTTACATATATATTTTTATATATTTACTTTAATATATTTTTATTGTTATACGTTATTTATATAGACACAAATATTTAAGTAAATGCTCTGTTTATAATAAACAGTATTAACAGCATTTACCGGCCTGAACATCTTGTCGGATGACACATAAATTTGAGAATTTCTCGAACGTTCAGCCCAGTATATATATATATATATATATATATATATATATATATATATATATATATATATATATATATATATATATATATATATTGATTTTTTTCAGCTGCCATATCAACGTGTATTTTCATAGCTTATTTTCAATATGACAGATTTTTATATATTTTTTCTATCATTAAAATACAGAAAAAGAGGCAATGCAGCACATATTTTTGGTGATTTTATGCAAAAGAAAATTGCAACTCTGTCAAACAAATATTGTTGAAATTTATAAAGTGGATATTGTCAACGATCAAACTTGTCGAACGGCATTTGCGAAAATGTTTCGATCAGTTGAATTTTGATAGGAATCCAATAATGACATGACTGCCGATTACTCAACCTCATGTGCCGCAGAAAACCAATATGTTCAAAATATCCCAATTAATTTTTGGAAATCACTTCTGTCCGTCGTCTCACTTTCTTCTGTTTTATATCATAACTTAGTCAATGGCAATCCATCATTGTCAGCATTGTACTTTTACTCCGTTCCAACCACCATTAAGCAGTTCGGGTCATTTTGGCCAAAGTTCAGATCATTTAGTAGGGTCTAGAATTACATTCACTACAAATATAATTTACTATTTTTTTATTCTAGCTTACGCATTCTGTAACAATTGCCACCCACTTTGAACACAAGGGAAAGCGAATCAAGCGAAACGAAATACTACTAAATAATATCAGTTACTATAGAAAGTGAAATCCCATGACGGAGAGTGGAATGGCATCTTCTACATGGAACTGGTTTCGTAAATATATCAGTTACTATAGAAAGTGAAATTCCATGACGGAGAGTGGAATGGCATCTTCTACATGGAACTGGTTTCGTAAATATATCAGTTACTATAGAAAGTGAAATCCCATGACGGAGAGTGGAATGGCATCTTCTACATGGAACTGGTTTCGTAAATATATCAGTTACTATAGAAAGTGAAATTCCATGACGGAGAGTGGAATGGCATCTTCTACATGGAACTGGTTTCGTAAATATATCAGTTACTATAGAAAGTGAAATCCCATGACGGAGAGTGGAATGGCATCTTCTACATGGAACTGGTTTCGTAAATATATCAGTTACTATAGAAAGTGAAATTCCATGACGGAGAGTGGAATGGCATCTTCTACATGGAACTGGTTTCGAAAACATAAATGTACGATTCCTAAATATATTAATGATGCCATCGATCAACTAAACAGAGAAATAGTTAACAGAAAAAGAAGAAATGTTCCACCAGAGGGCAAATCTAGACAGCCTATTTCTTTGATGACAAGGCAAATATCAATAGTTCCTGGATAGCAAGGATTCACTTATCTGACGCATTCAGTAGATTTCTTATTTATTTTCTGTTTTCATTTACAGAAATATCTTTATAAAAATGTATTTTCCTTGGAAAACTTGAAAAAAGTAGCTAGAATATACTTTTTTGGAGAAATGATTAGAGTCGTTGATTCGTTTTCTACGAATCATCAATACTTTGCAGGTTATTTAAAGCCGTAAAACACTTTAGATTGTAAGAATTTTTGTTTTTTGAGATAATAATGATTTCAGTGATACAAGTCTCATTAACTAACCCAAAGCTGGGGAGAGGAGATGTGGATTCATGAATATAACGAACCTAACTGGAATGAGATCTCGGCTCTCCGAGTAACAATTCACACCCTTGCATCACCGTCTTACGGCACCTGGTATTCTCAAACGATCAGGTTCGACGTTGCTTAACTTCGTTGATCTTATGTGAACCAGGTTAGAATAATGATGCAGAAGGAATGATGGCTGACGAAAAAACCACGGCGTGACAGAACATGATGAATTTATTGTTCGACAAAATTAATGTCGAAAAATTAAAGTAAGTATATTTTGACTGAAGAAAGTTTCAGCGGACCCAGTGTTTGTCCATTTTTAGCATGACTGAATATGACACACACACACACACACACACACACACGCACATACATACATACATACATACATATATAGGCGCGTGGTTGCGTGGTAAGAAAGTTCGCTTTCTTTCCATGAGATCCGGGTTCGAATTTCATCATGGTCGATTTGTTAGGAAGGAGACTTCCTAAAGTTATCTGTCTGGAAAGTGCCGGAAAACCATACCACCGGTTGATCCAAGCCTTGTGAGTGAAATTAGGTAGACGGAACACTTGTGGCCGTCCATAGCTGTGCTAGCCCGAATCATAAGTCATCGTGACCGAGGATATGAGTGTGCTGGTGTTCAGACTGTCAATCATTCTAGGTAACACACTATCTCCCAGAAACTGTAGCTAAGGTCTGCTCAGCATAGTTGAAGTATAAACCACAGGTTGGCTCTGTGGGTGTTGAACAAACACATTTTGCCTGAGCGAGTGTCAGCAATAGAGATTGGCTAGCCGCCCTAGTAGACAGGTATACTCGAATACGAGTGGCTAGCTATTATATATATATATATATATATATATATATATATATATATATATATATATATATATATATATATATATGATGGACTCTCCCGTCGTTTTCGACTTATGAGTGGGTTTCAGTTCATTTTTTATGTTTATGTTTCGTATAAGACAACAATCCTTCACGAGATTTGCAAATAAATCCACACGAATGAGATACTGTTGACCGTAGCCGGGGATTTAGTGTTAATTCTTAATTCTCTCTGACGGTTGAGACGATTCTTTTCAAAGTTAATTATACCTCGGTAGCAGGTGTTTCTCCAGTTTGCTGGCTTTTCAACAGCAAGTTCGAACTCCTCTATGTTTTCGGCAATTAAATTGTATTTAAGTTTGTCCTTAAAGCGTAACCAAGGACGGCCTACATTAAGCTTGCCATGAAAAAGTTGGCGATGCATGAGGATTTTCAGCATCCGATTATCACTCATTCATATAACATGACAAACTCATCTGAACTGTGATTGCATCAGAAAGGATTCCATACCACCTTTGATGAAAAGATCAGGGTTAGAAATTTTTCCTGCCGTGTATAATCGCATATTGAACGAAGACAAGCTGATTCATATGCCTCCTGGATGGCGTTCATGATCATATATATATATACTAATGTTCAACCAATACAAGGCTCAAGAGCCAATCATGGTAGAGGGTTACCGCATGGTTTTGTGTGAGTGTAAGTCAAGAAGTGTAGTTTATGAGATTATGTGTGAAAGATAAAGGTTATGAATTTAGTTACAGGAAAACATCCTCCCGGGGGTCTGTCCCAAAAAGCAGCAGTTCATCCGAAGAAGGTGTGCAAAGATTGCTTACTTCTTGTTAATGGAATGGAGATAATTAATCCTCGCATACTTAGCAGGGCCGGTTCCTCTTGCAAAGTCCAGGACGCGTGAAACAAAGAAATATAGCTAGGTAGAACACATGCCATAGAAATACAACAAAATAGCAAAAGGCTTGCACTGTTTCGTTATTGAGATATATATATATATATATATATATATATATTCAACCCTAAAAAAAGACTAGGAATCATCAGCAGTGCACATCTGAAAATAGAACTTAGACCGTTATGATACAACGCAAGCGTCATACCACTGGACCAACAGGATTCGGTGATAAAGAAGAAACATACTAGACTCGATATCGCGTCGCTACTCACTGATTTCTGTGGTGATACTCATCCAAGTATTCGAAACCCAAGAGATTGCGCCCCAAGAGCCACGTCTTCTTTCCCTAAGTCGCTTCCTCTCGAGCATTAGTAGCTGGATCACGCAAGGATATACACTTGTTAGAGATTTTGGGGAGTTGAATAATCATTTAGATTAAATCATCGAGCCTAGAAGAATCCTTAACAGAATGCAGAAAGCGCTGGTCGCCGTTTCGACCTATTTAATCACACACACACACACATATATCTATCTATCTATCTATCTATATATATATATATATATATATATATATATATATATATATATGATTAATATGAATAAAAGTTTGTCACTTGGCTGACTCATGTTATCTTTAGCATCCCGACTCCATCTTTTCGTCGGTGGATCTTTATGCCTCAAATGTCATAAAGATGCTCTCTTAGCAACAAACATTCGAGATTCATCACTGATAAGTTTTCTTTTCATTTCTGCATTCAAATTATCATTTTCTTTTTCACTGCTTCCAAAATTTTCATCCTCCAAATCACTGAAGATCTCCACGTCACTATACCTGAATAAAGGGTAAAAATATTTTATATATATATATATATATATATATATATATATATATATATATATATATATATATGTGTGTGTGTGTGTGTGTGTGTGTGTGTGTATGTATGTGTGTGTGTGTAATTAGTAGAATTAAAAGGTTTGTCATTTAGTTGATTGATGTTACCTTAAGCATCCCGACTCCAGAGTTTTTTAGATGGACCAGTCCCTCCACTCCACGTGGCATATCAGCAAATGACTTCCTATATGTTTCTGGTTAGTAGAAACCAATCAACAAATAAGAAAATAATAAAAGTATAAAATTATCGTCAAATATATATAAGACTATTCTTCTTATTATTGTTGTGAAAAATGCTTGAAAGATAATTTTTTTTATCAAACTTGCTAAATACATTCTTGCGTAGTCGGCTTTTTTAAAGAAAGGGAATTGAATGTGTATGATGTTAGACATAATTCACAAAATTGAAACAAGAATATAACATCTACTCCAACATACACTTAAAATAAAGTTGGAAGTAATCATTTGGTTCTATTAAGTAGTAAAATATAAGTGAATGACAAATGCATATTAATCAAGACTTTCTTTATTAGAATATGGATTTGTCGGTTTGACGCAGTCTAGATGTGTCGAGAGGAGGTTGAAGGAATGTTCGATTGATCCGTGTCTGAAATTTCGACCAAAAGTCGCGATGAAAATAGTGGAAACCGGAAAACGGAAGTTAGTGCGATGTCGTAAAATAGCGGCCTGAATTGCCCGGAAGGTGTGTCACCCGTGGCGTGAAACAAACAAAAGGTGGCCAGAAAATGGCGTCAAGATTGTCCAGTCGCTTCTTGGATGCAAAAGACCGACAATACAGCGACCCACTTTATGCGAGATATTCCCGTCGCATATACCGACCGATGACGCCGAGTCTGGGGTTAATTAAATCGGTTTTTCTTGAAATCGGCACATCTTGGCATGTGTCCACGCTCACTATTCTTCTGTATTAGTGCGTGACTAACACGTTTTCTAGTCGCCTCTTGCGTGCAAATGAATCGCTTCATATTGAGATATAATTCAGATGTGGGAAGGTGTGGTCTGACCTCAGTCTGAAAGTTATGATTATCACATCAAGCCTCCATCAGACACTTGATTAAATCAGAGATGTCGGGGTCCGCGCTTATATCAATATCAATCGTCTTTACTAATGTTAATGAATAAAGAGCGTCAATGAGCTTGTAACACATTTTGTTGGTGGGTGGGAACTGACAGAAAGTAAACCTTATCTAAGGGGCGTCTTTTGAGAATTCGACGTGTTGTAATATTTATCAAACTTGTCTCGCTAGTTCAATTACCACTGAATAATGAGTTCGATATCCAATACGTGCCATATACATTTAGCCTTGTGCCACATCTAAGCTACGCTTAGTAAATCACTCTGTAAGAGTTGTACATGTTAGACACAACATAATCGTTTAAAGATATTTGAGCAGTGTAAAAATAATCTATAGGTTTTACAAACATTTTTATGATTTAAATGCATTTAAATATTGACGTTTTTCTCGACTGCTAAGCAATTTCCTCAACAGTAAAATATTTACACCTTTATTACAAGTAATGAAAAAAAGAACAATTATAATTTTTAAATGTATATTTTATCTGACATTATAATATTATCGGATAAAAAATAATTCAAAAGTTTACTCTTGTTTATGTTTCAGGTACGGAACTGAAGCTAACAGATATAGATTAGCATGAATCCCAACAATAAATGCATATTACTCAAATACATAATTTAATACTCGCTCTATCAAGCAGCTACCGTGGTGAAATTGATAACGACCATTTTCAGATTCAGAAGCTAGTTTCCCTGATGGAAACCAAATACAGAATCTATTCCTCTTAAAGGTACAAACTTTTTGTGGTAGGACTTCTTAATCAAGGACATTTTCTTTAATAAATTTCACTGTTTAAGGAAAAAAATAACAATGATAGTAATTCAAATACGTGTACCGATTAAAAATAAAGTTTATTTATTTAGCAAAATGAAATGTTTTTGGTACAAGGCCGAAGATAGAGAGCAGGAGAGGTTGACCATCAGTAACTATCCTAGCGAGTTCGATTCTAACAATTGACACAGCAACTCATCATTCACCATTCGGTTCGAACATGCACCAAGATACCGCGTTTTCACATGGGACCTAATAATACACCCATGATATGTATACAATTATAATTTAAGAAAAATAGTTTATAGTAGTAAGATACAATAATTCTATGTAAGTGTACAAATTAATTCTATGTAAATGTACGTTTCGGCCGTTCTACACTCCAGGCTTCTTCAGGTGTTTGGAACTGAACCCTTTATTTCATCCAACGTAGTAGATTGTTCTGGCTCCACGTGTCATGCCTCCTGCGGATGTCTCAGTTATCTTCTTTTAACTTAACTCTCCAAGTTTCTGTACACCACTGCAGTAGCCAAGTATTGAACTCCCAAGTGATTTGACATAAAATAATATTTATTAGATTTTAATGATATTTTCATCCTGTTTATAATTAGAATAAATTTCCTTGCGTTATAAACGATTAATATGTTTAGGATTATTTGAAAATTATTATATTCTATTTGCTTTATATCAATATTTCTAATAGAACATCTTATTTCTTCATTGACAATATAATTAGGGAATTATTATGAAAAAGAGTTTGTTTTAAATTTTTCAGTTCACAGTAAAATATTTTGTATTGTGGATGAATTAAGTTTTGCATTTTTTTTTAGTTTCTTTTTAATAATTTCTATTTTGTAATAATTTGGAAATTCTCTCTTATAGTTAAAAGTGCCTGAATTTATGCTAGTAGATTTTTTTATAAAAATTTTCCTGATAACAGTAATCTTAACAAGATTTTTAATAAAAACACCCTAAAATTAAATTACAGCTGTACTGATAATTTAGAAAGGTTTATAAAAACATAATAATAAAATACATTATTCGGTCTATTGTCCTCTTCTTTGTCGCTACATTTATTTATTACAAAGTTTTGGCCGTTGTACGCTTCGGTCATCTCCAGGTGGTTGGAATGTCGAGCTGAACCCTTTATTTTTCTCACTAGGGATGTTCTAGTTGCCTTAACCAGGTATTGAACTCACACTCTTTGGGTCCTGCCACTGGATCTAACCAACGACTTTATCCACTGTGCCATGTGCCCTTGAGGACATCTGGGTATGAATTTCTGGGTATTATAAACCTAATTTCTTCAGCAACCATTTTTACCAGTGCTCATAAGGCAGTGGAGAACTTTCAGAGGGAAATTAACAGGAGATAACTGATAAGTGACATCCATTAAAAACATGGCACGTGGAACTAGAACAGTCTACCCCAGTGAGCGAAATATAGGGTTCAGTTCGACATTCCAACCACCTGAAGAAGGCCGGAGCATACAACGGCCGAAACGTTGTAATAAATATGGCGACAAAGATGAGGACAATAATCCGAATAATGTAAATAATGTACATAATACCTCATCTCAGAAATAAAGTCAGATAATAATAAAATACTGGAAAATACGTATGCCGGAATCAAATGAATAGAGATCCTAAAATGAAATTGCACAATAATAATAAAAACATGTAATTGGAGAAATCCTGGAAATTGCCCTTTGAATAAAAAATGCCACATAAATTCTATAGTATACAAAGGCACAATCTCATTCATTGATAATCCAAACATTGAAAAGATATATATAGGATCCACAAGAAATGAATTTAAAATGAGGTGGAGACAACACCAAAGTTCGTTCAATAATATTAGAAATATATTTGGCATTTAAAAGAAACAAAGCACCAACAATAAAATGGTAAATAATAAATAGAACAATTGTCCTTTATGCCTTCATAAAAAATTACACATCAACTTTATAAAAAACAGAAATTTATTAAATCAAAGAAATGAAATAACGGTTTTTTTGCAGACACCAACAAATATACGCCTATATTAGTAATTATAAATATATTAGTAATTTATAAGTGGATAAAAAAATCCACAATACGATATATAAATAATTACACAATACTCTATAAAATCTATAAGCAAATTAAATAATTTTCAGACACGTGTAAAACTACGAAATCAAAATACAACCCAATCACACCTAAGCCCCCCTTTAAGAATCCAGAAACCAAAAATTGAAATAAATTAACACCAAAACTGTGACTAGAACATCATTCAGTGAGTTTTAAAAAATAGTAATACAAAAAAATCAAAAAACAGAGACGGGGGAAAAAAGCCAATGTAGCCAGACAAAATAGCAGAGAAATTTCCCCCAACCAAACCTTACACGACTCCAAAAATTTGACGTATAATAAACATACATACTTTCATCACAGTAGTGACTCCTTGATAACGAAAGAAAAAAAAACAGATTACACTTCCATTCCCAAACTATAAATGAGTAAAGCATTTCTTCAGTTATTTATTCGAAAACATCGCTTGAGAATGAAACTGTACTCTAAAGTTTAATATTGAAATTAAACTTTAGGAGTTGGTAAGGTTTCGAAACTGTAATTTCTGTGTTGCGATGGAATAATATTTTAAAAAAAATAATGATAATTTAAGCTCTACTTCTGTATCGTTTACTGCTTTTTTTAAATATAAAAACATAAATAATGTTCTTTCTTATTACATCAATACACACACACACACATACACGCATATATATATATATATATATATATATATATATATATATATATATATATATATATATAGTCAACAAGAAAACCTTAAAGGTTCATTTCGGTAATAAGTTATTTCATAAATATCTATATATTCATTTCTTTATACTGAAATCTCTTAATAAATGGAGACAATACCCCGGACTGATATATTAGAGAGGAAATCAAAGGTGAAGAGGAGAGAAAAGGAGGGGAAGAAGTAAAGTGGTCAGGTTCTTTTAAAAAGTGGGATAGAGAGAGGGTATGGAAAGGAAAGAAAAATGGAAGTAATGAATGGGTAGTAGTAAGCTTAAAAAGACTGACCCGTCCAAGATTTTTTTCCTCAAAGTGTGGAACCTTTAAATCCGATTGTACAGCAAATCTAGTGATATGGCCCTTATTTTAGGCAGGTCAAATCAACCCAATTTCAAGTTAGTTAGTCTAATAAAAGGGTCCTTAATACAAATAATATATAAAAATTAAAATAATGATAATAATATCAAACATAAGCGAAATGATTTTTAAATACAGATAAAAAAATAAAAGTAAAATTAGAAAAATAAAAATAAAACCTGAGTAAGATGATGCATGGATAATGATACAAAATGTCTTAATTTAGAATTATAAATGTGGTATATATTAATAAGACAGTCATAGATCCAACTGCATATGAGGAAACACGCAAGAAACACAAAACCATGTGATACGCAATATCAACACACATCCGCACATAGTCATATACATACACATGAATGCATGTACACCAATATGCACTATTACTCATGTAAACGAATCAGCATTTCATATGTTCATCCCACACAAAAATGAAAGTTTTTATGGGATTTTAAATTTGTTCTTATGTCTACCCTTGAAGATAAGTCCGTTCCATTGATTTAACAACAAGTTAGCATTTGGGTATTTAATTATTGCAATTTTTTCTTGTATACACAAATAGCACCTGTCTCGGAAGTTGTTGTGGGTTTGAGACTTGAGATTTGACGAGTGGGATGATCTTTAATCTTCCAATAATGCTTGGCTAGAGCAGTTTGGTGTCTCAAGGAAGCACTGAAAAAGGAATGTTGATGACTGTATAGTCTGTTTCTAATTTCCTGCGGATATCCCTATGTATATTTTCGGTCGGTAAGGTTTTCTTTCAGAAAAATGGTTGCTTGATATAACACATTTTCCGAATTAGAGGTATCTCCGCCCGGGCATTTACTCCCGGCTTTGTAGTTACAAGAGGACTTGTTTTGTGCTATATTAATCTCTCGTAATTGTAAAAAAAGGTCAATACTCATTAAAATTAACTATGAACATGGCCACAATGTGCTAACAGTGTTTGGGAAATGAAAAAAAAAAAACTTTTCCAATCACTCATGAAACATTAATTAAATCCACACATTCAGTTAAAAATTAAAGGAAAATATCCTTGATAATGGCTAAGAGAAGATATATAGAACCTTTGAACATTTTCCTCGCACTCTATATCTAGAAAAGAAAATACTTATACGAACACAACACGGGTTAATCACAGTATCTTGTCAGTGATCTATAATGAAAATTACATAAAGAACGGTCTGATGCCCAAATAAACAATATATATATATATATATATATATATATATATATATATATATATATATATATATATATGTATGTATGTGTGTGTGTGTGTGTGTGTGTGTGTGTATGTGTGTGTGTTTGTGTGTGGCTATTTTAGGCTCTGTATTTCTTTACTATCTGGAAATTGCTAAGACACTGCTTGGGAAGATGGTTAAGTTGCTTCCATTGCTTTCTCTACGGATTTGAATCCAATGTAGCCCTTTTCCTAGATTGACGTCCACCTAATTCTACTAATCCACGTATACTTATTTATTTAATCCAGAAATAGGTTATTGCAGTCGGAGTTGAGTTGTAGCCTTTCCCAAGGAGTTCAATGCGAAAGTGAGGACAACAGACGAAGATAGATTTGAACTCAGTGCCAATAATCATTACTTTGACGGCACATCATCTAATTAAGATATCCAACTTTATACATACATATATATATATATATATATATATACATATATATATATATATATATATATATATATATATATATATATATAAATAATTTCATTAAGGAATTATATCGGAGATGTATATGAATATTTTAAAGTGATCACACTCATCGAAATTAATAAAAATACTGCGTACATTTTACAGGGTATATAATTTGATTTTTGTTTCTATATGACATTAGAAATGGCTTAATTTTATTAAAGAAATTTCGTACGTGGAGAGTCGATTTTGTGATTCTTGGGAGCCGGTTTCTGATCAGTGCTGATAATATCATTAATAAATATACGATACAACCTTTCGCTTTCGTTTGCGTTGGTTGACAGGATAAGAATCAATAAAGAAGACGCATTTTGGCTTCCTAGATTGGGGGAAGCCAATGCCGTTCAAGCTTGGTAATCAGAGCTGTTTTGAAGTCCTTCTCACTATCTTTATGTCTCTATCCTTCCTGCTCGGCATTGTAAAGGCTAGGAATACACGATAAAATAAATGATGTTTGCAACATTCTTTATGGTATGTGGTTGTTTGCTTTGGACTAAATTTTCAAAAAAAGTTGCTTATATAAAGAACTCCGGGTGAAAAGCGTATTTCTAGAAACAAATATATATATATATACAAAGATATATTTAACACAAAAGTGCCTTTAGTCACATGTGCACTGTCAAAAAATAAGACATTTATCATCTTCTCATCTCGATTTTTTTTTGGTGGTGTAGGAAGGCTAATCAAACCTTTTTAACTTCAAAAAATGAATCGGGAATGTGAAATAAATTCTTTCGCTTTCAGGTCAAAGTTTCTATTTGTCATATCTCAGACATTTCATCGTCACTAAAACTTCCATTATGCTTACAAGCGTCGCGTCTATAAAGAATTGTTTTACATCACGGTACTTAACAGCAAAAGGGACTCACATACCTCTGCCACCAGGTCGTTTTCCCAGTGAACCTTCATCTTTAAATTCAAACTTTTGACCTGTGAGAAATCAAGATAACTACTACTGCATATATTTTACTATATATTTCTTACTAATTGTTCATCCAATACAAGGCTCATGAACCTCTCAGTGTAGATGGTTACTGAATGAAGTTGTAGCACCTGAATCGAAGAGATAAGAAGGACGGTTTAAGAGGATTTGTAGATTAACTCTAGACTAGAAATTCGGATTTTAGTAAATCAGGGAAGTATTTTCTGGGGAGTCTGTCCCAAGAAGCAGCGGTACTTGGGAAGAATCTGACTGAATGAGACTAACTGAATACAAGCAGAATACGAAGGAATGTCAACACGGGTTCAAACTGAAGATCAAGGCTGGTGGAGCTAAGAAATATAGTCCGTCGAAACATTTGTCATGGAGATTGTGACAGAGGATTGTGGGGTAGAGCTTATCGACTGGAAACTATTCTAAATACTATCAAGACTGGAAAATGAGGACTGAGCATCACCACTCCGGTTATGGCTTATATGATGAATGTCAATGTTTGCATACATCTTATTGCAAAATTGGGAATTGGCCAAAGATTTAAAAAAAAAATCGCTTTCCTTCCAAAAATATATACAGCCCTCCTCACTTGACAACTGGGTTCATTCCAACAACCTGTTCAGTAAATGATTTCTTTACAAGGCCGGAAGTTATAGTTGATCGTTATTTCAGGTATAATACAGGTGAAATAATGATTGTGTTAATTAGCTTTATATAACTTTAATGCTGCGTTTATACCAGTTGTACCAGTTCTAATTTTTTTTAAAATGTTTATAAAGTATCGTAATTTACTGAACCCTAAACGTAATAAACATATTCAAAAAACATCTTTTTATTCTGTATCTTATTCCGGATTGCATTCTGTAAATACAATAAAAATTATTTATTCATTTACCACTTTATTTATTCAATTTATTTATTTAGACTTATTTACAAGAAAGAGAGAAAAAAAAGCTACAATCAATGTGTATTCGGATGAGATTTAATATCTGTTGTAAGTCCGAGGTGGATAAGCAAGGAGTTTCCGTCTTTGGAAGTTGACCAAGTAATTCACTTGAACAGAAATAAAGAAATAATTCTAAAGATATCAAGAAGAATAATGAAAAACACATTTCCGATTTGGCAAAAAAACATTCTCGACAGAATTTGATGCGGGTGATCGGAAAAGTTTTGGGGAATTAAAAAACACCAAATATTCAGAAACGTTTAAAACAAGATTCAATTTCACGAAAGCTTCTGGATGGAAATCAGTTTAAAATTAATGATGCGGCAATGTTTATATTGCTTGCAAAAAAAAAAAAAAAAAAAAAAAACTAAAAAAAAAACTAAAAAAAAAAAAAAACAAAACACCCATCGTTATAATGAAACACGTATTATTTATCGGCAACCAGAATAGTTGTTGATTATGTTTACCGAAATTAAATCTGGTAACATATCTATAAAAAATAATTTTTTTTCTCTCGCCTTTGTCTCCGTCATGTCCTGAAATGTCTGACGAATTCAGCAGCAAATTCACCGAATCGAAAGTATTCTAGTTAATTGAAAAAAAAATTAACAAAACAAAACAAAAAATAAAAATGAAAAATAAAACAAATGAAACAAAAATAATTTTTTTTATAAATCTTAACAGAGTTTATTAGGGATATCAATGTTTTCCTAAAAATTAATATTAAAGAAATTATTTTCTTAAATTTCAATATTCATACGAGCAATATGGGTTTTAGAAATGTAAATATTTTATTAATAAAATGAATATTAACCAGTATCTGTCTATATTTCTGAGATGAGGTACACTATTTACATTATTCGGACTATTGTCCTCATCTTTGTCGCCATATTTATTATAACGTTTCGGCCGTTGTACGATCCGTTGGTTGGAATGTCGAACTGAACCCTTTATTTCGCTCACTGAGGTAGACTGTTCCAGTTCCTCGTGCCAGGTTTTAATGGAAGTCAATTATCTCCTGTTAATTCCCCTCTCCAAGTTCTCCACTGCTTTAACCGGATATTAAACTCAAACTCTTTGGGTCCTACCACTGGATCTAAACCAACGTCTTTATCCATGTGTCCTTGAATAATGTAAATAGAGAACATTATTTTTAATCAGCTGATTTTTTAAAAATCTCTATATATACTTATATGAGAAATATATTGTACGGACTAATACTTGCAATACATGCTTCTATTTAAAATGATTGATTATGATTATTTTCTAGAATTTTGAAGATTGATTGAGTAACCAAAGCTGAACTTATTTTTTCATATCACAACAGATATTGATTAGAGAAACATAAAATAGAATAAACAAATATCATCGATGCATGAATAAATAATTATCTGATTATTTTATATCTTAATATTTACTTATCGATATGATACAATTTTATTTGCTTCTCATGGACCATCTTTGTTTGGGTATCAGTTTCATTTCTCACAGATATCTTCTTTATCAGATCCCTTTTCAATGAATTTAAATAGGAACAGGAGTTGGCTGAATAGGATATTGCATTCATTTCTAGTAAGGAACTGAAAATCAGAGAAGCTATTATTATACAATAGCAACTGCACAGATTAAGTGAAATATGATTCACAACAGGAGAGGTTAATTGAAGTGTGTATAATATGTTTAATAATAATACTAATAATAGTAATAATAATTATAATACATATAAATATTTGGCATATGGTTTCCCACTATATATATATATATATATATATATATATATATATATATATGAGACAACAATATATATTTTGTTATATATCAAGAACAACATTGGGAAAATGTATGACAAAGTGTAAAAAGCTTCTTGTGGCGTGTTTCGTGTTTTAGGACTGCATGGCACCAACATAACAAATTTAGTCAAATGAAATCTTAAAGAAAACATTTTCCACTCTGTCATATATCTATATCTATCTCTCTCTCTCTCTCTCTCTCTATCTATATATATATATATATATATATATATATATATATATATATATATATATATATATATATATATCTTTGGTTCTTTGTGTGTGTGCGCGCGCGTGTGTTTGTTTGTGTGTGTGTTTTTATGTGCGTGTGTGTGAAGATGATAAGACAAAGTAAAAAATTTTATTCAAGGAGCGTTTTGCTGGGGAAGAGTATTCTCTCTTTGGCTTTCGCTTCTTTAATAAAATTTCCCACTTTCTTTCCCTATCTATCTATCTATCTCTCTCTCTCTCTCTCTCTCTCTCTCTCTCTATATATATATATATATATATATATATATATATATATATATATATATATATATGCGTGTGTGTTTGTGTTTGTGTGTCTGTGTATAAGCTCTATCAGAATTGTTAAGATATCTATATATATAAAAAAAACAGAAAAGAACGTTCCAGATCGATTAAATAAATGCGCCGAGAAGAACAATACCGTACACACGTACACACGCAATACGAAGGGATCAAATTGCACGATTCTTTGAAACTACAAGAAAAAATGCAGTAGAAACTGCGAAAAAACATTTAGCATAATTGCATTTGCCTCTGTCGCCGTTACCGTCTGCAACTGGCGACCAAGTGCATTTTTTTTAAACCTTTATTATTATTATTATATTTTTATTTGCGGCCCCGGTGTCGACAAAGTCTGAAAGAAGCCCAAGGAAAACAAAAGTATACTACACACTCTCGCACGGGGACGCACGCACGCCCGAACGCAAAAAAAAAAAAAAAAAAAAAATCCAGGCACACCGACAATAGATAGATAGATAGATAGATTTAGGGAGGTTTAGATAGATAGATAGATAGATAGATAGATAGATAGATAGATAGATAGATAGATAGATAGATAAAAGAAAAAATAACTTAATCTTTGCTAAGAAGTTAAAAATATTGGACATGTAAGTATGCGAACAATGTTACGCAATTTGTCTCATTCACATGGGTCAACCATGACGAGAGATACAGACCTTAATGGATCCGGATACTCAAATACACACATACGTATATACATACACACACACACACACACACATACACACACACACACACATATATATGTAAGTAATAATTAACTGATTAACATTTTTTCTCTACAGTGTAATAACCATGTTTCAAAAATGGAAGCTAAATATTTCAAATTTAATTTTGTAATTAAATTAGAAACATTAGTTCCATTTCACCCTCAAGCGAATTTTGGAGTAACTTATTTTTTAAATTTACTGAATTTTAAAGACAACGAAAAATTTATAATTCACTGTTTGCAAGGATACAGACAGATCCAATCATTCAGACAAGGGGTGATAGCGTGTTCATTTTTATTAACTTTTGTTGTATCAGTTATTAGTTACGTTCGAAAAAGGGATAATGTTTAGGTAGGGTAGGGATGTATTTTTCAACGAATTCTGACATTCGTTAAATTCATGTCATCTGGGTTTTTTTTTTTTAATTTATTGTTAACGGCAAAAAATTCTTACGCCATTTTTTTTATTTACATACTTAAAGATTTTTGGAGATGTTTGGTTAGAATAAGTTTTATTAACTACAATTTTAAAATATTTCAATTTTAATTTTTAATAGACTACGTTTCTGTTAAAACAAGTAAATGTACTAGAATTACTTACAGCAGATAAAATTATTTTCTCATATCAAGTATAAGTAAGTATATTACCAGGTCACATTTTTTTTTTTATTTTATTTTTAAATATTATTTAAGGAAAATTTTTGACAATAACGGCAAAAAATAGCTAATTCACTTCTCTGATCCAGTAAAATTTTATTTTTATAAACTTAGTAATATATAGTTTCCATGTATGTACAAAGGACATGTGTGTGTGTGTGTGTGTGTGTATGTGTGTGAGTTTCTGTGAGTTTATGTGTGTGTGTGTTTCTGTGAGTATGTGTGTGTGTGTGTCTCCGTGTGTGTAGACAGCAGTGTGGACACATTGAACAACACGGCTGCTTTTACCGTCAATGCGATTTATGTATGTGCGTGTGTGCGTGTGCGTAGGGGGTGGTCATGTCATGTCTTTCCTCTTCTTCACAAAAGCTGACCAAATATAGTATTTTAATGTACATATCTGTAGTCAAATATGAAGAGAAATTAACAACTTTGAACCTTGAAAATAGCCGAAACCGCTTGGTAAAATGTACAATATGAACAATTTAGGCACTTCCTTACAACCACCAAACGGAAAAATGGAAGAATGCTATAAATAAAGAAAGAAAAAACATAAAATCGATGAAATATATTTAAAAGAAAGGTTGCTGCCAAAATATACATTCATACACACAGACACACGCACACATACACACACACACAGGCATATCTATCTATCTATCTATCTATCTATCTATCTATCTATCTATCTATGTATATATATATATATATATATATATATATATATATATATATATATGTGTGTGTGTGTGTGTGTGTGTGTGTGCGGCCTGACGATTGCGTCTAGCATGAAACAGACTGTCGCCTCTAAGTGTTGACTTCAATGTTCAATTTCATATTTACACACACTCTATCGCTGATATTGAGCAATTTATCCCATAAATATAGCACAACTTCAGACTATATTTCTTCATGTATATATATATATATATATATATATATATATATATATATGTGTGTGTGTGTGTGTGTGTGTGTGTGTGATCAAGCTATAGTTACAAGGTATGTAATTATAAAAGTATATATATATATAATAAATATTTATGTATTTCTTTATATATATATATATATATATATATATATATATATATATATATATATGTATATATGTATATACATACACACATGTATAATAAAGTTTTAGTTATAAGTTATGTAAATATAAAAATTGACACTGATGTCAACACCGAGACGACGGTCTGTTTCATATTTGAACGTAATCTTCAGGCTTCAATATATATATATATATCAATATATATATATATATATATATATATATATATATATATATATGTAAATATATTGTCTGACGATCGCTAAAGCGTGAAATATATATATATATATATATATATATATATATATATATATATATATATCTACGTATATACGCATATATATTTGTACTCATATTTGTTTTTCTCTCCATTTGTAAAGTTGATTTAAAAATTGGTGACGTCAATTACATCCGAATAAACCAACAAAAACAGACGAGACAAAGACAATAAAATTCAATTATTACGATAAGAACCATGAAAGAAAAAAAGCTATTTACAAAAACAAATATTCACTGATAAACTAGGCATAAAAATGTCTCATTGCAAAATAAATAAAAGTGTGGAAACAAAAACGCGATAGAAAGCTTTGAATGTAAGTGGACGAACAAGAAAACTATGGTGGGAAGAAAAAAACTTAGAGAAGAAAGAGAAATGCAGGAAAATAAGCTCTTCCTTTTTGTTTGGCTTCTTCCTGGTTGACAGCGATTGATTGACTGAAAGAAAAATAAACGCGGCCTTTAAAAAATCCAATATGAAAGACAAAGAAAAATTGTGTTATTTTAATTTGATTTATTTTTAATTTTCTTTTACGGTTATTGTATATTTTTAATCTCTGTTACTCTGTCTCACACACTTTCTCTCTTTTTTCTGCATCATCGTGACGCTTACGTCTGAATGTGACGACAGAATGAAAGACAGTTGGATGAACAGAAGTGAACAACACAAAAAAGAAAGAAATCAAAGTCAGTCAGTGGTTTTGACATGACACACGAAGGGAAACAAACACACACACACACACATACACACACACATACACACACACACATACACACACACATACACACACACACATACACACACACACACACACACGTGCATACAACCTTTTAAACCTAACGTTAATATTGGGCTTTACAAGAACAGATTAATAAAAATATGCGTAATAAAATCTTCAAAAGGAATGAAGAAACAAAACAGAAACGAAAGAAAAAAGAAAAGGAATTTTAAGATAACATATGAGTACATTTATTCACGAACGTCCGTATTTAACTGAGCCTTTTAAACTATCAAATATATCGTTCAAGTTTACTATCGTTTTACACACCAACACACGCATTCTCTCTCCATCACTCTCTATCTCTTACAAAAAACAAAACAAAAAACACACACACATATACATACATAATCGTATACATTTCTATCTGCATGTCAGTAATGTATGTGTGTGCGTGTGTTTACGAGACATATATATATATATATAAAGAATGATATGCAATGTGATAGGACATGAGCTGGCATCTCGACTACAGTCATTTTCTAATAGACGTGGTATGGCTTCCCTCTGTTTTTTCTACAAATATTTTCATGGCAACTGCTCTGACGAGCTATTTTCACTGGTACCCCAACTGCATGCATTTAAGCGTGCTACTAGATTGGCATCTCGGCCCAACTGTTTCACTGTCGAAACAGTTAAATGTAAACTAATCTTCTACACCAATAGCTTCTCCTCTCTCACTTCCTGACGGTAGAACTCACTTCCTCTTACTTGTTTCCCTGATAACTATAATCTTCAAATATTCAAATTTCACGGCAATCGACATCTTCAGATGCCTTGATTTTGATCCCGTTCTTTCTCATTATTCATTTCTCAAACACCCTTCTTTACTCTTGCTCTCACTCTTTTTAACTCCTTGCGTGCTAGTGGTAATACCCACTTGCTTGAAGCGAAATGCTAATATATATATATATATATATATATATATATATATATATATATATATATATATATATATATATATATATATATATATATGAAGTTGGATATCTTAATTTGATGATGTGCCGTCAAAGTAATGATTATTGGCACTAAGTTCAAATCTATCTTCGTCTGTTGTCCTCACTTTCGCATTAAACTCCTTGGGAAAGGCTACAACTCAACTCCAACTGCAATAACCTATTTCTGGATTAAATAAATAAGTATACTTGGATTAGTAGGATTAGGTGGACGTCAATCTAGGAAATCAATTGTAAAAACATTCATGAATGTATAACATTTCGTGAACATCTTCGACTAACTATAATCTGATGAAGGTTTTTCCAATTCTCAATAATTTATATCTCTGTCGGGATCATATAACCAAATTTATAACATTTTTCTCTCTCTCTCTCTCTCTCTCTCTCTCTCTATATATATATATATATATATATATATATATATATATGTGTGTGTGCGTGTGTATGTGTGTTTGTATATATATATATATATATATATATATATATATACAAATCAAATAAATGATTTAGAAATAGAAAATTTTAAGGTTGCCTATTTTTTAATCATTTAATTAACATTTGCTGTTTTTACATTGAGCTCTTTCGATCACATCCTCTTTGGAATTATCCACACGGATTACCACTTTCTATCTATCTATCTATCTCTCTCTCTCTCTCTCTCTCTCTCTATATATATATATATATATATATATATATATATGTGTGTGTGTGTGTGTGTGTGTGTGTGGGTGTATAAATAAATATATATATATATATATATATATATATATATATATACACACACAACAGAGTTATTAAGTATATATTCGTGCAGTATTAAGTATATATTTCGAGTTGTGATATCGGTGACGGATAATATGGATATTTATTTTCACGCCCACACACACACTCACACACACATATATATATATATATATATATTTGGGTGACAAAATATTTAAATACAAAGGAAGTAGTAAAGAAAAAGTAAAAGAATCTAAATGAAATCAGGTAAAGTAATTTTAAAAAATAATTAAAAATTCCCAGCATCCCTCGTTTGCGCGCATGTGTAGTCGCACCAACATATCAAATTTAGTCTGAAGAAGTCCTAAAGGACAAAACTTTTTCTACATGGTCTTATATTTTCCTCATTCCCCATATATATATATATATATATATATATATATATATATATGTATTTCTTTTCCTTTCTCTGTCTTGCGTTTCATCACTACTTTTTCTAAGCATATACCCTAGTTTTTTTTTATAAAACCCTTACTTTTGCCATGATAACCTCGTCAGAGAATACCGTCGACTAAGATAATTTTAAATTTTTCTTTATTCAATATATATATATATATATATATATATATATATATATATATATATATATATATATATATATATATATATATTGAACAATAAAAAATATTAAAAAATTAAAATCTTCAGACACAGTGTTTTGTAGAATAATATTTATTCGTTTTTTTTATTATTATTTCATTTAGATTCCTATATATATATGCTTGTGTGTCTATGTGTGCGTGTGTTTGTGTGTGTGTGTCTGTGTATTCTACGTGCAGTATACTTCCATTCGAATATGAAATCCATTTACCCTGCTTTGACGAATCAAATGGTAAAATGCTAAACATGCATGTTCGGGCATTCATCTGGGGGCTTAATCAATCAGCAGTGAGACGCCATTAAGTGGTCTTGAGCATGTATTGCAAATACAGGGTCAGGTTTTGTGCAAATTCCAAATAAATCTTTAATATTGTAGCGTTAAACTTATGGAAAGCCTTGAACAAGGAAAAGAACGGTACGTGTTGAATTCATCTTCTTGCCTTCAATCAATGGAAATCGGCGATTGACAGAGCAGCAATCTGATAATAGCACAGATTGTTCGTAAAATATTCAGCTATTTTGGATAAATCCGCTGCCCTTTCTTCGTCTCCAAGATTTATAGCAAATCATTTCAGATCCTCGATTTTATCCTTGAAATATAAGCCATATTTTGTTTTCTGTCACTTATTAATGATAAAAATGGTGTTGAATGGGGATTAATAGACTTTTTATGAGCAGAAGTAAAACACGGTCAGAGATCGAATGCTGATCCGGAAAGCTTCCATTGCATACTAATTTTAAATATGGAATAAAATCTAGGGTTTTTGAGAGAAGAATGGCATTATTATTTTACGTAAAATATTAGTCTGAGTTTGATGGAATCTACATTCGGATGTTAAGAGCTATACTTAACATCTCTTGGAGACAACATTCGACTAAATCACAGTTCTATGTATCCATCTCTGACATTTCTACAATCTCACACGAACGCAGAATGCGCTTTACAGGGCACTACTTGCGAGCCAGTCAAGAAATCGCGAATGATCTACTGTTCTGGAAACAGCCATGGAGCAAGACAAGTTAGTCGCCCAGCCACCATAGGCGTTGAACCGATATGCTATGACAGAATGCCACCGTAATGATCTTCCGACCTTATGAATGTCCGGACGAACGCAATCCAATGAATGAAATAAAGACTGCCGATGGCTGTTGTTAAACTCGATGTCAAGTCAGTCTTTTATGAATAAAATATAATTATTAGTATTTTAATTGATTGTAAATACTAGATTTTTTTTGCCATTTTTAGCAATCCAAGTGCGGTAAATTTAAAAGCATTTTTGAAATATTATTTAAGAAACGTTATATTAATTATTGAATATAAAAAACAATGTCTAATGAAAACATCGAAACAATTTTAAATTTAAATATCAATCTCCAGATGTTTACTTTTATGTCATTAAACAAAATACTCTAAACAATATGGATGATATACATAAAAAAAAAATAATCATGTGCAGGGTTCATTTTGCGTTTGAAGAGAAGCGCGCTACAGTCAAAATTTTTGTAAATAGTTGGATGATTTAAAGAATAGAAATCATATGCCTAATTCGACTTCTTCTGGCCTTCAATGCCTAATATTCTGAACCAACCGAAGTGGAAGTCGCCTTTTTACCATTCAGTATTCAACTATAGTAGTTCCCTAGTTATTCCATTAAAATACGATAGTTTATATAATAACAGCATATGTTTAAAATAGTGATCGCATATAGAATGTCAGAAACTAGCTTATGTTTATAACAGTCACACTTACAATTTATAGAACATAGTAAGTTATTTGCTTACATGAAATTGGTGGATCTCAAGTTCTGAAGTTATTGCTCAGCCTTACTTACTAATTGTTTTATGTTTCCCCATCTGGAACTAGATGATTTTTTTATCATGTTCGAAATCAATAAATTTACTTAAACATTCCTATTGCCTTACAAATATATTCCTTATTATATGTGTTCATCTTCGATTACTAACTTGGAATTTTGTCTAGAAATCATCTCTGGTGATACACGATATTACAAGGCATTCATACATTAATTTCAAATATTTGGTTCTGGCTGGTAAGACTATTGCTGGAAAAAATGTTGTCCTCTGATTTTGTTTTAAAATAAGTTGCCAGGAATTTCACTTTGATCCAGTGTCATCTCCATGCCTTCTGATTTATCCTCTTTTGTTTCCGTTCACACCTCCCCAAACTTCTTTTTTTTTTCGGCAGAGGCGCTCAAGAAGCCGCGTTAACAAAGAAAGTGAAAATGAAAGAGACTTTTGTTAAATTCTATTGAAAAAATAAAGAAAAATGTAGTGAAATATTCAATTTCAAAGTAAAAAGAAGAAATTCTCTTGATTAATATGAGAAGCTGGAGTTTTCAGCGGAGAACAAAGAACGAAATATTGTTAAGTAGACGAAGACGAGCTTTGCTTACACATATCACTTTCGTAATTATATTCAGAGAGAAAATCATATTTATTTATTACAACTGACTCATCTATTATTAATGCGACTTATACCTAAATACATATATACGCTTTTCTTTTTGTATATCTTAATCTTTTTAAGTGACTCATCTAATATTAATATGATCTATCTATCTATCTATCTATCTATCTATCTATCTATCTATCTTTATAATTCTCATGAGTTACAGGGAAAATCTACATTGAAACTGACCAGTTCTAGCCGATTCTTTTCAAAACAATGTGTTCAATACATATACTTTATATCAATTCTAAGAACGTTTCTTAAAAAAAAAAAGTTTATTTAATATTCCATATTATTTTTCATTGTATTTTGTCATTTTGGGACGATCGTATCTCAAAGCGGCAAAAATCTGCGAGAAATAATATACTCTAATATTATAACAATAGAAGACATTAATAAAATTTACATTCACTTAAATCAATTACAAGGCAAAACCGATTCTGAAATTAGGCAATTCGAGCCGACTTCTTTTTTAAAAATCAAAACAAAACAAAACTACTCAATGCATAAAATGTCCAGCAACTCGATTTATGTATATTTCTATTTGGCTCATATGTTCACAATAATACACATACTACATACACAGACGTGCGCACAAATCCACACACAAACACACGCGTACACACACGCACACATATATTATAGTTTTAGATTCGTTTATCTTTATAAAAACAGTAATCCTCGTTTATGTTTAATATAAAATTTAATCTCATCTATTTTAAATAATAATTTCTTGATTTTTTAAAAAATTTTAATATTTTTTTAAAGTTTTCAGATCCGTTTATTTTAATACATATTTAAAAAAAACAAAAAAAAATGAATCCCCATTTATTTTAAATATAAAGTATAAATCCTGTCTAATGTAAATACAATATTAAAAAATAAAAACGTAATCCCTGTATAATATATGGACTGTATTAGAATTGCACTAACCAGATATTTCTATTAAAACTTATGTAAAATTCAGTCTCTACCCAGCACCTGAAGATTGCGTTGTGCATGGAACTCCGAGTCGTGCTACCGGTGAGGAATAATAAGTATATTTATTAATATATACTTAATAGCTCTAATATATGTTACATGAACCATAATTTTATTAACACCAGTACTTAATATGCGATATCTTCATATATTCATGGATAATATTGTTCAGTAGCTGTGATAGAGCGTAGGTAAATCCAAAAGTGAACACTGAAGTCAACATAAAGTCTCGACAGTCTGTTTTCATTCAGAATATGTTAGCTTTTTAAATTTGGTAAAGAATACAGCATTAAGTTAGCCGGTCGTAATGTATTGCTCCAGTTAATTAGAATTTTTCATCACTTTTCAAGTTACCCTACCTTCGTCATTAAATCCTTGCTTAAAACTATCTATCTATCTATCTATCTATCTATCTATATATATATATATATATATATATATATATATATATATGTATGTATAATATAAAAAGGCTCAAACACTAATATTCCATGGTTATAATTTATTACATAGCAGACCTACATATTCAAAAATTGAATTTTTAGGTCTGATGAATTGAATCGTAATTACGATTCCAATGTAATAAATTATAACCATGGAATATTAGTGTTTGAGCCTTTTATATTACTAGCAGCATGTCCCGGCGTTGCTCGAGCTTGATTCAAAAATCGTACGACTCATACAGCAATCGCTATCACTTGACATAAAATATTTTTGCCCTTTCTTGCCTTTAAAGGAGTGCCTTTTGCCGTGCTGGTGTTGCTACATGCCTTACTTCTTGCCTATCTCACACTGCGAATTTTTTCTAAGCTCTATACTAAACATTAAATCTGTTACAAAAAAAGAACTAAACAAAATGAACACAAAACGATCAGCTTTAAAAAAGGACTCGTAACTGGAAAAACCTAATGAGAAAACAATGTTAACAACATATACTTTTTCTCACCCAGCCCAGTTTCCTGAAATATTGAGGGTGGTCATACTAATTGGGCGGGGTGTTGTTGCCCTTGTTTTGTTAACCCGGTACTTTGGAAACTATACATTGATCCGATTTTACGTTCAAATAAAAAGACCTCAAAAGTGTTTAACAACGCATGCAAAGGAAAAATGGAATGGCGTTTGCGCATCACTGGCTGAGGACTTCAGTGTAGACAACATTTTTAGCTTTTGGTGAGGGTGAATAAAGGAACACATCCTCGCGCCTGCCGACTCGAAAGCACTGCTCCTCTAAGTGTACACCAGTGACAGACAGCGTGTGTCCTTGGGCCTTATTAATTGTCATAGCAAAACAGGGTGAGACTTGGAATTGGGGTCTTCTGAAAGTGAAGGGTACGTCGGCATCTGATGGATACAAATGCATCCTTAGAATAAGCACTTGCTCCACTTTACCGCAGCCAGTTATAATTTTGTCCTCAATAATGTTTGGGTGTAGGGCCTGAAAAACCATCCTGGTCTCATAACAGAGTTTCGGTGGACGCAGGATTCTAAGCAACATAACCGGGATCCCCACTATAAGTTCGTTCCAGAATGTGAGGACGGAGACCAGCGGGGTGGAGGCTGTTTAAGAACTGCACTGAAAATTTCGCCATTTCAGCAGGGTCTGGAGTTCTGTCAATGGATTTGTAAACGTGCAACACCCCTGGTACAGTTACCAGAAGCTGTCTATTAAGGGTTGTCACAGTGGTGTTTTGGGGGCAAGAACTTCCCGTCCAGCAAACTACTCAATATTGTTGTAGTTGGTTTGAAAATCAGGAAAAACTGATTCCCTGAGTGTTGCTGGCGTTGTGACCACTGTAGACAACCCTTGGACGTTTGCAAATCCATTAGTGTCCGCTGGAACAATACCTTCGCCAAGGGCTAATAATGATTTCGAAAATTCGGCGGACCCAACATCGTCAGTTAGGTGTGCACGCATGTTGATGGTAATGTGCAATGGTCTACCAGTGGGCCAAAGTAGTGACGATTTCAAGCACGCTCGAATAGCGTCGGCCCTTGTCCCTTTAGGTACAACGGGGAGGATCTGGCGAAAGTCACCGGATAGAAGAACAGTTATACCTCCCATAAGGTCATCGGAGTTTCGAATACCCTTCAGAGAGCGGTTTACAACCTCGAGTGCAGTTTTCGGACTTACAGTGCACTCATCCCACACGATGAGCTTACATCGCCTGAATACCTCCGCTAGACCTGATTGCTTGGCTATACAGCATACAGCTGTTTCGTCCTTAATCAGGTCAAGCGGAAGTTTAAACGTTGAGTGCACTGTTCGGCCACCCGGTAGTAATGTGGTAGCAATGCCTGAAGACGCTACTGCTAACGCCACTTCGCCATGGCGCCGAATTTCTGCAGGAAGCAGTTTTGTTACAAACGTTTTTCCCGTTCCCCCAGGCGCGTCCAGGAAGAAAATTGATCTTGTATCCTGCCTGGTAGATGCAAGAACCGCACTGTAAGCGCCCCTTTGGTCTACGAGAAGTTTTGGCTCATTTGTTGCGACATAGGCGTTGAGCTCTTCAACAGAGTAGGATGTCCCCCACACAATCTCAGGTAAGAGACTGGAGGAATCCACACGATCTGGCGTTGGAAGCCCAATAGCGGCGAGAGATTCCCTCCCCCCATTTCAACAAACAGGTTCTCAATGATTATAAGTGACCTGTTGTAAATTTCATCGTTGAATGTAAGAGCCATTGTTGGACACAACAGTTGCGACAAAAAAGTCCTTGTATTGTGGCCCTTTACCACGCCTGAGTAGCCCTCGATGTTGGCCACGTAGTATGAAGGAACGTCTGGGTACAGTAGAGTCCTAGCAAACTCGTCCTGTCGACAAAGTTTGGAGAACGCTGTAAGGGTTGTGTCTTTGGTACTCGCAGCCACATACATTGCTGTATCCGCAGAAAAATAACGAAGTTCGTCGTTTTCTAGGTGTACAGCAAGTTGGACGATTGCTGAGAAGCGTTCGTGGATGGGGAAGCTGAATATGTGCCAAGGTCCCTCTGTGCTGTTAATGACGCGCCCTGCAAGGAAATCCTGGATTTCGTCTACGGAATCTTCCTGCCTAATACCAAACATTGAAGCATCAGTCTCTTTGTTGATGTACTTGCATGCATACCTAATGGAGCGAACTGAATGATTATATTCGACATTGATGTGCGCATTGAACGCTTTTGTTAGCAGGGGACAGTATGGCACTACCCATCTGTTATCCACTTGGTGGCCCTTTACCACGGCTGTAAATACTCCCTCAGTGGGACTACTTCGCCGGTACAGCGGATAACCATCGCTCCCTGTAAGGGTTTCACTCATGAAATCTCGTGGGTACTGCCGGTGCATTTTCCGTCGCTGTTGTGACAGCTGGCGTAATTGTAATGCGATCCGCAGGGATCATGAATCATGTTGGTTGTCACTATTTCGTACAATTCAGGGTCAGCCGATGGATCAGGAATTCCAGCAGAAATAAGATGATCGATTTTTGTGGCCTCCATCTTGTCGCACAGCCAAATTAGTATATGTGCGTGAGGCAGGGCGTGTTTCTGCCACTCAATAGTGTGCATGCGACAAACAGCCTCAAAACCTGGCCCTTTGTAATCACACCCATTAGCTTTCCCAACCTTAGATGGTAAACGCGGGCAATGAGGTCTGGAAGGTCGTAGGCCGTTTCTTCCCGCGCATAGCGTGACCTTAAATTAATCTGCATTTAGGAAATACCCAACCGGAAAAAACATTTTTAATAATTGACCGATTGTCGATTTGCACTCTGTTTGGGGGGCGCTTAGAGGTGAAACTTCACATGGTGACTCCCAATAGCCTCCTCATAAATCCGGTCGGTTTTCGCTAAAAAAACGATATGCGGTTCAGGCGCAATATGGGCGTATGGGTTTATGGGTTTTATCGATTTTCCGCGCTGTTTAGGAGTCCGTGGTCATGAAAAATCTGGACAACACTTCCAATGGTAGACTCTAAGAGGGTGTCGAATTTGGTTGAAATGCGATCATTCCTTCTGTAAGCAGATTTTTTCGATTATCGATTATTTCGATTATCGATTTTTTCGATTATCGATTATTTCGGAACCTGAGTCCGAACTTAAAAATCAGGCTCCGTCATGTCCTTACGGTAGCTATTTGCAAACTTGTGGTGAAAACCGCATCGAAATTGGGTGAGAAATGCGGTCTGGGCGAGGTAACAACGCCCACGACAGACACATAGACAGACAACATGAGATAGATAGATAGATAGATAGATTCTTACACTGTCCTGGACATTGACTTCTAGCTGGATTCTATCATCTTGGGAACTTGTACATACACACATATATATATATATATATATATATATATATATATCTTGACCACTAATATTATCTCTCTCTCTCTCTCTCTCTCTCTCTCTCTATATATATATATATATATATATATATATATATATATAAAGAAATATAGTCTTAAGGTGTGCTATATTTATGGAATAAAGTACTCAATATCAGAGATAGAACGTGTGTAAATATAAAAGTCAACATAGAAATCAACACTTAGAGGCGACAGTCTGTTTCATGCTATATGCAATCGTCAGGCCACATATGCTGTTATTTTTCTCGGCTATTTATATATATACGGGTTAGTGGTGCATCGTGGGTGTTCTATTATGGCGGTTATTTTACCGGAAGTCGTTTGTTTATTTATTTGGGTCAAATTATATTGCTTGTTTTTATTTTTTATTTTTTTGTTTCTTATTTTATTTATTTATTTATTTATTAACGTAGTAAAAATTTGTTTATATCACTTATTTAACAGTTTTGTTTTGGTTTGAGAATCTAATTAAAGCTATTTGTTCAATTTTGGGGTTGATTGTTGTAGTTCATTCTAAGTATTATTTTGGCGGGAACAGTTTTTAATTGATTATCTTTATTTGGGATTGGTTTGTTTATTTATTTACTTGGATGAATTTAGGTCAATTTATTTTACTTGTATATTTTCTCTTTTCGGCTTTCGATATTTAAGTAACATAGTATTTATTTATGTTTTATTTCTACTTTTTATTGTTATTTTGTTTATTAGCATATTTATTTGTTTTTATTTTATTTTTTTCGTTTTTCATTTTTTAGGTTACGTAGTAAAAAATTATTTTCATGTCTGCATTTTGAGATGAGCTCGGATCTTTTGTTTAATAATTTATTTTGGTCGGGGAAAGTAATGATAGCTATTTTTTCCTCCAAGCAAAGTTTGCAAGTTTTTGATTGGTTGTTGTAGGCTGATGATTTTTTCCTTATTTTCCAAGATATTTTTGGTGCGGTGTGCGTTTTGTTTTTAATTTCCCAGATATACTTAGAAAGCATTGTACTGTTCGCATATTTACTATTTGTGAAAGATGTTTTGTGTGTATAATTTCTTTGTTTCCAGGGTCCTTCAGTTACTCCTATGTATATTTTTTCTTCATTATCTGTTGATTTTATCGTGCCTTGGTATATATATATATATATATATATATATATATATATATATATATATATATATATATATGTATATATATATATATATTGTATCACTATTCTGATTCTGAACCTTACTATTGAAAATTGTGTCAATGAGATTTATTTTGGGGTCAAAGCCGGCATCGATGCTTTTGTCACTTCTCGAAAATATCAGGTGAAATTCAAATTCTCTCAGTTCACACTGGCCTGTTAAGCCGCCAAAATCTTCAGGAACGACTATTTATAGCTATACCATCATGACAGATTCGATCACAACAGACACCATTTCCTGGCTGCACGTAACAAATGTATACGTGTTCTGAAGGTGTTAAGTCTTTGCTGGTAGAATGAGTCATTATATTGTCTCTGAAAACTTTGGATCTCTTGACTACTGCAGGCTCTGTAATATAGTATTAAATAAGAGTAGGTCTTCTATTCTTTATCTGTTCGCTCAATTTAAAGTTAAAAGATTGTTTTGCCATTAAGTACTCTGTAAACACTACTTTTGACTCATCTGGAGCATCCCTGCCTGAGAATTTAATCTCTGCAGAGTCATATGTGCATATAACTCCTTCTATAGTTTGTGATATTATTTCTTATCTGGATCACTTCAATGTATGTAGACCTGGTGTTATCGTTGTAATAGTCCCCATGGAATGTGCTCCGGAATTGGCCCCTGTTCTCACTAAACTCTGCAATAAATGTCTCACTCGCTCTTGTTTTCCTGATTGTTGAAAATGCTCTTTCCTTGTGCCAGTTTGTTAGAACTCAGCTTAACCGTCTGAACCCATGAACTATCGACCTTCTACCTCTTTTTGGTAAATTATTCGAGGGTCTAATCAACCGAATTGATTAAGCACCTCAGAGTGCAAGGCCTGCTTTCAGACAAGCAATATGGCTTTCCCTTCTGTAGATCACCTGAAGATGTAATAGTGATTACTACTGAAAGATTCTATCAACCTTTATATTAGCTTGGTGCAAAAATAATGACGTAATAATGTCGTTTTTTGACGTATTTTTGACGTCAAAAAACGACATTATTACGTCATTACTTTTGCATCAATCTAATATAAGCCTGGTGAATCCTGAGCAATTGCTTTGTGCATCTGGAAAACGTTTAATAGGGTTTGGCATTCCGATCTTCTCTACAAGTTGAAATACTACAATATTTCGGGACGACCTTTTTAATTATATCAATCTTTCTCATCTAAGTGTGAAATAAAAGTTATCCTGAATGGCCGCTATATATATTTTTGTAGCAATGCAGGTCCTGCCACCCCCGGGGTTCTATCCATAGACCAACATTGTTCTTAATTTTCATCATCGATCTTCCTGATAACAGCAGTTCTCAGCTTCTATTCGAAGGACACAACTCTTTACTCCTGTCTCGATAATAAGCCTGATCAGTTCGATAAGGTGAAATTGGCAGGATGATCCCAAAGATAACCTAAAGATTGTTGTTATCAGTGGCAAGGAGTGTTTTGTTAATTTTAACGCTTCCAAAATAAATCTTCTTTCTATTAATCACCTGAAAGATCTCTCTCTCTCCAGTCAACGTGGCTGACGCTAACCTCCATGAGAGTGACTCGTTGCACCCTCTCGCTCTAACATTCTCAGTTGATATGAAGCAGAAAGATTATATTGAATCAATTGCTAGGTCTGCTGTTAAGAAAGTCGGGTCATTGTGTCGTGCTAGAGAACGTTTTTCCCCAGAAACATGCATATTAATAAGTTTACCATTCGTCCATGATGTGAATAATGCAGCCATAACTGTCTCGGCACTCCCGAAGTAGATTCTTAATAAATTCCAAAAAGGAATCAAAAATATTATTGTTCCTGAGCTGGAGTTTTGGCATCAGTCATTGTCCCACCGCCATATCGTATCTTCCCCGTGTTTTTTTTTTTATAAATACTTTCATGGTAATGGTTCGGATATAGTCTTCATTATCGTACCTAAATTTTATGAATTCAATGCACAGAACCAGATTTGCGGCAAAACTTCATCCATTCAAAGTTAAATTGGCTTCCTGATTATTCTTCTATAAGTCTCACTCCCTAATGTTTCGCTTTTTTTTCTCTTGTTCTTCCATAATCAGAAACACTTGATATCTTAGTGGCTTCATTGCCTTGCATGTGGTGATATGATTATAAAATATACCTTTTAATTATATTCCCGGAGAAAGTCATATTTATTCATTAAAAAGAGAATTAGTCAATATAAATGCGACATTTTATTAATATATTTATCGAAGAATCAATATGTACATGAGTTTGTGCATATATATATATATATATATATATATATATATGTGTGTGTGTGTGTGTGTGTGTGTGTATGTCTGTGTGTCTGTGTGTGTTTTGCTCGCGTGTCTGTTCATTAATCGATACTTCAGTAAACCTGTAATGACAAAAATATTGCAAACGACATTTATTTTTTATACATCGAAATCTATACAATGAACATTTCAGATACTTTCGTGTCAGGCTACGGTCCTTACATTTCCCTTTTGTATACATAGGCCATTTGTTAGGACACTTATCTCGTCGGCTGATTGGCTAGTTTACTAAATTAGATCCTCACTGGTTGCCACAGATTTGTATTTTATCATATTCACAGGGACAGGTTATTTGGAAGTGACTTATGTAATATAAGTTTTCCTCTGTTACTTCCTCCGTTTGCATACGCATTAATCAGTCAAAGTATGTTCATATGTTGACTGAAGAATCACGATATTTGCGGTCGTCTACCTGATTTCATGTCGAGTTACTGAAAAGACTGCCTCCTAACAAGAGGCTGTTAAATCAAATCTGAAATTTGACCATTATGCCAGATTTGTAGACGTGCTTCATTGCCAGTACCTTGTCACTTCTGGTTCTTCCCAACATTTTCCTTTCTTTCAAAAACATTTCAAGGTTCTTCGAAACTTTTGAAAATGGGACAATAATGATCGAGATCCCGCATTCATGTTAGAAATTCTTCAGTTTTCTAGTAGGCTTCAGTTAGCATTAACCATTAACTTTCCTTGAATTTTATTATCTTCATAGCAATACCAATGCAACCAATGAATTCGAACTCCGTGGAGCGATCAGCTTAATAAACAACATGACTTAACTTAAGATTCTAATGACAGGATCTCTTAGAAGAGGTAGACCGAAAATAGGACAAGACAAGTTTAGATTTGTTCAAGACACAGGAACGAGAATTTTATTATCAGAATGCTGTCAGAGTGGGCGAAGGAAATACAAGATGGCATAAACTAGTTTTTCAGAGATTGCACAAAACATTTAAGTTACGACACAAAAATCGATTTACTTAAGAATGAGATTCATGTAATCATAAATGTCTTGTGGGCAACAAAAAATACGCATGCGAACTGAGAACAAGAGTAGTGGCTACGAATAAATAGAAGTGTCAGACAAGAATGCCTTTTAGCGCCAAATCTGTTTAGCCTATACGGAGAGTTAAGCTTAAGAAAACAAGATGACATATCAGGAATTACTATCGGGGTACATAATCTTAACATCAAAAATAGATGACTATAAACTTCATAAAGGACACTGATTGGAATCCGCTTAGAAAATGCAGTAAAGGAAAGCAAAAACAAAGAACAAACTGTTGATGATAAGATGACAGAAGACATTGTCGTTACCAAAAGTTGTGAACTATGTATTGCAAACGTCAGATTAACCAAGTAAAGGTATAGTTTAGTCATTTGAAGATGCATATGAGTAGCGAAAGATTTCTAAATCTAAGCGAATAATTAAGATAAAATAAAATGTGATTAATAAAAAGTACGTTGAACTACTACATAACTTGTAATTTCATATATGGCTGCAATTGCTTTAAAATCTCCTCATAGTTGAAAAAGCAACCGAAATAAGGATCTACGAAGAATGTCATGGAAAGAACATGCGATTAAGAGGGATGTTTTAAGGAAACTATGAACTACAAGGAAATTTATACTTACAATCAAACATAATTATTTGAGAGAAAAGATCTGGAGAATTTGGCTCTTGTAGGATAATGAAGAGGAGTAAACTTTATTTACTTCCTGTGTGAAAAGAAGGGAGAGCAGGTAAAAAGAGGTGGTGCTAAAAGGTCAAATGTTATTTAAAGAGAACTGTGGAAGGCACTGATCGCAAAGTTCCTGAAGTGACATGTCACATAACAGAAGACGTATTTAGTCATGCATCTGTTTTAGTGGCTACCTGTCTATATATACTTTTTACTTGTTCACAATTAATGAATCTGATTTTCTAATCTACGGTGTTGATCCGTTTAAATTTCAATCTCTCAATGAGTATAGCGTTTGCTTTTGTTTTCTACCACGGACCCCGGTTCGTACATATTCTATTGGAGCCTGTTTTTTTCAAATCTCATACACTGGTAAAGTTCCTAATTCATCCGATGTCAATTTCTTAATTTCTTTCTTTTAATTTGAATGTAACCGGCTCCCTCTACTCTCTCTCTCTCTCCCTCTACTCTCTCTCTCCCTCTACTCTCTCTCTACTCACTCTCTCTCTCCCTCTACTCTCTCTCTCTCTCTCCCTTTACTCTCTCTCTCTCCCTCTACCCTCTACTTTCTCTCTCGTCTCTGATGTCTTATTCCTCAGTGACTTATTTCGCCAGTTATGTTAAGTAACAACGACCTTACTGGTCATCCGACTTTCTTTACTATTATTAGTTGATGCGTCTATAAGGTTGATTCGAGTTTACCAAAATCTTACAATGTCATTTTTTTCTATTTTAATTTTGACGTAATTTGCTTCATTTATTTCATGAATAATTTACAATTCGATTTCTCTATTTACACATTAGTGATTTGTAATATTTTTGTCTTACATTTGATATAGTTTATTTTATGTTACAATTAATAGATAATGTGTTTTTTTTATCTTCAGATATTCTCTTCTTAAACATTCCATATAATCACAACTGAAGTTTATTTTGTCTCTTGAAATCGGTATGCCTGCATTATTATCAATATCATCATTATTATTATTATTCCATTGATTTCCACAAATCATTTCTGCTTCTTACCGGAATCATATATCAATGCATATCCAAAGATCACCGATGATCTCATCAGGATCTTTCCTGCCTTCAATAAGGTTGTTTTATTTATTTATACAGTTGGTGCATGTTGCGCAGCTGTGGTCATCACTCCCCGCCCCCTGTTTCTGTGGTTCGTAGTGGCGTTCAAGGCAAAATATTGCAATGGCTAGTCTGTTTATTTTGCACTGGGAATGTTAAGGTTATCCCATCCCTACTCTCAGCATTTCCTTCGCCCAATGGTAAAACTATTGACCTCTAAGACGCAACTCCTACTCCCAGGTTGGTGAATGGCCAATGACCACTTGGCACAGGTGGGTTGGGAAGAGGCTTTCTCCTTCACCGGTCGGGTCGCAAAGACCTTCCGACTATTCTCACACAGTTTAACCAGCAGGTCGATGGCGTTGACTGGAATATGGCCGTCGCAGTGCATATGTTACTGCTTGCTGGCATGTGTGAGAGTTGGAAGTTGGCTGTAGACCAATTCCGCAAGATTTTCGTGATTCAACTCCAGTAATTAAGGAAGATACTCCATAATGTTCTCATTTATCGTACAAAATATTTTTTTATTTGTTCCGTTTAGTATTTATTTTTTACATTGGTTAATATCAACATTCGAAATCAAGGCCTCATAATTGAGCGCAATTAACAATTCTGCTGCTCGTTGTTAATTCAAAGTATCTGCGCCTCAAAAAAGAAATATGTTCGGTTATTTAATGGCCGATGTGCTTACTAAATAACAAATATTTAAACAGAATGTTAAGTAACAGTTATTATTTTTAAATAATGTGAAAAAAATATTTTGTAGCTTTTTTTTTTTGCATATTATTTTTACTTTTTACCACAACGCGCTCGATGGAATGCCTTATGGTCGTTAATATAAAAAAAAACCGACATCCGATATCACGAGAGGCTATGTTATATCGATGTTGTGTTAATTGATTCGGTACACACACACACACACACATACACACTCTCTCTCGTGTTCACATACACTCGCTCACGTGCACTTCGTTAAACACCCCAACGCCATAATAAAAACTATCACACCTTCTTTATTATTTTAAATATGTCTTTTATGCACACATTTCAATAACTGTACATGCATTGAAGGTTTTTAAACGTCTTCTGTTTCCTTCGTTTTTGTTGATTGTCGATTTTACACACGCGCTCGTCTTTCTGTTTGCCTCGTCGAATATTTCTACTATCGGTCGGAAGAACACTAGCATGAAAAAATTACAAAAATACAATTAAAAAACAAAAACAAAAAACATCTCTAAATATTTTCTTAGAAGTAATTCAACAAAACTGATTAGAAAATACGGTTATTATGTGTAGAGACATCAAATTCTCCGTTGCTTGTAATTCATTCCCAGTTGATAATACCATACGTGTTATCTATTCAAACAAAAACAGAAATAATATTATTTCGCATTTTATTAGACGATGTATTGTCGAACATTATTCATTTTTCTTTTTTATATGATTTCACACGAAGCAAGGCGATAATGCCACTAAGATGAAAGGAAAATAAGAAGTCGCTATTGACGAGGAAGGAGAATAAAAGAACAGAATTCAAAAAGACAGAATAAAAGGTTTTAAAATTTTACAAATGATTTCTTGCCCGAGTAAACAACTGATTGGTAGTCATTTTCTAAATCAGCTGTCTGTTTTAATTTGTGGAACTTTTCATCGGAATTTTCGAAGCTTTTATATTCTTTCATCTGATTTTTAGCAGTTCTTTTAATTCAACTACGCAGAATATTGGTCTACGGTCATTCGTGTAATTACTGAGTTCAATAATAAAGTCTTAAAGCTTGTTTCACATCTTGAGTCGAATTTTCTTTATTTCCGATTTGCGCTTTTAACTAATTAACTAATGCCCTCAGACTAACGGACCCAGTAAATGCGATGAAAATCATAGAAAATTCTAATGAAAAAAATATTAATCAGACTTAATAAGAGTTGACAATATTTCATGTAATATAATTCGATATTATATTTACAGAAATACCATTCTATTATGGGTAAACCAATATATTGCCGAGAAAATGTAAGAAATTGATGTGTAATTTTGTATAGGTGTTAGAGATTTAGTGGGAAAGTAACTATTACGAGAACCATGTCTTTCCATTACAAAAATGAAATAAATTCGACTTTACAATATTTTGAAGTGTTGAGATGTCAAGTGAGATTAGATTGGAATATACTTAAAAATTATAATTAATTGTTTAATTAAAATAATTATTTTAAAATTACCACTATTGTTTAATGTTTCAATTCTTATTACTTTGACAATTTCATGTCTATGAATTCGCCACAGAGCAAGACGATGGAAAAGCTGCTATGATGTCTGATGCCTTCAGATAATCAATTGTCCATATTCTATATTAATTTTAGCGATGATAATAACAAGTATGAAGAAGGAGCGGCATTCAGAGTCAGAAAGACTCGCAGACTAATCTACTAATGACTTCCATGCACCTTTATTTGTATTTATTTCGTGAATTACAGAATTAAAAAAAGCACTTACACCCCATATATATATGTGTGTGTATATATATATATATATATATATATATATATATATATATATATGTGTGTGTGTGTGTGTATATATATATATATATGTGTGTGTGTGTGACACTATTTAGCGTTTGGCTAACTATTAGGTTGGTGCAAAAATAATGACGTAATACTGTCGTTTTTTGACGTTAAAAATACGTCAAAAAACGACATTATTACGTCATTATTTTTGCACCAACCTAATAATTAAGCGTGAAAATTAAAATCGAGAAATACTTAAGGCGAGAAGAAGCTATCACGAAACACATACTGAGCGAAGTTATTTTTTTAACAAAAGAAAAGTGGTAAAGATTTTAGTTTCATTTGCGAAGAAAAGTATTTTTTTTTCCTTCGCAGAAGATAGGAAATTCGTAAGATCTCGGATCTGTCAGAATTAATTTATGCTATGACGCGGCGAATTAAAGATAGCAATATGTCCATGGCAATAATGAAAATTTCAAATTGGTCAAGTGGATCACAGGGCGAAATGCTGGAAGATAATCGTAATTAGGTCGAGGATGCGACCGAGAAAAAGGATCAGCTGAGACCACCCCAAAGAAAAAGTAAGGGAAAAGAGAAAAAGGAAAAGGATAAACCATTAACTATCTAAGCCAAGACAGGCCCCCACCGGTTTTGATCGGCGTCCATATAAACGGAGTTACAGTAGAAGGCAGTAGCAGTGGCAGGCAGTAGCAGTGGCAGTTGGACAGACGCAGACAGAGTGACAGAGCAGACAGAGTTGAGCTCTGAGCTCGCAGACCAGCCTCGAATGAGCGGACTGAAAGATATCCACGCATTCCGACTTAGACTTCTAACCAAAAAGAATTTATTTTTGAAGAACGACTTAGACTCACACCACCAAAACAAGTTTTACGAATATCGCCTGAAGATACCAAAAAACAGTTTCCTGAAAAACAACTTAAGATATTAAGACTCGCCTAACAAATGCAAAGTGTCACATTTGTCAGAAGCGGTTTGGGAGGAAGACGCAGTCCTGTATTCAGCAACCAGATATAAAGATAGTTGTTATTCTTTTTTTTAACACATTTGAATCTTTCGAGTTTTTACTTTATTTTCTTTTACATATACTTGTGCAGTGTCACCTTTGCTCGAATTCGGCTTGCAGTACGGCCCGGAGACTGATTGATTTCGTCTACCTAAGATCAAATCACAACGTGGGTAGGTTAGACTAGAAGTCAAAGCAGTTACTTCGGTAACCAGACGTTGGAGGCGAGTTGGGAACGACAAAGATGATACCTAATCTAACCGGATTTCCATCCTAATCAGCCAAGGGTTAGAACGTCACATTTGGTACCGCGACCTATACCAAGTCATATTGGTCGTCACAAGATAGCACGGGGGCAGAGGTACAGGGTGACGTCAAATATAAATATATATCGTATTTGTGGAATAATATTTTGTGTATACAAGTTCTATTAGAGACAAACAAATATCTTGGATCATTCGCCTTTTTTTCGCATAAAAATTGAATATATTCCGGTAGTGAAAACATCAGATAAAAATCCAAATCTCTGATAATGGTTTCTGAATGTCCAAAGGAGTCAGACATCAGAGAATTTATCTTCGAACTTTCATAGGAAACCATAAAACGATCCGAAATATTGAAAAAAATACTTAACAAAGCATTTTTGTTAATATTTAACTATATATATATATATATATATATATATATATATATATATATATATAGTTAAATATATATATATATGTCTATATGTGTATAGTAATATATATATATATATATATATAGTTAAATATTAACTATATATATAGATGAATATTAACTATATATATATATATATATATATATATATATATATATAATCAAATGGGTAAATATTGGTAAATGTATAAGCAAGCGTTCGTATACAAATATCTGTATACACACATATATGTATGTATGTATATATATATATATATATATATATACACACACATGAAGAAATATAGTTTTAAGTTGTGCTATATTTATGCGATAAAGTGCTCAATAGCCGACTTTTATATATATATATATATATATATATATATATATATATATATAGTGCAAGAAAAATCTGCTCCATGTTAAATAACAGAAGTATTTGATATTTTAAAAGATATGCATAATACCCTCTCTTGCTTGCACAACTTGGAGTTTCGTGCTATTTGCAAACTTCTAATGCAAGTTTGGGGTTACAGAGTTTGTTTAACCTTTCTGATTATCGCGAGATATTTTATTGTTAGGATAGATTATTATTGTTCTAAAATATTTTGTTTATATTTAAATATTTAATGTTTAATTTTGGATTTGAATTTAGGCCCAGGTATATGCAATAGATTTTTTCTGTTATAGGAAATAAGACAGGAAAATTGATTTTTGTTAATTTTCGAATGATTCTTTTCATTTCTAGTTCCATTGAAGAAAAGAAAATACAGTTTCTAATATTTTCTATGGTCATCTTTTAAATTTGTATTTTAACATTTTATTCTTGAGCTGCGTTAATTACATCGGGTATCGCAGTTAAAACTTTTACCATTCTGTGATTTCAAATTCCACTACAGAATTGAATCGGTTCAACAGGATAACAAGCATAGACAAAGAGAGAAACATTAGAAAGAAGCAGACATACAAAAGAAAAGAAAGGAATTTGGAAAAGTAAAACACCAAACAATCAAAAGACACTAATGAAAATCAAAGATACAAAGAATTTCTGAAAAATAGCTCGTTTGATATGGATATATTTTGAAAATTAGAATTCCAAATCTTTTTTCTGACTGGGAAATTACGAGTTTATCGCATTTGCGGAGAAGGCAAAAACTGTTGATTTTTTCTAAATTTTTTCGTCATAGTAACAATCATTCTTGGTTAATTCAAGATCTATTGATATTAACATACCGTGATGGATATTAATTTCGAGAATATAAACTATTTTACCAGGAAAGAAAACCAATCACCATTCAACGGGTAGAAAGTGTTATTGAACCAATCTTTTCATGGAGATATCAGCATTTAAAACAGCGACCAATGAAATATATGGAAATTATGCTCATGATGAAACAACAAATGCGAGACAGATACACAAATATTGAAAGTCATAGATAGATAGATAGATAGATAGATAGATAGATAGATAGATGAAGAAAACAAGATAGACAAACAAACAGAACTATGATTATAAAAAGATAGAAAGGCATAGAAAAAGAAAGCAAAAAATATCTGAAGAGAAGAAAAAGTTGTTGAAAGTCTTGAAAATACAAAAAAGACTCTTTTTAAGGCTTCAGTAAATATATTTAAGCACTGATCGATTTGTTTGTGTTGATTAATTGTCAAAGCGCTGACTGCATGATCTCTGTATTCTTTGCCGAATCACGGAAAACTATTTTGGCGTCTATGGCATTAGAGTGATTTTGTCGTTGGTAAAAAAAAAAAAAAAAAAAAATGAAAAAGAAAAAAAGGCACACTTAATATAAGAGACAGGAAGCGAACCGGAAATAGAACATTGCAGAATCAAATTTTGGCGAGATTTTATCGTTTCATCAAAAACATCACAGCATACTAAAAAGCGCATAGAATTAGTGTAGATTATTACATTTCATGATTAGTAAGCGTATATATATATATATATATATATGTATATATATATATATATATATATATATATATATATATATATATATATATATATATATATATATATATATATATATATATATGTATGTATGCAGGCGAGCACAGACAATTTCTCCGACCATATCACCCCTTACATCTGGTTACCTAACTCACCAGACTGCAACTCCTTTGATTATTGCGTGTGGGGCGTAGTTGTAGGAAAGACCAACAAAACTTCTTGTAACACCAAAGATGAACTGAAGGTAAGGATTATGGTAACATTAACCAACTTAAACAAGGAGACTATACCGAAAAGATGCAGGAGAATTGAAATCGTCTGGAAGCCTAGTTGAAGCCAATGGCGATTTTATTGAATAAATTTATTCTTTTGTATTTCAGGATATATAATGTTGGTAAATATATCTTTTAAAATGAGATGTCAGTGTTAATTTGTTTTTTTTTTGTCTATCTATCTATCTATCTATCTATCTATCTATCTATCTATCTATCTATCTATATATATATATATATATATATATATATATATATATATATACATATATATATATATATATGAATATGTATGCATGTATGTCTGTGCGCGCGCGTGTATGTTAGCATGTGAATTTTCTTGAGGTTAATCACCCAGCTACTGATATGCGTTGTCTCTGTCTTTGACTCAATCGTCAGGCCATATCATGGCCTAACGATTGCGTTTAACGTGAAACCGTCACATGAGACTGTTGTCCCTGCGTGTTGACTTCAATGCCCACTTTTATATCCACACACACGCGCACACACACGCACACACGCGCATATATATATATATATATATATATATATATCTATATATGTAAATTTGTATATATATATATATATATATATATATATATATATATATATATATATATATATGTGTGTGTGTGTGTATATATATATATATATATATATATATATATATTTCATTTGCACCTATACGAAGTGTATAAATAAAGGTAAACCTTTAAATAACCATCGGTAATGCTGAATTTTCTCGATGAGAAAAAATACCTATATCTACATTCATTGGATGTACCCATACACACGTTATGTGTAAATTGAAGAACTTCTTTAAAAATGTAAATAAATGTATCCGAGTAAATCGTTTCTAATCAATATCAATCTCTGTAGATATAGCAATTAAGAACTGCCAGGGAATGAGGGGAGGAGGAAAAAAACAAACTATTAATCCCAGAACGGTTACATTAAGGCGATGTAATCATTACTTCTGTTTTCAGAGGGACGGCTGTCTATATATACTGTATAGTGTCTACGATATTCTCAAATGGTAAACAGAGCGCGCTCTGCTGATTATGGTAGAGGGACTTTTGTTAAGCACACACTGGATTATTTACTTTTGCCCTTTTCTATTCAAAATGTCCCTCTCATTCTGATAATAAATTTATTTGCTCATTTGATATTAGCAATCTTTTCACGAATATCCCTTTGAGGAAAACGATTGATATTTTCTGACGTCTTATATTGGAATCACTCGCAATACGATTTCGGAGGCTATCTCTATTGTTTCTGTTGAATTTAGTGTTAAGAGTACGATGTAAAAACAAATTGATAGGATTGCTATGGATAGTTCTCTTCGTTTGGCTGTGGTCAATATTTTGCTGGATTGATTCGCATTATAAAATCCATTATGCTATTACAGATATGTGAATGATACGTTTTATGTCTTTGAAATTAAGGAACACTCGGAATTATTTAATGGGTTTTCTTAATGATTTGCCCCTGCTTTAAGATTCACACGTAAAAAGCTTAACAATATCGCATTGCCTTTTCCTGACGTATTGGTACCCTGGTAAGATAATTGTTTTCCGACCTCTGTATAACATTAGCCTACTTGAACTGGATCTTATACTCGCTTGGGTTCGTTTTGTCCTAGACAGCATAAACTTAACCTAAGACGTTGTTGAATCGAGTCTTGAAAAACTGTTCTCAATCTGAGTTACAGCCGGAGATTGAGTTTGTTACAAGTTTATAAATTGATAATTGTTGTACATTAGACGTTCCAATATGTCACAAATAAAAAAAATTAAATTATTTGGCCAGGAGAATTGTCACATGTAGCGAATTTTGTATATTGGTTAGGTTAGCACTAGATTTGCTAAGCAAATCTCTCAAAATGTAAAATCTTACTATTTTCCTCTTAATCCACTGCTTGTATATCCGCCCCAATCTATGTTGAGATCACCTTGTAAGGTTTTTCTATCCTCACATTATGTGTGCTCCATTATATACAATTATAAATGTCAGTCAGAAGCTGAATACATGCGTAGAACTATTCAAAGTTTGGTAACTAAAATAGATCAGTACGTACCAGCTAAGATCCCTCATGGGAGATGCGATAATTTACATAATCTGGTTAATACTTTTGATTCAGCGATAGTTGAACACTTAATAAGTAATCCCATGTATACCATGTCGCATACTAGGGTTTCTTTAAATAATCCGCAGAGCGCTTTCCGATTATCATTTGAGAATTTTGGAGACATTATGCATTAGACATAGGCAGCCTTCCTTCTGTAAACAAAGGGAATAGCTTCTCGGTAATATAATCATTATGTGATTATATATAATATTTTTCTCCTCATCGGATTGCCTGACAGTCCTTAATTATTTTTAAATATTGTACAGATACTTATATGTTTGTCCTCGATTGACTCCGAAGAGCGAGGATCTAAAACGTATTAGCTTCTTTTTTGTTATTTTTAAAAATTTTGTTGTTATTATTTCAATTCACCTATTTAGGTTGATTTATTTTATTAGCCTTGCTCTTTATTTTGTTTGCTGGATTTTTTATTTCATATATACAATTTTAATATGTCAGTTTTATTAGCATTAATAATGCCCGTTTATTTAACCCGTTTAAATGATCTGTTGTCGACTTAAACAGTCAACCTCTCAGATGTATTCTTTTTTGATAAATTCTATTCAACAATGACCAGATATATAAAATCATTTGTTTTGATTTAGATTATCAATTTCGAATTGTTAAATAATCTCCTCTACAATTGAAAGACATTAATTTTGCTCTGATTTCATTTATATGGATTCCAACTAAATCATGGAGCAGATTCTAACTTGAAAGATATGTTGTTTATTCAAGAGCTTTGGATACATACACGAAATCATCTGCAGTTTCTGTGACTCTGATGATAATTTCTTCAAGATATCATCGACAACGTTTTGATTTCTTTTTAGGTAAACAATATTTTTTTTTCATTTTTAGATCCTATTCTTGTTGTGTAGCCAAGTGAAATGAACAGAAATGAAGCTAGTCCGTCTCTCTGTTCAACGAAGATTTCAAATTCTGTGTCTAGTGATAGAAATTGTACTATTGTATTTTTGTAAAGCATATTAATTGCCGAAACTTGTTTTGTTCCATGCGTGTATCAAATCAAATACTACAACTCCTGCTGCTACTACTACTAGTACTAATATTAGTACTACTACTACTACTACTAATAATAATGATAATAACAACAATGACATGTTTTATGTGATCGCTTTCAATTTCTTCAACTACAGCCTTGATAGAACATACTTGCGCTGTTATAATGCATCATACGGTTCGATGTTTTGCCATAATATCTCAGTTTTTTATATTTTCCATTTTCAGGATACCATTCTTTAATGCAATTCGTTTTATTCTGTTCTGTTTACAAATCTCCCAGGAAACTGCCTTCTAAACTTTTCTTTTATTAAATGGTACTCATGTTCTGATATGCTTTCTGTATTGCGTCCTGGGTATGACGGTAAACTACATCCGCGTCCTGGGTATGATGATAAACTACATCCACGTCCTGGGTACGGCAATAAACTGCATCCAACAGCAAGGTCTCAGATAATGTTTTCAGAAAAATAATGTTGCCAGCTCTAATTTTTTGAAACAATAATGTTGCCAGCTCTAAGTTTTTGAAACAATAATGTTGCCAGCTCTAAGTTTTTTTGTAAAAAAGTAATGTTGCCAGCTATACGTTTTTTTTTGTAAGAAAGTAATGTTGCCAGCTATACGTTTTTTTTTGTAAAGGAATAATGTTGCCAGCCATAAGTTTTTTTGTAAAGGAATAATGTTGCCAGCTATACGTTTTTTTGTAAAGGTATAATGTTGCCAGCTATACGTTTTTTTTGTAAAGGAATAATGTTGCCAGCTATACGTTTTTTTGTAAAGGAATAATGTTGCCAGCTATACGTTGTTTTTGAAACAATAATGTTGCCAGCTATACATTTTTATTCCATACAAAATAGGCATTTAAAATTCATATAAACTGGATTTGGCATTAATTAATCCACAGTGGTTGATATGCCATAAAACCCAAACAAACAAACAAAAAAAAATCTTTCTGTATTCGGATAATATTTTTATAGACTGATTTCGATGTTTATTCATTTATATAGTTTTAATATACTGAAACCTGGTGTTAGCAGGTTTAGAATACGATGTATTTTATCATTTAGTATTTTAGAACAAACATATATAGTCATTTAAGTTTTGTTTGAATCTTAGGGAGAATATTTGCTGGTTGCTGTTTCAGATTGGACTTGGATGTGTATGCGTGTGTGTGTGTGTGTGTGCGTGCGTGCGTGTGTGTGTGTGCAATGGTTGTATTTAGGCGGCATCTTTTATTTAAATAACTTTAGTTAGAAATTTTTGTTTATCTCTTAGATATTTAAATATAGCTCATAATTTTGATTGTGATAATAGGTTTTATTTATATTGTTAAATAATAACAATAATAATAGCAACAACAGATAGTGTTTACACAAACACTATATTATCACGTAGATTAACGAGTCATTTATCCAATAATATATAAATCAAATCGCAATATAATGCTAAAGAACAACTAATAATCAGATATATACTTTTTACTCACACAGAAGCTATATTATATTAACTGCAAAAAAAAAAAAAGTGGGGGGAGACGACGGTACACGCATATTTATATTTGAAGCGTAACATTCCCAGAAGGGCTGAGTAAGAAGTTTGTGCACACAATAATTAGAATGATATTTTATTGCTCAACTTGCTAAAAGCCATTTCACAATCTTCATTAGAGGAAGTTCTACCTAGTTAATTTTCATTATATATATATATATATGTGTGTGTGTGTGTGTGTGTGTGTGTGTGTGTGTGTGCAGCTCTCCTTTGCTCTGGTTAGTATGAGTCTGCTGAAATAGTTATCAGCTTCTGACGGTTCAGAATTTTCTTAAATTGACCTTACAGACCATTATCACCTTTGATAGTACAATACTCTGACCCTAAAGACGAACAGAGTTCACAAATTTGTTGTAGAAGATTACGCAACTGGATCATTAAGATTCGAATCACACCGAGTATTGTGATTTTTGTCCTTCACCACTTGTCTTGCATACAATGAAGATGTCGATGCACAAAAGCTTTTAATTCATTGAAACAAACTTGACAATTTGGCAACTTTAAACATTTTGACGAATCTTTGAATTCCAGAGGGTGACACACAAATTTTTGTCCTACGAGTATAATCTCTATATATGTATATTTTATGTAATAATGTATATATACACACACATATATATATATATATATATATATATATATATATATATATATATATATATATATATATATGTGTGTGTGTGTGTGTGTGTGTGTGTGATTCGCTGACAGTACTGTTTCGCTGTATCACAGTAGTACAGTAGACGTCCGAACGCTTCAAGCCAGGACCGAAACCCAATATATTTGGTGACAGTCGAGTTTCTACCCCTAGATCATCAGCCCTTGGCAGAGAGAAACTGATAACTCTAGCGTATCATTTTTTGTTGTTGTTAGTTTTTTTTTTTTTTTTTTTTTTTTTACGAATGTAAACAAACGCCAGTCATCCAGAGCTCTTGTATTCATTTTACCGAAGAGCTTAGCGTTTTACCGTAGGCGGCTGCTGTTTGGAGAATAAGTCTATCTCTCAAGAGATCTCAATTGAAATATATTTTCAAGACCTTTATTATCCTTCGCTGCATCATATATATATATATATATATATATATATATATATATATATATATATATATATATATATATATATATATATACGTGTGTGCGTGTGTGTATTGAAGGATATATTGAGGTAGCAAACCTTTATTTAAACTGGTTCTATGAATACTAAAAGGCAGAGAATGTCTATTTAGCCATTTGTTTCTTATGTCGTATAGATGGAAAATTGCAATAACTGTCGAACTTAAAGATTTAAATTCCGATTAATTTCGACCGTCGTTGGTCATTTTCGAGGAATGATGGTTGAATATCCTGAGATAATCAGAGTGGCGTCTGTATTAGTGCCTGTTTTAAGTCTAAAATTTACATAGGTTTATGCGTTAGGATTTAGTGTCATTATATAAATGCATCGATATGATTCCACAAAGAATATTGTCCTTCCCTATTTACTCAAATGGATTAAGCAGAATGATATAATTTGTTTTACGAATTGTTGAACCAATGTAAGGCTCAAGGGTAACACTGGTTAGGGAGTTATTGAATGCGGTTGCTGTATGTAGGTAAAGGAATGATGTAATAAGTGCTAAATTTGAAGATATGGAGGAAATATAACTGTTTAACGGAGACATGAAACTTGACGCAATAATGTCGCTGTAACAAGCAAGGAATGGAAATGAGAAAGAGCAGTTGGGCAGTAGAGGCTTGCTCCCTTGAAAATGAGGCACAACAATCCCAAAATGACAATTACTTTAGAATTTTCTCAGGCAAGCGTTAAAAGTGTATACCAGGGAGATTTGAAATTTGCATTCCGGACGGACACACACACACACACACACACACACACACACACACACACACACAACATATATATATATATATATATATATATATATATATATATATATATATATATATATATATATAGAGAGAGAGAGAGAGAGAGATAAACTTATAAATGTAAGGTAACAAAAGAAAGAACTAAGAACATGTACTTCCGGCGAAAATAATCGTCTGGAATGAAAGTTCAGAGTCCAAAGAAAAAAAACTCCGACACGAGTAAAGTAAAATAACTAAACCAAGTGCTCAATAGGTTAAGAAGAGCAAGATAAGTAAATAAACCTAAAGAGCCAGACTAACCTACCTAGGTTTCACCTACGCGTCTCTGCAGTGCGAACTGACGATCCGCGTAGGTTAAACCTAGGTAGGTTACTCTAGGTAGGTTTATTTAATTATATAGATAGATATATAGATAGATAGATATAGAGTAGATATATAATTTAAATAAATAATTAGTGAATTTGAAACACTGTTTTTGAAGACAAAATTGCTGGATTTTTCAGTGGTTTAAAGCAAATCGGCATATATATATATATATATATATATATATATATATATATATATATATATATATATATATATATATTAATTATTAAAAAAATATGATTCCTTCGCTGCAGAAGAGTTCTCATGTTTCAAAAACGAGATCCGAAACCCTCAATATAATTATTACAATTAAATTGAATTAAAGTATCAAGCCCTGTTTCATCCTCAAGCGAAAATTTAGGAATAACCAATCTTGAAATTTACAAGGATGTTTGCTCGCAAAATTATTTAGTATAATAATAATATCCCGGCAAAACATGCATGACAAAACAGTACTAACAAAAATCCTAAACTAAAATTAGGCAAAAACAATGAAAAATTATGTGATTGTAGAAACCCTGAAGACTGCCCGTTGCAATGCTTCATAAAATCTGTAGTATACCAATGCACTATCTCATCCATTGAGAGCCCTAACACTGATAGGATATACATTGGTTCATCAAAGAATGAATTCAAAATTAGGTGGAGACAACACAAAAGCTCCTTTAATAATATTAGAAATAGAAATCAGACATCTCCATCCAAATATTTTCGGCATTTAAAAGAAATGAATAAAAATCCAAAAGTAAAATGAAAAATAATAAATAGAACAAGAACTTGTAAAACCTGAGATGACCCATGCCCTTTATGCCTACATGAAAAACTACACATTATTAAATTTCTAAATAATGAAAATTTATTAAACCATAGACATGAGTTAACGGTTTTTTGCCGACATCGACACATTTTCTCATCAAATAATTAGCATAAAAAATAAATTTGATAGTTTAATACAAAGCTTAAAAGCTTAACCGAATCATTAAATAGAAAAACCCTCTATGAAGTCGTCAAAAAACAAATAGTAGTTCAGTGCGACGCGTTTATATATGAAACAGCCATCTGGATAATAAATTAATAAATAAATAAATAGATAAAATAAAATAAAACAAAATTCTCAAGACACTTCATGACATAGCATGGTGCCAAAAGCTATTTTTCACTGTAACTGACCATACGATGTGCATACATGAATGCCATCATCCTCTTTGAAATGGATACCCCACCCTACCTCGGCTTGGCCTCTTTCCGGACGTGACTGATACGTGGATAAATATTAACTTTCAGATCCCTTATCAAAGTGGTCACCCCAGCCGTTTCCATAGTAATTAACTTTGCGAGCGAACATGCTTATAAAGATGCGTAAATTTCAAGATTGGTAAGATTAGATTCCTAAATTTTCGCTTAGGGATGAAACAGGGCTTCATACCTTAATTCAATTTAATTTTAATAATTATATTGAGGGTTTCGGCTCTCGTTTTTGAAACATGAGAACTCTTATGTAGTGAAGGAATCATATTTTTTTTTTAAATAATTATAATTTAAGCTCTACTACTGTATGGAGCTCTGTTCTTTTAAAAATAAAAACAAAAGTACTAAAGAACTCCGGATTATTTACCTAACGTGTTCTTTACTATTTTTCTACATACCTGCACACACACACACACACACACACACACACACACATATATATATATATATATATATATATATATATGCGCATGTGTGTGTGTATTGTATATGAGTTGCTGGTCGAATTTAGAATTTTTCAGTTCTTTGTCAGCCACATTAAATATTTCTTCTTTCGTCTTGCAAAGCTCCGTCGCACTCAAACTGAAATAATAAATTGTTTCTGCCTCGTTTTCGAAGCTATCAAGACCTAAATGGTCTGAAGACAAAATAATATGAAAAGTTTCCAATACTTTCATCGTCACATCAGACTTGGATGATGCCAGGAAAGCTAGAAAAAACCAACAAATCGATTTGACGGAATAAATGGATTTTGTCCACAGATACAAGTCCCAATTTGTGAAATGCATTAAAGTAATCAACTCAAGTCATACATCACTTGAAGGTCACACCAAGATTAACGTCTGAAAATACACACAGACAGAAAGATGTGGGTGTAGGATTTTTCATTCTGTTTGTTTGTATTTCAGTCTGTGACTACATGTGCGTAAAAAAAATCAGTATTGTATATTTTGACGTATATTTTATTGCTCAAACTTTATTTTAGTGGATACCTATATTTGAGCAGATGTTTTGTTTATTTATTAAACAGTATGTTTATTCATTTCGATCTACTGGGCTGAATATTAGAAAAAACTCATTAGAAAAATATGTTTCATATTAGAAAAAATATTTTATATCCGGCAGGATATAAAATACGTATATATGCATGCACACATACGCACACACACATGCACACACACACACACGCACACATACACCTGAACATAAATAGATACTGATTCTAACAGAAAGCGACTGTCAATGGAATCGATAGAGACGATATAAGAAAGAAATATAGGAAATTATAAATAAATTGAAAAAATTCTGAATCGGTAAATCATTTTTTTCATATCGTAATAATAATAATTTTATGAATAAATATTAAAGTGCAGGCGAAAACACAGATTCGTAAAACACACACACATGCACACACAAACACACACACACACACACATATATATATTGCGTGTGCATTTAGTTGGTAAAACAAACTGCTCACTTGATAACTCTTTAAAAAACTAGAAAAAAATATTGTTCAAATATGTGTATCCAATAAAAATGACACTTAAAGTAATAAAACACACAGACAGACATACAAACACAAGCACAAACACAGACACATATGTATATTCTTGTGTTTGTGTGTATCTGTGTGTTTTATTACAAGTATCACGAGACACTCACCCACACACACACACCTATATTACATGAATCACTCATACAAAAAACAGATATTGAAATTAATATCATTAACTTCAATATCTGTTTTTTGTATGTATGATTCATGTAATGCAAATTGAACTGCACCACATACTTGATATATATATATATATATATATATATATATATATATATATATATATATATCCGCGACGCAAGAGTCCAGTATATATATATGAAGGCTCAGTAAAATAAAGAAGGGTGTCTTCCGAGGCTTGTCAGTGTTTAACAAAATTTTAGACAGATGGAACATGTGTCTGAGGCAATTCGTTCGAGTTGTTGATGATCAATTGTCACATGTTTCCGCGTGTGGATTTTCAAGGCCTGTTTTACTGCATGCGACAAAACCTACAAGTAAGAATATCATTGAGAGGAGCAGAATGCTGTCAACTTGCTTTAATATTTGCACACAATTTATCCGGATGTTCAAACCTTTGTATATATATGAAGCATGATAGGCGCCAGTTCCTTTATTCTGATGCATTGTTTTCATAGGAAGAAAAGAGGATGATGAATCTCTTCAGATTGTCTTTGAGTTTGTCTTTGAAACGCAATAATGGCCTTCCAACTGAACTGCTTGTTAGATGCTGGCCAAAGAGGTGTACTTATATTATACCTCGCACACAAACATATATATATATATATATATATATATATATATATATATATATATATATATATATAATTGAACGATAAATTTGGACCAGGAATAATTTAGCAATACTTCATGTATAAATATTTTTACTATAAGAGATTACAATAAAAACATTTTGAAATCACTACACAAAGTTTCTATTATAATCTCTTATAATAAAATATATTATTAATAATAATAATAATAATAATAATAATAATAATAATAATAATATATTGCTCTACTTTAATTTGAGCTCATTTTTTAAAGTAAATCCTATGAACAGTGGATTTTTACTTCATCTGTTCTTTCTCTCATTTGCATATATATATATATATGTATATATATATATATATATATATATATATATATATATATATATATATATATATATACGATGCGTTGCAAAATAATAGAAAATTAATTGATTCCGCTACATTTGTTTCATTCTTTTGGTATCTTCAGGTGATTTCATGCAATTGATTTCCTAACGCTTTATTTAAAAAAAAATCAATTTATGAACGCTATATTTCTTAATAAAGATATAAATGAATAAGAGAACTGCGTGAGTTGTGGTAAAATGTGAGGAGGCGGAGGAAGAGGCGGAGGAAAAGGCGGAGGAGGAGGATGAAGTTTATTGTAAGTGTGGGGATTAAATGAAATATACATACTTTCTTTTTATTCCACTTCATATAAACTCAAAAGGAACTTTTTAGTATCAGTATAACGGGTCAAAATTTCCGATCTCTGATTCAAAAGTAATTTTGGATCTGGAAATGTTATTAAAGCTAATTTTTCTTGTTGACATATGTTGCTATCATTGTTGGAAATTGAAAAAAAAGCAAAATATTATAATAACAGATAGATATATACATATATACATTGTGACGGGTGATGAAAGCAGATAGCCTAAACACATATATACGCATACATGAAGGTTAATTTCCGCCTAGCAACAGAATAAAGATTACGTGAAGTCTTATGACATTTTGGAAGGCAGGTCAAAAGGTCGACTGACCCAATTGCCCGTAGCGGCAAATGTCTAGACAGAAGCTAGACAGGGGACGGAAGTAAGCTAGAATTCGCGCCCAAACTTAAGACACGTGACAGTCAAAGTTTCACTCGAGGCTCAGTTGCTATCTGGACTTTGAAAAGGCAAGACCTGAAGCCGAAGAGCTAGTGATTCATGAACGGAAAGATAAGACGC